>OW387144.1:8802450-9222450 GCA_936440205.1 Lepidonotus clava
TTTCCGTAGGGAAGCAGTCTTGTAGACCAGGCAGCCGGGCCAGTCCCAAAGCATACTTACCTGGCACAGGGGAGACCCTGGTCGCGATGGGGGTACCCCCAGGGCGAGACCCTTCCATTGCACTGCGGTTGGGTTGACCCTTGCGATCATCCCAAATGTGGATGACTCGGGTGCGCAATTTTTGTTAGGGGGGGGACTGCGTCCGCGCTATCCCCTGACTTCTAAAAACAAAGTCAATACCCCGCTCCCCCTCACCCTGTGCAGGGTGGGATACATTCTTTTTTGTTTTACCTATCACTTTTTTCCCTTTTTATTTCTATAGCTGTTCATAGAAGTTTGCCTTTCTTTTTCACTTTTTCTATTATTGTCCATGCAGAAGGGGGCCAATGTGCCGGGGGGCACAAGGCCCCGAAACCACTTTTTGGCTCCCTGACTATTGTGCTGAGCAGGGCAAACCTTTTGGGCTTGGGGTGCTATCAGGGGATAGCGCCGTGGTACTGATGCATTGCACCGGGTGGCAGCACCGTGCAATAGGTGATCCATGTTAGCATGTTAGAGACAGCTGTTGATTCCAGGATCAGTCTGGCGGGTAAGATCTGCCTTTAGAGGTGCCTTTAGTCTGCAAAGGGAGGCCGTCTTTGGGTTTCCACTGTCTGAAAATGTATAAGATCCGTTCCCTCCTCCCTTTCGCGGCCCCGCGGTGACTAGACACCTTTTCCGTAGGGAAGCAGTCTTGTAGACCAGGCAGCCGGGCCAGTCCCAAAGCATACTTACCTGGCACAGGGGAGACCCTGGTCGCGATGGGGGTACCCCCAGGGCGAGACCCTTCCATTGCACTGCGGTTGGGTTGACCCTTGCGATCATCCCAAATGTGGATGACTCGGGTGCGCAATTTTTGTTAGGGGGGGACTGCGTCCGCGCTATCCCCTGACTTCTAAAAACAAAGTCAATACCCCGCTCCCCCTCACCCTGTGCAGGGTGGGATACATTCTTTTTTGTTTTACCTATCACTTTTTTCCCTTTTATTTCTATAGCTGTTCATAGAAGTTTGCCTTTCTTTTTCACTTTTTCTATTATTGTCCATGCAGAAGGGGGCCAATGTGCCGGGGGCACAAGGCCCCGAAACCACTTTTTGGCTCCCTGACTATTGTGCTGAGCAGGGCAAACCTTTTGGGCTTGGGGTGCTATCAGGGGATAGCGCCGTGGTACTGATGCATTGCACCGGGTGGCAGCACCGTGCAATAGGTGATCCATGTTAGCATGTTAGAGACAGCTGTTGATTCCAGGATCAGTCTGGCGGGTAAGATCTGCCTTTAGAGGTGCCTTTAGTCTGCAAAGGGAGGCCGTCTTTGGGTTTCCACTGTCTGAAAATGTATAAGATCCGTTCCCTCCTCCCTTTCGCGGCCCCGCGGTGACTAGACACCTTTTCCGTAGGGAAGCAGTCTTGTAGACCAGGCAGCCGGGCCAGTCCCAAAGCATACTTACCTGGCACAGGGGAGACCCTGGTCGCGATGGGGGTACCCCCAGGGCGAGACCCTTCCATTGCACTGCGGTTGGGTTGACCCTTGCGATCATCCCAAATGTGGATGACTCGGGTGCGCAATTTTTGTTAGGGGGGGACTGCGTCCGCGCTATCCCCTGACTTCTAAAAACAAAGTCAATACCCCGCTCCCCCTCACCCTGTGCAGGGTGGGATACATTCTTTTTTGTTTTACCTATCACTTTTTTCCCTTTTTATTTCTATAGCTGTTCATAGAAGTTTGCCTTTCTTTTTCACTTTTTCTATTATTGTCCATGCAGAAGGGGGCCAATGTGCCGGGGGCACAAGGCCCCGAAACCACTTTTTGGCTCCCTGACTATTGTGCTGAGCAGGGCAAACCTTTTGGGCTTGGGGTGCTATCAGGGGATAGCGCCGTGGTACTGATGCATTGCACCGGGTGGCAGCACCGTGCAATAGGTGATCCATGTTAGCATGTTAGAGACAGCTGTTGATTCCAGGATCAGTCTGGCGGGTAAGATCTGCCTTTAGAGGTGCCTTTAGTCTGCAAAGGGAGGCCGTCTTTGGGTTTCCACTGTCTGAAAATGTATAAGATCCGTTCCCTCCTCCCTTTCGCGGCCCCGCGGTGACTAGACACCTTTTCCGTAGGGAAGCAGTCTTGTAGACCAGGCAGCCGGGCCAGTCCCAAAGCATACTTACCTGGCACAGGGGAGACCCTGGTCGCGATGGGGGTACCCCCAGGGCGAGACCCTTCCATTGCACTGCGGTTGGGTTGACCCTTGCGATCATCCCAAATGTGGATGACTCGGGTGCGCAATTTTTGTTAGGGGGGGACTGCGTCCGCGCTATCCCCTGACTTCTAAAAACAAAGTCAATACCCCGCTCCCCCTCACCCTGTGCAGGGTGGGATACATTCTTTTTTGTTTTACCTATCACTTTTTTCCCTTTTTATTTCTATAGCTGTTCATAGAAGTTTGCCTTTCTTTTTCACTTTTTCTATTATTGTCCATGCAGAAGGGGGCCAATGTGCCGGGGGCACAAGGCCCCGAAACCACTTTTTGGCTCCCTGACTATTGTGCTGAGCAGGGCAAACCTTTTGGGCTTGGGGTGCTATCAGGGGATAGCGCCGTGGTACTGATGCATTGCACCGGGTGGCAGCACCGTGCAATAGGTGATCCATGTTAGCATGTTAGAGACAGCTGTTGATTCCAGGATCAGTCTGGCGGGTAAGATCTGCCTTTAGAGGTGCCTTTAGTCTGCAAAGGGAGGCCGTCTTTGGGTTTCCACTGTCTGAAAATGTATAAGATCCGTTCCCTCCTCCCTTTCGCGGCCCCGCGGTGACTAGACACCTTTTCCGTAGGGAAGCAGTCTTGTAGACCAGGCAGCCGGGCCAGTCCCAAAGCATACTTACCTGGCACAGGGGAGACCCTGGTCGCGATGGGGGTACCCCCCAGGGCGAGACCCTTCCATTGCACTGCGGTTGGGTTGACCCTTGCGATCATCCCAAATGTGGATGACTCGGGTGCGCAATTTTTGTTAGGGGGGGACTGCGTCCGCGCTATCCCCTGACTTCTAAAAACAAAGTCAATACCCCGCTCCCCCTCACCCTGTGCAGGGTGGGATACATTCTTTTTTGTTTTACCTATCACTTTTTTCCCTTTTTATTTCTATAGCTGTTCATAGAAGTTTGCCTTTCTTTTTCACTTTTTCTATTATTGTCCATGCAGAAGGGGGCCAATGTGCCGGGGGCACAAGGCCCCGAAACCACTTTTTGGCTCCCTGACTATTGTGCTGAGCAGGGCAAACCTTTTGGGCTTGGGGTGCTATCAGGGGATAGCGCCGTGGTACTGATGCATTGCACCGGGTGGCAGCACCGTGCAATAGGTGATCCATGTTAGCATGTTAGAGACAGCTGTTGATTCCAGGATCAGTCTGGCGGGTAAGATCTGCCTTTAGAGGTGCCTTTAGTCTGCAAAGGGAGGCCGTCTTTGGGTTTCCACTGTCTGAAAATGTATAAGATCCGTTCCCTCCTCCCTTTCGCGGCCCCGCGGTGACTAGACACCTTTTCCGTAGGGAAGCAGTCTTGTAGACCAGGCAGCCGGGCCAGTCCCAAAGCATACTTACCTGGCACAGGGGAGACCCTGGTCGCGATGGGGGTACCCCCAGGGCGAGACCCTTCCATTGCACTGCGGTTGGGTTGACCCTTGCGATCATCCCAAATGTGGATGACTCGGGTGCGCAATTTTTGTTAGGGGGGGACTGCGTCCGCGCTATCCCCTGACTTCTAAAAACAAAGTCAATACCCCGCTCCCCCTCACCCTGTGCAGGGTGGGATACATTCTTTTTTGTTTTACCTATCACTTTTTTCCCTTTTTATTTCTATAGCTGTTCATAGAAGTTTGCCTTTCTTTTTCACTTTTTCTATTATTGTCCATGCAGAAGGGGGCCAATGTGCCGGGGGCACAAGGCCCCGAAACCACTTTTTGGCTCCCTGACTATTGTGCTGAGCAGGGCAAACCTTTTGGGCTTGGGGTGCTATCAGGGGATAGCGCCGTGGTACTGATGCATTGCACCGGGTGGCAGCACCGTGCAATAGGTGATCCATGTTAGCATGTTAGAGACAGCTGTTGATTCCAGGATCAGTCTGGCGGGTAAGATCTGCCTTTAGAGGTGCCTTTAGTCTGCAAAGGGAGGCCGTCTTTGGGTTTCCACTGTCTGAAAATGTATAAGATCCGTTCCCTCCTCCCTTTCGCGGCCCCGCGGTGACTAGACACCTTTTCCGTAGGGAAGCAGTCTTGTAGACCAGGCAGCCGGGCCAGTCCCAAAGCATACTTACCTGGCACAGGGGAGACCCTGGTCGCGATGGGGGTACCCCCAGGGCGAGACCCTTCCATTGCACTGCGGTTGGGTTGACCCTTGCGATCATCCCAAATGTGGATGACTCGGGTGCGCAATTTTTGTTAGGGGGGGACTGCGTCCGCGCTATCCCCTGACTTCTAAAAACAAAGTCAATACCCCGCTCCCCCTCACCCTGTGCAGGGTGGGATACATTCTTTTTTGTTTTACCTATCACTTTTTTCCCTTTTTATTTCTATAGCTGTTCATAGAAGTTTGCCTTTCTTTTTCACTTTTTCTATTATTGTCCATGCAGAAGGGGGCCAATGTGCCGGGGGCACAAGGCCCCGAAACCACTTTTTGGCTCCCTGACTATTGTGCTGAGCAGGGCAAACCTTTTGGGCTTGGGGTGCTATCAGGGGATAGCGCCGTGGTACTGATGCATTGCACCGGGTGGCAGCACCGTGCAATAGGTGATCCATGTTAGCATGTTAGAGACAGCTGTTGATTCCAGGATCAGTCTGGCGGGTAAGATCTGCCTTTAGAGGTGCCTTTAGTCTGCAAAGGGAGGCCGTCTTTGGGTTTCCACTGTCTGAAAATGTATAAGATCCGTTCCCTCCTCCCTTTCGCGGCCCCGCGGTGACTAGACACCTTTTCCGTAGGGAAGCAGTCTTGTAGACCAGGCAGCCGGGCCAGTCCCAAAGCATACTTACCTGGCACAGGGGAGACCCTGGTCGCGATGGGGGTACCCCCAGGGCGAGACCCTTCCATTGCACTGCGGTTGGGTTGACCCTTGCGATCATCCCAAATGTGGATGACTCGGGTGCGCAATTTTTGTTAGGGGGGGACTGCGTCCGCGCTATCCCCTGACTTCTAAAAACAAAGTCAATACCCCGCTCCCCCTCACCCTGTGCAGGGTGGGATACATTCTTTTTTGTTTTACCTATCACTTTTTTCCCTTTTTATTTCTATAGCTGTTCATAGAAGTTTGCCTTTCTTTTTCACTTTTTCTATTATTGTCCATGCAGAAGGGGGCCAATGTGCCGGGGGCACAAGGCCCCGAAACCACTTTTTGGCTCCCTGACTATTGTGCTGAGCAGGGCAAACCTTTTGGGCTTGGGGTGCTATCAGGGGATAGCGCCGTGGTACTGATGCATTGCACCGGGTGGCAGCACCGTGCAATAGGTGATCCATGTTAGCATGTTAGAGACAGCTGTTGATTCCAGGATCAGTCTGGCGGGTAAGATCTGCCTTTAGAGGTGCCTTTAGTCTGCAAAGGGAGGCCGTCTTTGGGTTTCCACTGTCTGAAAATGTATAAGATCCGTTCCCTCCTCCCTTTCGCGGCCCCGCGGTGACTAGACACCTTTTCCGTAGGGAAGCAGTCTTGTAGACCAGGCAGCCGGGCCAGTCCCAAAGCATACTTACCTGGCACAGGGGAGACCCTGGTCGCGATGGGGGTACCCCCAGGGCGAGACCCTTCCATTGCACTGCGGTTGGGTTGACCCTTGCGATCATCCCAAATGTGGATGACTCGGGTGCGCAATTTTTGTTAGGGGGGGACTGCGTCCGCGCTATCCCCTGACTTCTAAAAACAAAGTCAATACCCCGCTCCCCCTCACCCTGTGCAGGGTGGGATACATTCTTTTTTGTTTTACCTATCACTTTTTTCCCTTTTTATTTCTATAGCTGTTCATAGAAGTTTGCCTTTCTTTTTCACTTTTTCTATTATTGTCCATGCAGAAGGGGGCCAATGTGCCGGGGGCACAAGGCCCCGAAACCACTTTTTGGCTCCCTGACTATTGTGCTGAGCAGGGCAAACCTTTTGGGCTTGGGGTGCTATCAGGGGATAGCGCCGTGGTACTGATGCATTGCACCGGGTGGCAGCACCGTGCAATAGGTGATCCATGTTAGCATGTTAGAGACAGCTGTTGATTCCAGGATCAGTCTGGCGGGTAAGATCTGCCTTTAGAGGTGCCTTTAGTCTGCAAAGGGAGGCCGTCTTTGGGTTTCCACTGTCTGAAAATGTATAAGATCCGTTCCCTCCTCCCTTTCGCGGCCCCGCGGTGACTAGACACCTTTTCCGTAGGGAAGCAGTCTTGTAGACCAGGCAGCCGGGCCAGTCCCAAAGCATACTTACCTGGCACAGGGGAGACCCTGGTCGCGATGGGGGTACCCCCAGGGCGAGACCCTTCCATTGCACTGCGGTTGGGTTGACCCTTGCGATCATCCCAAATGTGGATGACTCGGGTGCGCAATTTTTGTTAGGGGGGGACTGCGTCCGCGCTATCCCCTGACTTCTAAAAACAAAGTCAATACCCCGCTCCCCCTCACCCTGTGCAGGGTGGGATACATTCTTTTTTGTTTTACCTATCACTTTTTTCCCTTTTTATTTCTATAGCTGTTCATAGAAGTTTGCCTTTCTTTTTCACTTTTTCTATTATTGTCCATGCAGAAGGGGGCCAATGTGCCGGGGGCACAAGGCCCCGAAACCACTTTTTGGCTCCCTGACTATTGTGCTGAGCAGGGCAAACCTTTTGGGCTTGGGGTGCTATCAGGGGATAGCGCCGTGGTACTGATGCATTGCACCGGGTGGCAGCACCGTGCAATAGGTGATCCATGTTAGCATGTTAGAGACAGCTGTTGATTCCAGGATCAGTCTGGCGGGTAAGATCTGCCTTTAGAGGTGCCTTTAGTCTGCAAAGGGAGGCCGTCTTTGGGTTTCCACTGTCTGAAAATGTATAAGATCCGTTCCCTCCTCCCTTTCGCGGCCCCGCGGTGACTAGACACCTTTTCCGTAGGGAAGCAGTCTTGTAGACCAGGCAGCCGGGCCAGTCCCAAAGCATACTTACCTGGCACAGGGGAGACCCTGGTCGCGATGGGGGTACCCCCAGGGCGAGACCCTTCCATTGCACTGCGGTTGGGTTGACCCTTGCGATCATCCCAAATGTGGATGACTCGGGTGCGCAATTTTTGTTAGGGGGGGACTGCGTCCGCGCTATCCCCTGACTTCTAAAAACAAAGTCAATACCCCGCTCCCCCTCACCCTGTGCAGGGTGGGATACATTCTTTTTTGTTTTACCTATCACTTTTTTCCCTTTTTATTTCTATAGCTGTTCATAGAAGTTTGCCTTTCTTTTTCACTTTTTCTATTATTGTCCATGCAGAAGGGGGCCAATGTGCCGGGGGCACAAGGCCCCGAAACCACTTTTTGGCTCCCTGACTATTGTGCTGAGCAGGGCAAACCTTTTGGGCTTGGGGTGCTATCAGGGGATAGCGCCGTGGTACTGATGCATTGCACCGGGTGGCAGCACCGTGCAATAGGTGATCCATGTTAGCATGTTAGAGACAGCTGTTGATTCCAGGATCAGTCTGGCGGGTAAGATCTGCCTTTAGAGGTGCCTTTAGTCTGCAAAGGGAGGCCGTCTTTGGGTTTCCACTGTCTGAAAATGTATAAGATCCGTTCCCTCCTCCCTTTCGCGGCCCCGCGGTGACTAGACACCTTTTCCGTAGGGAAGCAGTCTTGTAGACCAGGCAGCCGGGCCAGTCCCAAAGCATACTTACCTGGCACAGGGGAGACCCTGGTCGCGATGGGGGTACCCCCAGGGCGAGACCCTTCCATTGCACTGCGGTTGGGTTGACCCTTGCGATCATCCCAAATGTGGATGACTCGGGTGCGCAATTTTTGTTAGGGGGGGACTGCGTCCGCGCTATCCCCTGACTTCTAAAAACAAAGTCAATACCCCGCTCCCCCTCACCCTGTGCAGGGTGGGAT
This sequence comes from Lepidonotus clava, assembly GCA_936440205.1. Lineage (NCBI taxonomy): Eukaryota > Metazoa > Annelida > Polychaeta > Phyllodocida > Polynoidae > Lepidonotus > Lepidonotus clava. The sequence goes on from OW387144.1 coordinate 8,810,556, forward strand.
ACATTCTTTTTTGTTTTACCTATCACTTTTTTCCCTTTTTATTTCTATAGCTGTTCATAGAAGTTTGCCTTTCTTTTTCACTTTTTCTATTATTGTCCATGCAGAAGGGGGCCAATGTGCCGGGGGCACAAGGCCCCGAAACCACTTTTTGGCTCCCTGACTATTGTGCTGAGCAGGGCAAACCTTTTGGGCTTGGGGTGCTATCAGGGGATAGCGCCGTGGTACTGATGCATTGCACCGGGTGGCAGCACCGTGCAATAGGTGATCCATGTTAGCATGTTAGAGACAGCTGTTGATTCCAGGATCAGTCTGGCGGGTAAGATCTGCCTTTAGAGGTGCCTTTAGTCTGCAAAGGGAGGCCGTCTTTGGGTTTCCACTGTCTGAAAATGTATAAGATCCGTTCCCTCCTCCCTTTCGCGGCCCCGCGGTGACTAGACACCTTTTCCGTAGGGAAGCAGTCTTGTAGACCAGGCAGCCGGGCCAGTCCCAAAGCATACTTACCTGGCACAGGGGAGACCCTGGTCGCGATGGGGGTACCCCCAGGGCGAGACCCTTCCATTGCACTGCGGTTGGGTTGACCCTTGCGATCATCCCAAATGTGGATGACTCGGGTGCGCAATTTTTGTTAGGGGGGGACTGCGTCCGCGCTATCCCCTGACTTCTAAAAACAAAGTCAATACCCCGCTCCCCCTCACCCTGTGCAGGGTGGGATACATTCTTTTTTGTTTTACCTATCACTTTTTTCCCTTTTTATTTCTATAGCTGTTCATAGAAGTTTGCCTTTCTTTTTCACTTTTTCTATTATTGTCCATGCAGAAGGGGGCCAATGTGCCGGGGGCACAAGGCCCCGAAACCACTTTTTGGCTCCCTGACTATTGTGCTGAGCAGGGCAAACCTTTTGGGCTTGGGGTGCTATCAGGGGATAGCGCCGTGGTACTGATGCATTGCACCGGGTGGCAGCACCGTGCAATAGGTGATCCATGTTAGCATGTTAGAGACAGCTGTTGATTCCAGGATCAGTCTGGCGGGTAAGATCTGCCTTTAGAGGTGCCTTTAGTCTGCAAAGGGAGGCCGTCTTTGGGTTTCCACTGTCTGAAAATGTATAAGATCCGTTCCCTCCTCCCTTTCGCGGCCCCGCGGTGACTAGACACCTTTTCCGTAGGGAAGCAGTCTTGTAGACCAGGCAGCCGGGCCAGTCCCAAAGCATACTTACCTGGCACAGGGGAGACCCTGGTCGCGATGGGGGTACCCCCAGGGCGAGACCCTTCCATTGCACTGCGGTTGGGTTGACCCTTGCGATCATCCCAAATGTGGATGACTCGGGTGCGCAATTTTTGTTAGGGGGGGACTGCGTCCGCGCTATCCCCTGACTTCTAAAAACAAAGTCAATACCCCGCTCCCCCTCACCCTGTGCAGGGTGGGATACATTCTTTTTTGTTTTACCTATCACTTTTTTCCCTTTTTATTTCTATAGCTGTTCATAGAAGTTTGCCTTTCTTTTTCACTTTTTCTATTATTGTCCATGCAGAAGGGGGCCAATGTGCCGGGGGCACAAGGCCCCGAAACCACTTTTTGGCTCCCTGACTATTGTGCTGAGCAGGGCAAACCTTTTGGGCTTGGGGTGCTATCAGGGGATAGCGCCGTGGTACTGATGCATTGCACCGGGTGGCAGCCTCCTCCCCCTCCTTTTTGAAATCACTGGATCTGTCCCTGGAATTGCTATTTGATCAGCAGGGCTCTTCCATCCTCCCAACTAGAGCATTATGCATGATGGCTCTCGATGGAAATAATGGCGTATCTAGTATATACTAGTAGACCTAGATCCATATTCATTTGTTTTTGAGGTTTGAATTTTTAGTGTTTTTTTTTAATGTGTATTTCATACATAATATGCGACAATGGGCATGTTAGCCTGGAATGCGCAGTACAAAGTTTAAACCTAGAATTAGTATATTACAATATCTACCCCTGGTAAAAAGGGTTAAGCCATTATAAAAAAAGATCATTTCAATAGGTTCGCCACAAAGGGATCCGTTACACAAAAGAAAACCGGATATTCTAAATGCATAATCTAATGAATGAAAGAGGATCATAGGTATAGATATAATGTCTGATGTACGGTGACACCCCTTTTTACCCTATTTACCCTATAGGGCTAGGAGGAAACAGTTTAATGAAGTCAGACCAATAATCATAATTGTAAAAATAAAATAAATCGGCATACATAAATTGTTCGTTTCAAAAATTAATATTTCACTCACTAATTGATGAGATTGTGCTATTCACATATGATATTTGGTCATACATTTTAAATGAAAATAAATAAAAATAAAATCGACACAGCGACAGGGACATTTTTTTGCTCAGTGACATGCTACATGGCCTATTCTTAAATGTCACAGGGCAACAAGGTTCAACAGACGACATTGATTTTAATTAAAAATGACAGGATCTTTCCACAATGACCTAGCTTGTTCTTAAATTCGACAACCGAAATTGGGACGTCCCTATCCAGGGCCCCTATTTCAATTACCTGCCATCAAAAATACATTCCTGATTTTTTGGAACCGGAACTCCTCTCAATCCCCCAACCTCTCGCTCAAATTATCATAGGATAATTCTGGTTGGCAAATTGCCAACGTCTTGACTTTTTCATGCACTACTGAATTTCCTCCCATCTTATTATTAACCACTGTAAGACTTGCATGCCCTTCACCTCGGGACAGAAAGGTATATGACAACACCAGGGGGCGCCACATGACCGCAACATAAAGTGCCGTTCGGGGATCTCAAGGTTCTACATGAGTCAGGATGGATAGTGATTAGTAAAATATTTTACTCTCCAGGGACGGATTTAGAGGGGGCACCTGAGGCGTCCCCGCCCCCAATTTTTGCCAAATTTAGATATTTTTTTATCATGTGAAATTCTAGCCCAGGCTTGAGGTGCCTCAACTTTTAAATAAGGGCGCCTCCCCCTTTTTTTCCCTTTTTTTTTTTAAATCTCTGGATCCTTCCCCGCTCTCCATGGTATGTCATGGTTTGTAGAGCGTCCAGAGGCTCCAAGTAAAATGTCACCCAATGAGGGAAATCTCCCGAAATGTAGAACTCAAACACGGTGAACAGTTAGGACCTGGCAATATAGAGAGACAAATACTTTTTCTAGTTAGGAACAAATATAATAGACCTATTACGTTTCTGTGTTTAAAAGATAAATAAATAAATAAATAAATAAATAAAACCTGCCTCTAAAAATTATGATTTCCCTGCATAGGGCCAAATAGTCTTAGATCTTATCACAAATTTCTGGTAGGCCTACCTTTTGTAAATCCGTACTGATTTCTCTGACAGATGATCATTTAGAATCTAATTACAACTTTAGAAATTAGAGATTCACCGTAGAAGGAACTAATCGAATGGCACGAGAGGCTGGACCCGTGGGACTAGACCTAGGCTCTAGGCTCTAGGCTCTAGCCTAGGCCCTCCCCAGTCCATCAGCGTTGGATGTAGGATTCTATAAAAGGGGGGGGGGGGGGGGGGCGCTTTCGGAATTTCTTTTTCTTAATTAATTTCAATGGGGAAATAATATAATAAGTGTAAATTTCGGCAAAAAAAAAAAGGGGGGGGGCTCCTCTCCCCTCTAAACGTCCAATGCCATGAATGGAATCCGCCTTTTAGATTTGATACTCTAGCCTTAAAGGCCTATTTGGGCAGAATATGGCAAATGAGGTTTGATCTGCATCGAATGTGGGCCACAATGCGCACCCACGGATGAGCTGTCACGGATGGGCGGGAACATGCCAAAGTCCGCTTGAAGAGTGCTCACTCTCTCGGCGCATTGCAGGTCACCACCGCCCACTCTGCACTAAACTCGGCGAGACGGTTGAAGAAGCAGAGTGGTCTACGTAGGCCTCATGCTATAGAATGTTATTGCAGTTGAACAATTATGGTGCTCATATTATCTGCGAAGAATAATAGCGTCTATCTATGGACTTACAACCGATTGGTACAAGCAAATCTATTGAGGAAGCCATTGAATGTATTTGTATTTATATTAAAAAAGTGTATGAGATTGTACAGGTAACACCTGACCGTATTGTGACATGAATGTACTGCTTTACATTAGTCAATAAATATTCGTATTCGTATTCGTATTCGTATGGCTAAAGGTAGAGTAGTATTTATCTAGAAGAATCATTTTGCGAAAATGGAAATAGCTTGTGCAGATAAGACAAATACCTATAATGTGATAATATTTTGAGTATTGACTCCAAGAAAACTTCCGGTGAGAAAGTTTTGTTTTGTTGTTAAACATTTTATTGATGTTTCCCACTCACATACTTTGATATATGAGTTAAAATGAGTACAAAATGAAGCTTTACAACTCTTTTATTGAGCTGAACAGTGTTTATGAGTCGCCATGTGAAAAGGGACTCAGATTTGGCCCTGGAACTGAAATTGAGCGATAATAGATCAAATGTCCATAGGCTCTTTGGGTTATTTGGCCGCAACTTGTCGGAACCCTTGAAGCCCCTGGTTCTGGTCTGCTTTTGTTTCAAAGCAAGAGGCTCGAGCCTTTTAGCCTTCTGACTTAGCCTAGGCCTGCCAACTTTTCCTGAGAGCTCCCCGGGACATGCCCTGAAATAATAGGTAGGTTAAAACTTTAGTTTAGATCTAGATAGATCTAGGTCTAGAAGGACAAAACTGGATAGATCTACAATTCAGAGGTTCTCCTTTTACCCACCGGGCTAGTGCTTAGTATTTATTGTTATTTTAGACTGCTCGTTTAAACCTTATCTTGACCTGTTTTATGTTGGTCTATAGATCTATTTCTCATAGATAGAATCAAATTTCTAATGAAATGTGAGATACCCTCCACTAGAATAAAATTGTTTTTCTTCTGCAAAGTGTCTCTGAACAAAAGTTATAATGTTCTCAAACAGGAATATTGATCAATTGTCTTATTGAGTCTACAGTTTTAAAAAGTAATTTATGGTAGTAAAAGCATGACGCAGGGGGGTTGGGGGGGGGGGGTCAAAATGGTCCAAAATAGCATGACGTCATTTATGAACGGCCCCTAATAGGTCAGTGGCTTTACCTGTATACAGCATTATAATGTCCTGATTGAGAGGCAAGGAAAAAATTGATAATACTGCACAAAGGTAGCTAGCAAAAACGCCTTGTGCATATATATATATAATTAGTAGTGTATAAACGAAATAAAGGAACAGTCACCAGATTGTAGAAGACATATAAAAGGTATTTGAAATTATACAAATTACTGTGTTACGTAATATAAACACAGCAATGGCTTCTGGTCGGTGTAATATACCTGTTCAGCTATGGCAGACAGGCTACATCTCCTAGTAAGCAGCACTGCTTGGGAGAAAATCAATAACCAGATTAATATAATTATATAAAGGTGGGAACCTGTGGTTAAGGGCAGAGAATACATGTTTGGAACAATACAAGTGTTAGGGACTCGGGGGTTTTGGATAGCCATATACGTGACATCTGGTGACTAGAAACGGAACTATACTGTTGCATGGCTGCACAAAGTCGGGCGGGCTTCACAGAGGAACTTGCCTTCAGGCGGTATTATCTGTGAACATAGGATAAGGATATGCTTGACTACACTGGCAATAGTTACGCAATTGAAACATCCACTAATAAACTTAAACTCTCACCAACCGTTGTCTGTATTGTGGAAATGAGCGCCCATCTCGCGGATCATTCTACCACTTGGCTAGCAAGGATAACAGAAGATTATCTAAGACTATTCGGATAATAAAGTATCAAGCAGTTCCCCATTTAATTAGTAAATACCCATAACAACAACTAGCGTTCAATACACTGATTCAAACAGTAAATTATAGAGTCCAGGGGATTCATAGGGGGTAAAATAAATCCAAAACAGGTCTCATTTTGATATGAAAATTGTTATTCCCTGTGTCTACTGAGTCTCGGGTCTAGGCTACACTGCAGCCCGCTACTCTGTACAAACCCAACTAATAACAATTTTCAAATCAAACCTCAGTCAATAATATCTCTTTATTTCCCAATTTAAGTTGCATCCGGTGAGTTCAGGATATCCCCCCCCCCCCCCACACACATGGCGGGGAGTATAATAACCAAACTTATACAGTTTTTCCCGCTGATGAAAAAGTAGAAATCTGTTGTCATATAATTTGGCGCACCCTTCAGGAGAAATGATATACTCAGAAACATCAAACTAATTAATAGTCTTTATTCTTCCAGACTCCCGGAAATTTAAAGGAACGGTAGCGTCGTCGACGACGTGGGTATTGGAGACGTTGTATCTATAGCGTGCCGTATTCGTGCGCAACCACTTATGTGATCGGAAGATGTCCTGAAAACGTCCAACACGACGCCTGCTGTCTGCTTGCTAAGCATACCATGATATGTCAGTGGAAGTCTCGTTAAGAATTCAACCTGAATCTAGGAAATACCAATGGCTACTAGTGAGGGCGGCAGCGGTGCGTGGCAGCGGGCCCTGTGTGAGGAGCTGTGGAGGCTGCGGTCGGCCGGGGTGCTGTGTGACGTGGTGCTGGCCGTGGGGGGCGAGCAGCTCCCCGCCCACCGCGTGGTGCTCAGCGCCGGGTCGCCCTACCTGAGGCACCGCTGCACCCACCCGGCCTCCCTCGGCCCGGGCGGGGCGGCCCTCATCCCCGTGGAGACCGCCTCCTACGAGGCCTGTCTCAAGGCCCTGGAGTACCTGTACACTGGGCGGACTGAGGGCCTCGGGGAACCCGGGCTACGGGAACACTTTGACAGGATCTGTGAGGACTGGAACCTGGGGAGTCTGCCTGGGGGTGAACCTACAGGTATAACACATGGAGGAGGTGGTGAGGAGAGAAGCGGTGAACTGCCAGGCAGCTCATCTTGCACACGTGATCAACACTTTAAAAGTGACCCTAAATACTGTGAATTAGATAAGTCTGGTGACCAAAACGGACTAAAGAAGGTACCACAGGAAAGACAAATAGTCAACACTGTAGGTAAGAGGCGCAGAGGGAGACCACCAAAGCGAAGTACAAAAAGAGCAGATAAGAATGTTGTAAAAACTGTGACAGCTATGGACACTTTGCAAAACCCAGAATCTGGCAAAGACAAACAAACTGAAAATAGAAAAAAGCCAAAGATATTAGAAAGTCACACGGACCTAGTCATTTCCGACCATGATGGTGACGACGACAATGTGTCTGATGATGAGAAGGATGAGACTTGGGAAATTCCTACTCAGGTAAATGAACTTAGGGTACCAGCATTAAACAACAGACGGACTAGACATACAAGAACAGCCCAGAGTAAAGTAAAACTGCCAACGACCAAAAGGAAGACTCTGCTATTCAGGCGGAACTCGTGTCAGCGGTGTAAGCTGGTGTTCGGCACGCGGGACGAGTTCCTGGCCCACCGCCGGGGGGCGCACCCCAAGGTCCGCCGCCTCTGGTGTCACGTGTGTGACCAGAAGTTCCCGGATGGGAACCTGCTGCAGCTGCACAACATGGAGCAGCACTGGGAGGAGGGCATGAAGCTGGCCAAGAAGTACACCTGCACCGTGAGTCGCCTTGTCTACAATACAAGAAAACTTAATTCAATGCACATGTTTATGCTAAAACAAAATTTAATGTATTCATGTAGAAAAATAACTTCTTTTTGTTGTAATAAGGTTTAGATGAAGAGAGAAAAATCATTTTCAGCTATATCCTATTTGATTGGAATTATGGTTGGTTTTCTTTCAAAGAATCGTATGGCCAAATATACATTTACTGAATGTTTGATTCATACAGTTATATTTGATAACACAGGGGTGTACATTTACTGATTTTTGTCAGTTTCAAAATTTGATATTTGATATCAGATTTCCTTAATGCTATTTCCGATTTTTTTACTGTCCCTAACTTATATCCCTGATAATACTGAACAGTAAACATAATGATACTGAAATTAGATACTAGGCATTATTTTTAAATGAACGTATGAATTGGTCCATTTTCAACAGTATATCGTGACACCAATATATATGATATAAGGCATACTTCAGAGAATAATGACGCACACTGACGGTTGCCTGTTTGTGGGTTTCAGGAGGCCGGCTGCAGCTTCTCCAGCTTCATCTACGCGACGTGGCACAAACACCGGAGCGTGCACGGGGCCGAGCCGCGCGTCTGTGAGGTGTGCGGCAAGACGCTGAAGAACGAGTTCACCCTGAAGCAGCACGTGGAGAACCAGCACACGCGGACCACGGCCTATCCGTGCGACGTGTGCTCCAAGACTTTCACCACCAAGGGAAACCTCAAGGTACGGCCTAGTGTTAGGTATCAGCAATATCAATATCACCTGCACAGCCGACGAGCAGTGTGTATAAAGGGTAGTATGTGGAGATGGGCCGTACTTACCACTCGTCATTTTCATTATTTTCTACATTATTTCCTATTATGTTTTGGTGATCAAATATTGAAGAACATTTGAGGTCGTCCTTGGGCGGCCGTACGACCCATTGGGATTGCACGGCCCTCAGGCTGTGATGAACCTCATTATGTTGTACGGCTACTCTCTCTGCAATCAAGGTGAATTTGAATAAGTCCTCGTATCCGATGTGTGTCCTTTGTCAACTAATCAATCATCATGGTAGCATCATTATTTTTGTAACGTTAACGCCCTCGTCAGTATATGTGAAAATGTTGTAACTTGTTGCATTTGTAGTTGTTATAGGGATCCGTACCACAAATTCTGTTCTTTCTCTGTCCCCCGCAGGCCCACAAAGAGGCGCGTCATGAGGACCGGGCGGGCCGGGAGAAGTTGGTGTGTCCGCAGTGCGCCTTCGTCTGCTGGTGTAAGACGTCCATGGCCGAGCACCTGCTGCTGAAACACGACGAGCTGCTGCCCTCCCGCACCCTGTGAGTGGTCCCCGCAGCCCCCCTGAGGGTCACGGGTACAGAGATGTAGTCGGCACCTGATTCACTGCTGGTGCAGTATCTCAGGATACCGTGATGCCACATAATAAGCGACCATATAAGGGGGTGTTCTCTCTTTTTAAGGGTGCTAGTTGTACAATGCCCTACCAGTTGGATGTTACCCTAATGTTTAAGATTGACCAAAATTTGTAAAAGGTCTTAATCTGTGAATCGATATAATTATTGTATTTGAATTATCTTTTTTAAAAATTAATTACTGTATTGGATTTAAAGGTACTCGGGGGTGTTTGGCTCAAATTCCTATTACCAACGCAATCTTCTGAAAATGTGTAGGCAGCTTAGCCTCTATATAGAAGAATATACATGTATAGGAAGAATATGAATAATTTTCATTGTTTTTTTTTTTAATAAGAGTAAGAGCCTGATAAAGAATATTGATCTTTACCATTGATTTTATTGGAAAATATTAGTTTGCTTTCTCTGTGGGAAAAAAAAAGACTACCATTGGAATTCTCATGACACTTCTGGAATATCTAGAAATTACATGAGAGCAAATATGTTTACAAACCAAAAAATAATTGAATGTTCACCATTTGTGAGAAAAATCATACTAAAAAACATTGAAAAATTGAGGTATTTTGGGAATGTATGCTATGGTAATATGATGCCCTATTGTTCTAACTGAACAGAAACACCTTAACTTTACTTTATTGGACCTCTAAGGAGGTTAAAACAGCTTTAAAGAATTGTCTTTTCTTGATCTATGACCCAGCTGGCGCCCTCAAAAGCCTCAAGTACCTTTTAACAGAAGGCATTTCCTAATGCTAGAACTCTCATAACAAAAGATGACCTTTTCTGTGTGTTTCCTGCCTAGAATATGGAAAAGTAGATTCACAGAATACCGTATTTTTCATCCTTGTGGAGTGTTGTCTCTCAAACTTAGCCCTGTTTTGCCTCTTTGCTCCCCAGACACGTGTGTGACAGCTGCGACTTTAAGACGACGATCCAGGCCAAGATGAAGGACCACCGCCGGGGGCACAACGGTACGCCTTAAGGGAGCGGGGGTCTACGGGGTTGTTTATCTGTTATAAGTTAAATGTATACAGAAAGCATTGTCGTAGTAAGACTGTTTCAGGGTTGATTCTCTTATAAAAAATAATTTCAATTAATGTTTAAATATGTCATTTATGCTGATATTTCTGCAAGTCTGTAGATTACACAAGACTGTTAAGCAAACATTTTTTATAGAAACGATTCTTATTAAGATCTTTTAAGGAGCTTACATTTTTGTTTCTATCTTCAACGTTAAACATTGACCCTGAAGTCAGGCTGTGTCGTTGTCTATTCGAGAGAACAATCATTACATTTAGATTTATCAGAAAATTGTATATACGGGAGTGAAAAATTGAGGTATTTTGGGAACGTATGTTTTTTACAATATTTTGCATTATTTCTGTAAGTACCCGGGTACTCTGGACTAGAATGGGAATGTTCATGAATCAGTGTCTCTGCTCTGCTGTATGCCTACACTCGTAGGTTTCACTAATTTCATATGGACACAAAAGGGTGCGATGTTTCTGTTGGTGTATTCTCTGACCCTCTCCCCGTTTCAAAAACTGACTGGTCATTACATTGAGTTCTCCCCTACCCCACTGTGGTCCCGGTTGATCGGTCTGTTCCCCTGTTGTCCTGGCTTGACTGGTCTGTACGTCTTGCAGCCCTGGAACGCCTGGCCTGCACTGTGTGTGGAAAGACCTACAAGTCCGTCAAACTCCTCAACAGGCACAAAAAGATACACGACAACAGTAAGCACTATATACCTCACATGTGTTGATGCTTTCAGTTGTTATTCCTTATCTTATTTCTACAATAATGTACGAATATAAAGTGATATAAGAAAGTTTTCACATTTTTCGGATTTATTTACGTTTTCTGATAAACTTTTTACAACTTTTGATAAACTTTTCACCTTTTGTATTGTTTGCGTAGAAATCAAGAAATTGATATTGAATATTTGTAATCGAATGTCATCTCGCACAAAAAAAAAGAACGAAGAGATTGCTGCTAAAGATAATCAATTTGGACCAATTTATTGTATTTTCATATTCTCAAGTACGTATTTCCCTCTTGCTAATAGTTCATGATTTCCTGGCTGTAATTTGGTGATGTAATATCGCAACCCTGATGTTTACTGCAAATAAAATCTTTAAAAAAAAGCTACACTTCAGGATTATCAGCGTCCCGTTTTTGCCTTGTAGCGGCCAAGGTGACACGGTGTATGTACTGCGACTACACGACACTGCACGGGGTGGGCACACTCAGCAACCACCTGCGCTTCAAACACAGGGACAAGGTCTCTGGGCTACTACTGAACAAACATTTTTTTAAGCCGCACCCTATTTTAGGCTGCACCCTGTCTTTTTTAGTTTCTTTTTGGGCATATATTGAGATATATAACTGCACATTTTCCATGAATTTGCTGTTTCAAAACAGTGGTAGAAATGTTCATGGTAGAAAGTAATAACGTACCTTTGAACCCAAAGGAAGTATGAAGTAGTGAGAAAAAGTTACCTATTTATTAAAAAGTAGTTATTTTTAATCACCCCGCCGCGCAGCGTCCACCTGGCCATAGGTCAGGTGGAGGGGGGATTATGCCGTAGTCACTTTCCATGGTTGATAACGACAGATTGCCGAAATTCGCTGATTTCATTTATTGATTTTTCATTTCCCTAAAAAAATGACTTCTGTTGAAAAACGATGGTGGTTTTTTCAGACGTCCTGGACGTTGAAACTTTGCCGGGAAAACCCCCCTTCGTTTTTCAATAGAATTAATTTTTCTGGTGAAATAATACATGTTCAAGAGATCTAGCCTATATCTATTTAGCAGGGAATTCCCAACTGAATGGGGACACTTGTAATATATCTACCAAATGCAACAATCAATCCAAAACAATAATTAATTTTTCACTAATTTTCTGGGGTGATTAAATTTTTTCTTCCGGGGTGATAACCCCATTTTCTTATATTTATTAAAACGTTTTTTTGTAATTAACATTTTCAAAACAAGCTGGTCAATTCTCGGTTTGCACCGGTATTCTTCATTGCTCCAGCGGTCCTACAAATATTGAACTTTACTGTTGTTAATGCAATGGCAAAACTGTGACCTCTCAATTTAATGTGTGTTTTGTACGTACCTGCTGTAGGACCCCAAGCCGTGGTCCCCCTTACTCGTGTTTACCAGCTGGTACTAGTTAGATTAATTTGCGTACTCTTTGTCGGTTCTGTAGGACCCCAAGCCGTGGCCGTGTGCCGAGTGTGGCCACAAGGCCATCACTCGCGACAGCCTGCTCTACCACCTGCAGAACGTCCACAAGAGGGGCTTCACCGACTACCGAGACAGCCCGCTTGGTGAGCCCGAGGATCGACCGGGGCGTCTCCCCGAGCCCACCACATCAGACCAACCGGGGCGTCTCCCAGAGCATGCCACATCAGACCGGCCAGGGCCTCTGCCAGAGCCCATCGCACCGAGTCTGTACAGCGTGTCTGCCCCAGGGCTCCTGCTGAACCACCAGACAGAGCTGGCCATGGCCCCGGCCGGCCCGTCCGGCATGCCGGCTGGGATGCCGGGGTCAGCGCCGGGGTCAGTGCAGGGGTCGCTAGGAGCAGGTCTCATACAGCAAGTAGCGGGTAACTCACAGTCGCTGCAGGTCCCACCGGGGGTCCAGGCGTACGGCCCACTCCCCCAGGGTTACATGCACCAGGACAGTATGGTGAACCCCATGTACATTCACAGCATGGGGTTTTAACATACAAGACATTAATTCTGTTTGTTATAAGTTATCTGTTTGTTTGTTGATTTTGTATAGGGAAATGAATTACGTTTTCAAGGATGTAAAACAGTTGTCTTGGCGTTTTGTTAACTTGAGTATCATAAGAACTGTACAACATGTCTTGAAATGTAATACATCAAATAATTATTCCCCAGTCTCTTGGCTTAGGTCAGCTTACCTCTAGACTAGGACGAGAGGCTGGATCAAATGAAATGCAATTTGTCACCTTTATTTTTTGAACATGGATATTTCACGAAAAATTAAATATAAACACTTCAGAATCACCATGCACGCCAGAAATAATCATTCGGTGAGGACTGTGTTTAAATAGGGCTTACTTGTTGTATATGTAAAAAAAAAAAAAAAACTTAAACCATTTTGTCACTTTTTTAAACTTAATATTCTAGATTCTAGATTTCCTTTTAAAAAAGCTAGAACCTAAATGAAAGTATGAAGCACAGTTCCCTCATAATGACTTTCATGCACATGTTCACGCCTTGTGTTAGTGTAAAATTTAAAGTGATTATGTGCGTTATTTTAGATATCAATTATATTTGGAAAAATGTAGTTCAAAATAACTTTGAAGTTTTAAGGTAACCATATATAGATTTGTCTGCCAACATATACACATATAATATATTATTTATATCGCCGTGTAGGGCTTCCAAAGAGTTATTTCATGATGTATGGCGTGTACAAAGGTGATCGGAGCTGTAACATCAACTATTGTTTATCCTTAATGAAGCATATTATCAAATATTCCTGCCCATTTGCCAAAAAGATATGTAACCAAATGAAATTATGAATACTTAGTGTTTTGGAAAAGCGTGCATATCAAAAGGTCTCAGGTCCTTTAACATTAACGATTGCCTAGTCTGAATATATCAATGTTGATGATATCGTTTGAAAGGTAAATACGGTAATCACTGCAACGCCATCAATACAGTATTTTATACTTGATTTCTTTAAAACCTGAATTAGATTTGGTTAAATTGTTCAAATTCTGTAAGATGCAGATTAAAGTGCGACCCTCGAGTGTTAATAGAATAATATGAAGAAAATAGCTTTCCAAGAGCTTCATCCGTAGTTTTGATCTTGGTACCATAATGATACGATTGCCGCTTTATGTTTTTTCATATAGAAATTTATGCAGTCCAGAGCTGGGACTTTCGGATATAAGCTTCTCATTATCTAAGTCTATAAACTACATTGATACAAGCTCAGGACTTAAAGCTATGAGCTACGGTATATAGTTATGATGATGTAGGTAAAGGATAACTTATCTTCTTATGATGTTTGTCATTTAATGCCCACATGAATAAGTGTTGTCATGAAACTATAGGGGCCTCTTACACTTCTATGGTGTTGAATTTACAATCATTGAAGGTATACAAATCCCTGGTAACACGTCTCTTCAGAGTTTACATCTGATAGAATGATACAGCTGATGAACTCGTGCAGTTTACAATGGTACATGCAGTAATCTTTTCTTCTGCTGATGGTCTTCACTCGCCTTTCGTTTTTCAGAATCAAGAATACCTCAAAATAGCGTGCAAGTTCCCTCATCGCTATGTCAGTCCCATCTCTTCTCAAAGGTTTATAACTATGTTGAAGGTTCTATGTTGAATGTTCTAGCGATGAGAGGAAATAGGACATGTATAAACCAAAGAGATATGAAATACAACAATTAATTTCTGGTTATAGCCAAACGATTCGTTGTCCTGTTTTTCCTGTCCCGTCAGTCAACACACCTTGCCAATTGTAATATACATTGCTGGCGTTTAAAGTAAAGACCTAAAGCAACACGTTTCCAAAGAAAATATTTGTGAAAAGGAGCTTATAATTATTATGCATTTTGCATACTTCCAGATCACGGTGCTCTAAACTAATGTAAACCCATGCTAAAAAATACCAACACAAACATATAGACGTTGTGCACATGACGTCACACATCTCCAAATTGGGCAGGGCACCATCTTGGTGATCAGTTTAGAAATCTTATTATCACCATTTCACAAATATTAGGAAAATACTTTTTTTATAATGTAACTAAAATAATTGTATGATATTATAATGAACAACGTATATCATATAAAATGCAATATTTATAGATAACCGAATAGCCACATGGTCATGAAAAGCACATGGTGATCACCAAAACGTGATCATGTCTGCACAAGGTCTATAGACCTTGTGCAGACAGGGTCACGCGACCAGATTTCGGTGATCACCATGTGGTCACCACAACCACGTGGCTATTGGATATATCACAATGCATAGATAGTAATTGTTTATTGTGATTCAGTGGGCTTCCCTTTGATAAAAAAGACAAATATCTACATAATAGATGCTTTACAAATGTAAATAGTAGTAGATTTAAATTGATCACCAATATAGCGCCCATCCAAATTTTGGAGGTGTGACGTCATCTGCACAACGTCTATACGTAAAAACACCCACACACACCCACGCACCTCTTTCTCCTCCGAGTCCTTGATAAGAAGAATCGCGGTGGGTGGCCATACAACCCACAGTGTATACCGCACACGGGAGTCTCGCCCTGTGTGCGGCCATATTGTGTCACGTGGTATTAGGAGGCACTCCCCATTGGCTGGTACATCGCGCTTGACCCCCAAAAACTTTGGCGGGAAAGGTGATTGGTGGAAACACGCATGTGCAAAACTGAACTCCCAATTGCGGTATAGGCCCAGCGTAAGTTTACCGCGACTGGGGGACAAGCCGCGCGACACGTTATGTAATAGATAGGGTGGGTTCAGGGTGAGTAGCGTGACTGGGGTTCTTGGTTAAGTTAGTCAAACTTTAGAAATTCAAGAAAAAATATTTTTCAACCGGAAAAATATCGAAAAATTGAATTGGACAGAGCATTACTTCCCCTACCATCATGGAACCTTTGAAATTATTCCTTTAGTTATTGTATTTTGACAGGTGCAATTATTCCCGCTTCTCATTACCTTGACCCTTGTGTCCCCCGACAATGGCGGCTCCCTTGGGGAAACTTCCGCTGGGACCTATAGTCAGGCACGTAGCCAGCTTTTCTCAGAGGGGGGAGGGGGGGGGGGCGTTTTTGACTAGTACTTTTTTCCGGGGGGGGGGGCGATTTTTCAATAAAAGGCTAAAATACTTTTTTTTAATTTAATGTCATATTTTACATTAAAAGTTAGAGGAGGGTTGAAAGTCAAATCGAGGACAAAGCCCGAGCTTCGTACTGTCCCCATGACTATCACTCGAACACTTTCAGAATGTTGAAAATCATGATAATGTAGATAAAAATAGATTAATTAAAATACCTCTTCCTTTAAATCAAGCTGATTCTTATAGTGATTGACAAGAGCCCTTTATATCGGCTTGGGGGGAAATGTACGAGGAATGCCAGAACTTTGAAAGGGATTACCAGTGCTTTATGTGGTAATCTCCAAACCTCCATTTCCATATACTACTAACATGTTGCATGTAAAATAGGATCAGTTTTCGCGTAAATTGTGACACAAGCATTGGCAACGTTATGCAAACAGGGACGTATGTCAGCAACATGCTTCAGATTCCCATTTCTATATACTACTTATATCATTATGAACTGCCTTGTAGACACTCACCATGCCATTGTGTAAACAATTGTTCATATCAAAGGAAATGTAGTTGCCTACTAGCTTTAATACTGAAAGACATGTGAAAAGGGGCTCACAGACATTAACACACTTGTTTCTGTAAAGATTTATTCAAAAAAACAATGGAATGGTTTTTGTACAAAATGATATGTAACATGCCCGTGAAGGCAAAGAGTAGATCTAAGGACACAGAACATATACATGTAACAGAAATATGAGGCTTTCTTTGAGGGCACTCAACGTTACAGAAGGGAAGACCTATATATCTAACATAGTATTTATCCTACACATCACATTTTGCCATGAACGATTAACAATCTTGTTCATAATTTGGACCAAAGTCATTACATTTTAAGGAAAGGTGTGATTTAGCTAATGATTGCCCTGCACCCCTTTGTCCAACGCTGCACTGACAGGTCCCCAGACCGGCAATTTCTACACTGCTTCAACAGTCAGTATTCATGTTGTATATATCATTATTTTTATTTTTCTACTCAAGATTATTGCCAGGTTTGTCCCCGGTATTCTAAAAGATATAAGATTGAAAATATACATATATCATAACATTATGGGTCTTCAACATGAGATAGCAGACAATTATTTGGCTCGTATGTCCTGCTTAATAAGATTTATTTATGGAATTATCTAGTTATGTTTCCCCTGGATAGGTATTAGTGGTTTAGGGTGTATTCTATTATAAAATCACCCAGCAATACTACAGGCACATTGTCATTCCCTGTCTCAAGCAGATTGCATAGCATGTAAGTCCAGGGATGCCTCAACACGAAAAGCTTCACTTATCATAGCTCAACGAGAACATGTCTATAGGAAGACATATCCCCTAGTCACTCCTCAAGACTACTACATGGCCCGATGAACGGAGAAGGACATGTAGAGATATGTGGCTCACATGTAGAGCCGACTGCCATGGTGCCCCGGGATCAGGGGGAGCTTCAGCTTCAGCTTCAGGCTACTTGCTGGCATCAAGTACCCCATATGACAGACATCGAAAACAAATACATGGTGGGACGAATATATTATTTCTCATTCAAATATATAGTCAATAAATTTCCACCGAATAATGGAAAGGAAACACATGGAACGGTTGTATACTATGAAAATATAGCATTGTGAACATGGTGGCATTTACATGCCTTCGATTGCGATATGTTAATATAGAATGTAGGCCTACATATTGTCTCTTTGATACACACCATAATTATATATTCTAGCATATTCACAAAGCTATAGACACGGTCGGAATTCGCATAAGAGAGGTACATCGCTGCTTACTGTCTACTGGTAGGTGCAATTAATATTTCAAAAGGTTTAGACCCTACTCTCATACATGTACTACTTTTGATTTGGCATTGCAGATACATTAATCTATAAATTACATTTGATTTCTCGTTTTTGTTCAATACATTTTCAATTACAGACTCTACAATCTCTTAGTATATCTCGTGTTCGTTGCATAGTTATTATCTATTGATCTCTGTGTTCATTTGGTGGAATCCAGAATGCCCAGATTGTATAACCAAAATATATTTCAGATAGAATACGAGAATTATTTAACGAGAAGGGTAACCATCTGTATTCGTTAAAGGTAAACTGTGTAATCTGTAAGTTATCATAATGGTCATAGACTAGTGCTGCCATTTCTGTTAAACACAAAGCTATGGACTTAGGTATACATTTCCACGATCCAGAGACATCTTGCCCTTTACGGGACTTACACAAGTTAGTTTTGAAGTGACCTGGTGACCACAATCTTAAGCAGCAAACTTAATGTCATGGACGATGACATCACAACGAGAAGGTTCAGGATCACTATGTTCACTGTATTCACGCACCACCATATAGGACGCCCGTGGAGGCAGGCGTTAATGTTGGCGCGGAAGATATATATGTGTGGAAAGACGCTAACAAATCTGATCACAGTCCAGTTCTGGTAAGTCGTTGTCGACACCCAAGTGCCTGTCCCCCTGCTGCCCACTGTACAGGTGGCCGTGGGCTCTGTACCAGAGACCTCGTATAGCCCATATAACAGTATATATCAAGACTGGAAAGCTATAGGGAAACCTGTTTTGCACTGCAGGCCTCCCTCCTAGCCTGTGGTTGGATTGGATTTGGGTTGACCATTATGGCCATTGTAATAGTGTATTGATGGCTGCCACTAAACTATTCCCAAAATAGATTGGATTATGCATGGTCAGACCCTGGTCATGGTTGACTAGTTGGGTTCTAACCAGCCACCAGGGAAATTGTCATATAGAGCCCCAGAGAAGCTTTCCAGTCTCGACATATAATATACATATAAGGACTCTGCTCTGTACCCTAGGCCTGTGTGCCCCGGGTGGCGGTGCTACGTGGGCGCGGCCCGCTGGCTGTCCGTCTCCGTCGACAGGTAGGTCGGGCCGCACGGCCGGCGGAACGCCTGGCCGAACTCACGGATCCACTTGTTGGCCACTGCAACGGGAACAAGTCAGAGTGATATATATATCTTGAGATGTACTGGCGTTTGGGAAGTAGTGTGTACGACTTATGCAACCTAAATGCTATTTTTCCAGTTGATTCTTTTCGGAGGATAAGCCCATCCCACATATGGTATTTCCAGGGTTGGACAATGGTCGGACAAAAATTCACATAATGAAACATCCCTGTCTTCTAGAGTTAGGGTTACTTAAATAAGTAAGAACTATATTTTTATTATTGATAAAACCTTATGATTTTAAATTTTTACTAATTGACAGATTTGCTCATTTGCCAGCCAATCAAAATGCAATACTTCAGGGCAAAATAGGGTCGGACATCATAGGTTTGGCTGACAGGCTTCAACATTGGTTCCTAGGGGGAAAATCCTATATACAAAGCTGTATTTTACTAATCTCAGAGGCAATTTGTCAACCAAATAACTTCGGTTAATTTTCTATCATGCAAATCTCTTCATGGAAAAAGCACTGAGGCAATTTTGAAAATATTTCATGGTGAACTTTAACATTGGTGAAAACTGGGATGTGCTTATTGGAAAGTGGAGATTTTGTTGCAAATAGTGTTTGAGGGAGGAGAGTGCACTTTTGTGATATAAATGATCTAGATTTCTATCTTTTATGACCATAATGTCCAACACCAGCGGAGAGTCCTTACCCCACTTTTCGCCGACGAGTACGGGGCACCCGGCGTGCTGCGTGCGCAGGTCCAGGGTCCCACTGCGGTGAATGTTGTACCAGAAGGCGGCCGCGTTCTGGGCAGGAGGGAGGAGGAAAGGTGTTTTTTTTAATCATTATTTTATTCAACATCTCTCCATTCACACATGGGAGTCAGCAAAACAGTGGCAAAAACATAGCAATTCATTGGACATAATATCATACATTGCATCAATGCATTTAAAATGTTTTATTGGCGAGTAACTGTTAATCTGCAGACCTGTGCTGACATTGATTACAGTTTTTCATACGTTTTTTTTACAGAGTTCATGCTTGTAGCCTAGCTATCAATTAAGGCCAATAAATGGCGGATTTAGAAGGGGAGCCCCTTCCTTTGTCCCTTGTTTCTTTGTATATAAAATTTGCGTTGTAAATGTAATGTTCTGCCAAAGGTTACCAGGAAAGGCTTTCACCAAGAGCGCAAGCCCAATATTTCAAGATCATAGATCCACCACTGCTGTTACTGATCAATATCGGATACAGAGATGAATGTGGGGAGGGGGGCGCATGAGGTACCCAACCCCCCTTTTTTCATAAAAAATTGAAACCCAAGGCTATGGACGGGGTACCAAAAAAGGTTGCATTAGGACATCCCCCTTGAAAATGTCTAGATCCGCCTTTGCTCTATTTATGATAAAATGCTGATACTTTTTAAAAGATTAGGATTATATAGAAATAGTGATTTCCAATTAAGTAAATTGGTTTTACGATTCCTTAATAAATCTTTGGAATGGATATTGGAAAGCAGAGTTAACGTTACCTTTACAGGAGGAACGTAGACCCCCAAGAGCGGGAAGACGGTGGCGCCGCCCTCCTTCACGTCCGACAACTGGAAATGGTATGTGTTTTAGAGACATCATGTTGACCTCACGTTCAACTATTACGGGGAAGGCCGTGCACGTGCACATGCGGTTATATAATTACATTCATCTAGGTAATGTACGTTTTTGTAAACCTAATTAATCTAAGTCGGCATTGTTTGCCTCCACAAAGTACTATCAGATCATGTTCTCTTAAATGTTAACAACTGCTCATTAAGGAGCATTGATATTCATTATATATTTTATTGCAGGCCTGTTTAGTATGTAGGTAATTGTTCATGTACCTTTCTAATGAGAAGTAATGAAAATTATGATGATCATAGGAACTTACATAAAACATGAAGGTGGCTATTCTGTCCCCTGTGCCCTTCAGGAATGGCGGCACGTTATTGAGATGGGCCTCGTTCTGGAGGTTCAAACAGAGTAGTACATTATGTGACCTTCAGGTAGATGGGTCAAAGGTCAAGTAATACAGTAACCTACAACGGATGTGTAGTATGGAAACAATGTCTATCCTTACAAACTTTTAAATGACAATTGGACTATAATCTGGGACACAAGAAAACAACCCAAAAACCTCAATGTTTTCTGTCACCTCTTGTTAGTTCGTCTTTTCCTATGTTCTTGTTATTTCACTAACATGCAATTCTAATGGCATATCCAAAGTGTAATGACAATATGTGTCCTGTTAATGTACAACACTTCATATAAAATAACACTTAAATATCTAGCCATAACTCTCAACTATATTGCTATACTACAATGAAAGAAACACAAAATGAGCTGTTTCTCGCTGACCAGATAAACAAGTTATTTTGCTGGAATTGCATAAATGTCAGACAACAAAGTGTCAAGAAGCAGGCAGCAGTAGCTGACATATGGTGGTATGACTATAGTATAGTAGTAGTGTGTGTGGCTCTCCGTGTGCTGGACACGTGGGCGGCTCACCTCGTACACGTCGACGTGCGGCTCGTACTGCCCGCCCATACCGTAGTTCACCACCTGCCGGGGACAAAGGGCAACTCACATCAGGTCAGTCATATTAATGAGTTATACCATAGGGATACATAAATATGTCTATGGTTCTACAAAACGATTAAATCATTAACAAAATTAATGTTAAACTTCATTGAACTACTAGTAAAAATGTGTGATAAAACGGCAGGAGAACTGTTGCTGTAGCAAAGGACGTATAGGACTGTACTACGCACAATTACACCATTAACACCACACAAGGGTGTGCTTGTCTTTATGTTAAGTAAATATCATATTGATAATTAGAATAAATTATAGCAATATTATGGGCTAACTTATAGGGGGGGGGGGCAGACCTTACCTTGAAGGGCTCAGAGTGGGAGTAGGTGTAGAGGGGGGGCAGACCTTACCTGGAAGGGCTCAGAGTGGGAGTAGGTGTAGAGGGGGGGGGGGCAGACCTTACCTGGAAGGGCTCAGAGTGGGAGTAGGTGTAGAGTGTAGAGGGGGGAGGGCAGACCTTACCTGGAAGGGCTCAGAGTGGGAGCAGGTGTAGAGGGGGGGAGGGCAGACCTTACCTGGAAGGGCTCAGAGTGGGAGTAGGTGTAGAGGGGGGGGGGGCAGACCTTACCTGGAAGGTCTCAGAGTGGGAGTAGGTGTAGAGGGGGAGGTCAGACCTTACCTGGAAGGGCTCAGAGTGGGAGTAGGTGTAGAGGGGGAGGGCAGACCTTACCTGGAAGGGCTCAGAGTGGGAATAGGTGTAGAGGGGGAGGGCAGACCTTACCTGGAAGGGCTCAGAGTGGGAGTAGGTGTAGAGGGGGAGGGCAGACCTTACCTGGAAGGGCTCAGAGTGGGAGTAGGTGTAGAGGGGGGGGGGAGGGCTGACCTTACCTGGAAGGGCTCAGAGTGGGAATAGGTGTAGAGGGGGGGGGGGGCAAACCTTACCTGGAAGGGCTCAGAGTGAGAGTAGGTATAGAGGGGGGGGGGGGGGGCAAACCTTACATGGAAAGGCTCAGAGTGTGAGTAGGTGTAGAGGGGGGGGGGCAGACCTTACCTGGAAGGGCTCAGAGTCAGAGTATACGTAGTTGTATAAAGTGGAGAGGCCGGTGATCTCCTGTACTCGCCGACTGAGGTTATATATCCCCGTAATCCCCACGTGGTCATACAGCCAAGACCTGACAAAAGCGAAGGAAAATATATGTAGTCAATGGATCATAATATGTTCCAGTAGCGGATTGTGTTTAGATAAACAATGGCATCCTTTTAAAAGGGAAGGGCTGATCAGGAATTATTTTATATTCAATAAATCTAGATTTGGAAAATATTTTAGGGGGAGACGCCTGTGAAGCACTTTAAGTTTTGGTTAGTAGTACTTTCAATGTATGGATGTGTAGGGGAGTAATGAGGAGTTGAAGACAGGAGTAGTTGTTGATGATAATGTTGTGTTATTTCTTCAGTCACAGGTTATGAACCATAGGCCTAAGCCTAGGCTGTTCCACAATGAACATGTGTCCACCTAGTGTCCAGACTCCCACTGCCCTCACAGCAGGGGTACACATCCCCACCTCACCTTTGGCCTTTGACCCAATTACATTAATTAGGCCAATTGACCACTAGGGGGAGGGGGAGTGCTCACAAAGGTTTTACCATAACCTCTATGATTTATTTTGAATACATTTTGATATGTCTTTTAATAATTGTTTATGAAATTATTATCTATATATTTCGTATGAGAAATTTGGTAAATAATTGTACTTGTTAGAGAGAGGATATGCCATGCCTAAACTTAGGTATGACACCTGATTTATCCCTCCAAATTCATCCCGAAAGCCTAAAGGTTAGATCTTAGCGTCCTGTAGTAGCACAATGGCAAAATCTTTTCGACCTTTCGGTTATGAAAAATTATTCAGATGCAATCTTCCATGCAAGATTTTAATTGTTATTGCTGATGTGAAATCAGTAGTGGATAACTAATACGTTTCAATAGGGCATTTAAATACTCACACTTTGCTGATTCGATCCTCAGTTGCAAAAGAATTCGCAGGGTCACCCACAACTGCACGCGACAGCTAAAAAACATTTCCAATTATTAGACCCAAAAGTGTCACTTAGAAAAGTTGCTTGGTTGCTTTTCTTTTTTGATTTATTATACTTAGACACATCAGGAAGCTATGATTTAGGTACTCAGTGATAACTGGGACGGATATTGTCAGGTAATACGCCAATATCGGTATATGAACAAATTGACCATAAACTATTATGATACTTGTAATAGTTTCAAAGTTTAATTCTTAAAACAGTTATAACAAATGATACGAATCAAGGTGATTTTGTTTAGGATTTAAGCCAATGACTAGTTAGATCTCATAAAATGTATTAAGAGTAATCAATTAAATAGAATAGCATTTATACGTTTTCACGTCTTTTGAATTACACTGCTTCTTAGTATGCTATTCAAAGAATATCGAACTACTGAGTAAGATTGTAATCACAAATGATTTCCTAGAGTTGGACCAAACACTATTTTCATTTTTACTGTTTTGTAGTGATCAATCAAATGACTTTACTCACGGATGGTGCTGCGCTGTTCTTTAAGTGTTCAGACTCACTGTCAGACAGGACGTCGTAGTACATGACTATCCAGGGGTCGGTGTGCATGACCTCCGTCTTAAACGGCCTGTAGGCCACCTCGTGGGACTGGTACTCACACCACAGATTGGCGGGCACAGTCACCTGAACATCATAAAGGTTTTTTTATTAGACGTGTGGGTTTTCATCTGCAAAAACTCCATTTTACTAGATATCACTCAATACGTTACCTTTAAATAGCAATCGCTGGTACTTGTACATACAAATTATCAATGCCACCAGATCAGATTTGAAAAAAGATGTCACCTATGCACTCGATCACCATTTCAGCTTATGAAAATTAATGTGAGTTTTTAACCAATGAGTTTGTTGCCTCAGATGACCATACAAGAAATTTATGAATGCTGTAGTACATCAGCATATATGTAAAGCTTTTGAAGTGAAAGGTGCAAATGAGCTTAAAAGGGAAAACGAACTGCCCTCGCAGTGCCCTACCTTGGGTGGGTCCCCCCGGCAGAGGGCCTCGTAGTCGACCCTCCAGGCGGGCTGCCACTCCGTGTACGGGTAGCGGGTCCAGCCGCCCTGCTGGGACTCTAAGAACCGCACCATGCTCTCATAGTGCTGCTGCCGGGTGTAGTTCTTCGGGTCTGTCAGTCACAAACAGGACAATCTCCACAATGATGAAAACTATTTTATTGACAACTTACAAGTCTAAAAAGGCTTATGTGTCAGTATACTATAATGATGACGATGAGTTATGGAGTTTAACGTCCGCTCAGCAATTTCACAGCTATATCAGGACCACTCACGTTTTGACTGTGTAATTATAGTTCAATGATCAAATCTATCATGGTGGAAACGATGGCAAGGTGAGGCGGTTTAACAAGCAGTACCCAAGATCGAACCCAGGCTAGCTGCGTCCAATTCCACAACGTTAATCACTAGCCAACCTCACCCCCCTATGCAATGCAATGAGTTGTTGACTTTTTTTGCAAGGCTTTCAGAGAAAACCCTTTAATTAATGCCCTATACCTGCCGAGGAGAGTTTGCAGAGACCGACATCAGAATTGCGATATTTCTACTTTACTTGGTAGCTAACTCTCACAACATTTCTGTTGAAATTTCAATCAGCCTAGCACAGAAATTAGGGAATTAGACAAACTTACCTAAGGCATGGGCCATACGGTAATATTCGGTGGCCTGGATGTACTCATACATCTAGAAGTAAGTAAAACAACGAGATTACCATCAAACGAAGAAAGTACAATATAATACCATTTAAAGCCAATTTCTTTTAAACCTCCCGGACAACCTCTGTTGCTACCCAATTAACGTGTGTTTGTCAAGCAGGTCATTATTGAAAACTTTCAAGTGTAACTTGTTATACCTTCAGAGCGAATTTGGCTTGGGTAACATTATCTCACAGACATGTAAGCTTAGTCAAATAATTATTAAATGATCAAACTGTATCTATATCTTTCCTATAGTAAAACATGTTTCAACTAGGAGATATTGAGTGAGTGCTCTATCATCATTAGGGAGATTAAGCAGCCCCAACGCATCACCTTACGTAAACGTAACGTATCTCTTATCTCAGCTATTATCAAATGATTACAAAATGTTAAATTTTGACTATATTATCATTAACTAGGAGTTATAAAACATAAATTCAAATTTAATGAACCCTTTAGATGTACTATTGGCCTACTGCAGAAAGCCTGAAAGTTTAGAGATACGTTGACGTATCGAGATGCGTCGGTGTTACTTAACCTCCCTAATACGAAGTTCAATGTACTTTTGTACTCACGTTGCTGAGTGACTGGGCGGTCCAGTGGAGGACGTCGGCCATGCCGGGCCCCTCCCAGTGGGCGATGGCCTTCTGTAGCCACGTCTGGGCCGTCTGGGCCAGCCCCGTGTTCACCGCCGTCACCCCGATGTCGTAGAAGTCCCTGATGGGGGAGAAAGGGACCACCGGGGAATGAGACAAACACTATCAGACTATGGGTTTAGAGGAATGCAGCTGTCAAAGGAAAGAATTCTGTTAACATCTATATAATATCATATATACTTTAACAATATCCTCAGTCACACGTATCATTACTGCCAGATGCTGGAAAAGTACATGTTAATCTTAGTCATTATGCTCACTTCATCAATATATAGTCAAATTCTGATAAAAAGTTCTGATTGCACATTTTGTATTATGTATTGATCGTTATGTAACATTTTCCGCGGAACTCCTTTATGACATCTAAGGGGTTAAAAGGAATGTGCACAGCTGTTAAAGGAAAGAATTTGGAGAGTATATATATATATATATTTATATATATATATGTATTATATATATATACATACATACATACATACATACACATATATACATACATATAAATATATATATATATATATTATATATATATATTTGAAAAATATCCTCAGACACACGTATCATTACTGCCAGATGCTGGAAAAGTACATGTTAATCTTAGTCATTATGCTCACTTCATTAATACTCTGGGTTCTGATTGCATATTTTGTATTATGTATTGATTGTTATGTAACATTTTCCGTGGAACTCCTTTATGACATTTTGAAATTTGACTAACGGCATTGTAATTTTATTCCTAAAACTAAATGCTGATTCCAGCTGTAGTTTGGGATATAATTGTATTATCTATACTTTGTACTATGACTTGATATGATATGTGTATTCATGAAAATGTTGTACCTATATGGAAGATCATTTATTCACAAATGAGTATGGTTAAATAAACAAAACAAAAACAGATATGCTCTTTACCACTACATGTATTTGTTTCAAAATGACACCATCCTCAAGTTAATAACCTATACATTTCAATGTGACCATTTCTCCTCTTGTCCCACGTACGAACCCTGTCCACACTCACCTGCCGCCCAGGGTGGCCTGTGAGCGGTGGCCGTGGACCGTGCCGTTGGCCATGTCCTCTATGGACACGTTGTAGGTGCGCTGGAGACGGATCAGGGCTCGT
This sequence comes from Lepidonotus clava, assembly GCA_936440205.1. NCBI lineage: Eukaryota > Metazoa > Annelida > Polychaeta > Phyllodocida > Polynoidae > Lepidonotus > Lepidonotus clava. Next base: position 8,837,547 of record OW387144.1, read on the forward strand.
ATGGCGCCTCCCCGGTCCTTACTGTCAGGTAACGTCAGGCCTTGGCTTGCAAGCCCGTTTTGTAAGTCTGAATGACAGAGAAGGATGCAAATAATTTCATTCTAGACAACATAATGAATCAGACAGTTTTGTCAAAATTCCGAATTTTTTTAGAACAAAAGTCAAGTTTATTCTTTTTTCATTTCCATCTCAGGTCTCAAATTCTGATAAAAAGTTCTATTGATCTGCATGCCAAAAAGCATAGCACTTTATAATGTACTTTTCTGCATATTATGTATACATTCTATTTGTACAAGGGAGTTGCAGATCATAAAACGCACGGGTGGATCCAGGGGGGGGTGTCCTGGGGTGTCCTTAACCCCCCCCCCCCCCCCCCCTTTTTTTTTATTGGAACCCTACACTACAAAAAGAGGGGGAAATGTTGCACGCATATATATATATGCACACAAAAAAATGCACGCCGTTTTAGTACTTAACCTTTATGCTGGGCCTTCCCCCCTTTGAAAATCCGCCCCTGCAACGCATCTTGATGCGTCAATGTATCCATAATCTACGGAATGGAATCTATGGGTAAATGTGTCTAACAATTTTGTGATTATAATCAAATCATTATGTATGATTGAGGTTTACTTGTACACAAATAAAAATAACTTTTTTTTAAAATACTTTAAAAATCTTAGATAAAAGATACGTTACGCATGCGTTACGTCATGCCTTGGAGGATTTGAAACTCCCTGCAGTCCAAGTCTCTTCCAGGGGCAGATACAGGATTTTCGAAAGGGGGAGTCAGCAAAGGGCTAGGTCCTAAAATTGTGTGCAATCGCGCATACGCATGTGGCATTTTCCCCTCTTTTTATAGTTTAGGGGTCCACCAAAAGGGGAGGGGGGGTCAGGACCCCCTGGGCCTGCCCTGGCTGTCCCTTACCGGTGGCGGCCGAGGTGTCCCAGACCCGGTCGGCCATGAAGGACCAGTCCCTGACCAGGGTGTAGGCCGCTGTAGGGTGCTTCACCTCCTCCAGGACCTGGTCAGGGGCCCGCAGGAACTCCACGTAGGCCAGCCGCTTCTGTGTGACCAAACTGAAGGAATAAAGGTAGTACATTGACTAGGGCAGTACTAATCATTCAGAAGGTGTGAAGGTTGTACATTGACTAGGGCAGTGCTAATCATTCAGAAGGTATGGAGGTAGTACATTGACTGGGGCAGTGCTAATCATTCAGAAGGTATAAAGATAGAGCATTGACTAGGGCAATTCTGCAACTGTACTTTTTTGCTTAGTCTGTCACCTGCTCAATTTCACGTGACTGTTATATTATAATAATCATTATGTTATAATAACGTTAATATGACATAAAAGAATGTTACAAGAATGTCACAATAACATCACAGTGAAACATCGCAATGTTAGGTTCTAAAGACGTTTTTGGGTGGCATCAAAATATAACGTAACAAAAACTAAAGAAGAATTTCACAGAATGTTTTAATAACGTTATAATAACGTTATATTCTTGCTTTGGTAGTACATTGACTAGGGCAGTGGTAACCATTCTGAATGTATGAAGGTAGTACGTTGACTAGAGCAGTGGAGACCATTCTGACAGTATGAAGGTAGTACATTGACTAGGGCAGTGGTAATCATTCTGAAGGTATGAAGGTTGTACATTGACTGAGGCAGTGGTGACCATTCTGAAGGTGTGAAGGTTGTACATTGACTGGGGCAGTGGTGACCATTCTGAAGGTATGAAGGTAGTACATTGACTAGGGCAGTGGTAATCGTTCTGAAGGTATGAAGGTAGTACATTGACTAGGGCAGTGGTAACCATTCTGAAGGTAGTAAATTGACTAGGGCAGTGGTGACCATTCTGAAGGTATGGATGTAGTACATTGACTGGGGCAGTGGTGACCATTCTGAAGGTATGAAGGTAGTACATTGACTAGGGCAGTGGTAACCATTCTGAAGGTATGAAGGTAGTACATTGACTAGGGCAGTGGTAACCATTCTGAAGGTGTGGAGGTTGTACATTGACTGAGGCAGTGGTGACCATTCTGAAGGTATGAAGGTAGAGCATTGACAGGGGCAGTGGTAACCATTCTGAAGGTATGAAGGTTGTACATTGACTAGGGCAGTGGTAACCATTCTGAAGGTATGAAGGTTGTACATTGACTAGGGCAGTTTTAACCATTCTGAAGGTATGAAGGTAGTACATTGACTGGGGCAGTGGGGACCATTCTGAAGGTATGAAGGTAGTACATTGACTGGGGCAGTGGGGACCATTCTGAAGGTATGAAGGTAGTACATTGACTATAGATGGTGTTTACAACAGATGTGCAGTAGCTGTAGGAGCTGTGTTCTATCATAGCTGCAATGAAGAATGCATGTTAGGGAAGCATTGAAAAGACATTTGAATATGCCTGAAAGAGGCAGATGATGCCATGCTGGCAGTTCAATGTGAAAAACAACTGTCAATAAGTCTTTTACGATAAGTTTCCTAGAAACCCCTACTAATGCTGTTATTGTCATTGCAAACAGGTAGGGAAGGGTGGGGTGGCTGGCCCCGTACCCCCACCTGGACATTGAGCTTGTAACATCAGCGTTCTCCACCTTCGCAAAACATCCCTTTACACGCATTTTTAGGGCATCAAATGCCCTTATCTTTTTAAACATTGCTGACTTGTATGAGTTAAAGAAGGCCCTCTCGATACACATGAAGATATATAAAGGTCATTATGTGTATAAGTTTCATTTCAATATTCCTTTAGTCACATTACATCAATTTATCACATATCTTGTTAGATTGCTTATCCGGAGCTCAGGTCGATTCGTTTTTAACATCAAAATAACCTCTTATTTCTAGAATTCGCGAACATTTAGTACAGAAAAGAACGCTTTTTTTCGTTTTCACGGACCTACGAATTGTTAGTGAAATAACCCTTTCTCTGCGAAATTAAGAAAGCTGGTGGATATCCAGAGGACCTTTAGGTAGAGGTAGTGGGGTGCCCCCCCCCCCTTTGTTTTTTTGTTGAGGGACCCCTAAACTATTCAAAAAAGGGGGAAATGTGCAAGCAAATGCACGCCAATTTAGTACTTAGCCTATATGTTGACTTCTCCTTTTGGAAATCCTGCATCTGTCCATGTTACTATACCAGGGCGATTTTAGATTAGAAAATTTAGAGTTGGTAAGATGATTTACGATTAAGCAAATTAACAGTTAATCGTTATATTACTGAGGCTAGAGTCTACTTGCTAGCTAATTTTTCAAAAATATAACTTATTGTCTATGAAAATGAAACTTTATCTTATCGATATCTGTTTGTTGCTACAATGTAATCAACGTTATCTAGTCCGGTGAAGGTAAAACGTGCCCACTTAACCTCCTCGACTAGCGCGGCCGTGTGAACACCCGACAACAGGTTGTAAATATATCATATCTTTCTATGTGTTTTTTAATGTGGTCTCAGTTGTGTTGCTATGTATATTATAATTCATTGATGAATTATTTTGTAACTAGAAATCTCAATAGAGTGAATTCATTGAATGTGCAGTTATGCATATGAACATTAATTTTGTAGGAGGAAGTGTAGGGTTAGCTGCAGGGGACTAATGTAAGCAGCCTAGGGTTACACCTGTATATAGTTGTAATTACATGCCCCCTGTGGCCACAGCTGGTCATGCAATCCCTCTCCCTTGGATCCAAGTGTTTATAAAGTCAGTAATCATCCAGCCTCTGAAGAGTACAGACCTGCTCATTTACCCCTATATGTCATGGGCCCAATGGTGGCACCCGTCATCACCTATCCTTAGTTTTATAAGGTGTGGAATTTGCTCCGAGTGGGACCAGACAATTTACCATCACGACGCGTGGTACGATTAATGACAAGCAAATAGACAAATATTGTGTGAAAATGACTTTCTGGTTGCTGGTTCTTTATGTGTTAATATATATGTTTGGTTCCCCTTATAATCATTCTCTGTCGTGCTTTTAAGTTTCGGATTTTTCAATCTAGGAACCACTTTAATACGAAACACTGCAGGCCACTCTCTGCAGCGATCCACACGTAGATTGTTAGCACCAAACTGTAGCAGACATTGATCCAGTATTATGCGATACCAAGCCCCAGTTAATTCTGAGCATATTAAATAATGCAACGTTATGCTTACGTTACATGGAGGTTACATTTTATGACGATTATTTTTGTAATCGATATATAATATTGATGCCAGACTAGTTTGGCCGGAAGTAATTCTGTTTCAACTTTCTCCTTGAGGGGACATTAGCATTTCACTACTATTCATTTCACAATTTGTTTGTGAGATATAATACTAAAATAGAGGCCATGCCAAGAAAAATTAACCGAATGCAGTTTAGACAACGAAAACTGGCATCACATCATGAAAAAACCTTTCGCCCTCAATTCAATTATTGGATATTATTGCAAACCACCAAAATATTGTATTACAGTTCTAAACAAATGGAAATGTCATAAATATCTTTTATGGAATTCCATTGGAGTTAAGCTGATTGACTGCTTATATTATGTAACCGCTGCCCTAAGTTAGACCGGTGTTGTCTATAGTTGTCTGAGTTTCCAAAATTTGGTTATCTTTTTTTGGCTTGGGATGCCTTTGAATAGTCTCATATTTAGAGAAATGGGAAATGTGGGCGAAGGTTACCTTTGAATAGTCCCATATATAGAGAAATTAGAAATGTGGGCAGCACAAGTTGTAACAAGAAGCAAAAGAGCTACAAAGTTATGCTCATGCATGAGCGATGGTCATCCCTCACTTAAGTGAAGGCCCTTCTAATACCAGAAGGCTATGCGTAATATGGGCTATAGGTGCTGACCACCACCACTACTCCTGCTGTCACATACAGCTCAGGGAGGGGTTTAAGAAAGGGCTACTACTGCATGCACTGCCATGCACCCAGTACTGAATGACCTATCACTCAGCCACCTAGATCTGCCCACCTGCAGGTGACAGTGGAGGTCCTAATATGGAGGGGTGAAGGTTGATTGGCTCAGGTAGTGATTATGTAACCCACTTCTGGCTTCTCACACTGCCTGATTCTAACATCCATTGTTGAACAATGCCCTTCAACAGCTGAGATTGTGTAACCGGTCATTGAGAACATAGAGAATTAAAAGGCTAAAGACATGACTAACTGAGGGAGTCCCCACCAATAGCTCCAATACTATATAAATATAACTAGGGACTCCAAAAAACAGGGTGTGTATGTCGTGCTACATTAAACACTTTTTATGGCGGTTACGGGCCATTAATCTCCGCCAGATTTGGCTTCATTCCTATGTATTCCTGAAGCCAATAATTGACCAGTTGTCTATGGTGGTTACATAAACTGACTGTCGTCATCCTTAAGCTAGGTACGTTTTCTGGACCGCTCTTGGTCTGCCACTACTATGTTACTCATAATTACTGCATGGTTTTGTAATTATAGTATCAGTGGACTAACAAATCCAAAGCAACATTAATGTAGTTATCCCATGGCAATGAGTACATTTCTATATTTCCCTTTATAAGGAATACACCTAAAACTGATCACCCTGTCGATGAGATCTTGCACATTAAAGAACACCTGCCTCAGTAAATGTGTAGGGGTATGATCTCTATGTTCTATATATTTGATCATTTCATAGTGTCAATCATCAAAGACAGAATTGCCATCCCCTCCCCCTCAGTAGGTGAAGGCCACGGTACCGCAGACAGTGGCCGGCTCCTCAACGGGCTGTACGACCCATGGGGGTCGTACACACCTCGGGCATAGCCTTCGGTGTGTAACGTTCCTGTATGAGTCGTACAGCCCCCCCTCGGACGCCCCCCCGCGGTTCTTATTATATATATATATATATATATATATATATATATATATATATATATATATTACTTCACGTCCTATACAAGCCAATGTGTCATTTGCCTACGTATCAAGAAATTGTATTTTTGAGCAAAAACTCTGGATACTATTTACCTACCAAACAAGTAAAGTCATGTATTCACAAACAGTAAAGGCGATAACTAGTGTGATTGTATGTGGACTCACCTCTGCAGCTCCCCGAGCCGCCTGTACTCGGTCATGATGTACTTGTCGAGGTGGTCGAGCAGGCGGTCCTGGTGGGTGAGAAGACTGCGCAGGGTGGCCGTCGAGCTGAACACCTCTCCCCCTACTCCCCGGGTCAGGAGGGACGTCAGGAGGGCCAGGGGCACCAGCCACACCCACTGCGGGCAGGCGGGGCGCGGGGCGCGGGCCATGGTAGGATCTTGGGTACTTCCAAAACTATTTCAACCAAACCTATATAGTTTGGGGTCGTGACATAAGCCTTCTGTATTGGTAATCCTCCGTTCAGTAAGGAGTTCTGCGTCGGTCATTGATGCCAAAACCTTGAACACCGAAGGTTGTTGCAACGGTATCGTCTCTTTATTCAATCATATAGCTCCTGTGTATATGAGATCCCTCAAGCATAATCCATGTTGGTTAGGTCGTAGAGAAAGGTCCGCCTGCAAGAGATGAGATCAGGTTTGATCAGTAAAAGGTTTTAACAGAGTGTGGACACCTCGGTGTTATAGCTCATCTACTGTAGACTACCTGGATCACACTGAAGCCGGTATTCCACTGTGTAACTTATTCCTGGTGATTTACCATGGACATGCTAATGCAACTATTACAATTATGGTAAAAGAGATTCACACCAAACCCAGAATGTGGTGTGGACGATGTTGTTTTATTGGAGAATTATATCATGATAGATATACTTATCATTACAATAATTAAACCATAAAAAATATTGAAATTCCGAATAATTTCTATTTGCAAGATTAGGATTTGGGTGATGTAGTAGTTATTTTTAAATTTACTGACCTGAAATTGTGAGAATTCATTAATAAAACATCAGACATTAGAGAATATATGTCTGAATTATCTATAGTCCTTTACAGATGATGATAAATGATAGATATTGTACATAATCATGAGAACTTTCGCTATCGAGTTGATCATTTCATTGTATATCATTCATGAATTGTATTAGCAATACCAATCATGATGCATTGATAAGACTTGAAAAAGAATAAAAGTTGAAAAATAAACCATCTGAATGGAGAGTGAAAACCTTTAAACCTGCCTGGAGAGCCATAACCAACTGTTTGGAGATTAACAGCGGTCAATGTAAGTAAATTTAATTTTTAAAGGTGAAAACCAGTCTGCTTGAACATTATTATCACAGTAGATAATGCATATATTATATGCATTATCTGCTGTGAAACACTGTCAGTTCCTGAGACGCTATGATCCTGAACCCCATAATGTAATGCAAACTCTACCCACAACCAGGATTCCTCATCTGTTTGTTCTAAGGCAGGAAGTGGAAGCGAAATCCCTAGTGTAAACTTATCTTGTTACTAGTGTTCACAATAGTATATATAGCTTTAGAATAGTTATTGCATAGCTTTAGTATAGCTATACGGGAATTTTATTGAAGTATCAGCAAAAGCTAAACATCTCAACCTATTCCCTTCTGGGCCTTGCTACAATATTTGCAATCTAGACTCTCATGGTTATTTTAGTTATTCTTGAAAATATCTTCCCAATGATATACCTCACTAACCATTATATTGCAAGACGATATCGCCAGATAAAATGTGTGTCGTTTCCTAGCCTGAGTCATCACCTCAGAGGTCCCAGGAGCCACACGTGTGGTGACTTTCACTTTGTCGACATAGCTCTGAATTTTAACTCTGATATGTTATGCAGAACAACAATATGCACAGGCCGTGCGGACACGTCCGCCCCTCCGGCCTCAGCCTCACACCCTATGATCAATGTTTGCACTTTGCTGGGTTTGAACTGTCAAAGTTATTGTGTACGTACCAGCCTCGTTTGCAAAGGGTATAAAAATCACTATCTGTAAGCTGAACGCTGGGCGAGTTGAGGATGAACAGGCAGGTGTTAAAACGGTTTGTAGAGAGTTACCATTAAATCATTCACTAGGTGTATGCAGGTCAGTTATAAGTTAAACTTCCTGTTTGATCTAGAAAACGAGTGGACCTCGACGTCGGTGTACGTGAGGTGAGACGTGAAAAGTCAGTCCACGTTTCGAGGTGATCTGAACGGTCTGCGGCATAATGTAAATTACGTATACATGTTTAAATGGGTTACCTACATACTTTTGTCTACCAAATCATTAACTCCCCATGACTATACATTGCAGCCTGTCCTGTTTTGTTTATGTTTCCAGCCAGCGGGTGCATCAAAATGATATAGATTCCTAAATTTGACCACTGACGCAGTTATAAATAGGTTTCACCCTCACCTGTGTTTATTTATAAAGTGAACTTACAGTACGCTCGGCGACCCCCGGGGCCTCCCGCGGCCTACGTGCACTGCGCAGGGAAGTGTTCTGCTTTAAGTGGTACACGCACATGGATCTCAGACCTAGATCATGTCTCTACTCGTCCTCCAGAACCCCTCAGGGGAGTGGCCTCTCAAAAGGGGAATCCATGAATCACCGAACCGAGAACCCACGTATGGCATGGAGTAGATTCACGCAGTAGGCTGTGCCTGTTACCTACAGATGTGGACGTGGTCGGGTTATTTTGTGACATGTGCGTCCTTTCTAGGGCAAAGGCAGAGACGGTATATACCGTCTCTGGCAAAGGCAAATAATACCCCTGTCAAAGCCCAGCGAACAGGCTGCAATGCAGTGTGATAAATGAGCCTTAAGCAATATAGCTGCATACCGTGAACTCATGAATCCACAGCAATTAGAGGCTGTGACATAAGGCACGAGAGCAGTCCCTACATGTCCAGTGCAGCCCAGTAGGATCGAGATCTTAATTTGCGCCATAACCATATATATAATGGATCTCCATGTTTGCACTCACGAGGCCAGGCCCGGGTCCAGAGAAGGGCTCGGGGCTCAGTGGGCCCGACCCGAACCCCCCCTTCGCCAGTATCAACACCCACCTATACCTCGGCCAGAGACTTTGTACATGTATTTATCTAGACTGGAAAGCTTCTCTATGGCCCTATATGATCATTTCCTTGGCGGCCGATTGGGATCCAACCTGTCAACTGTGACTGAACATTCCCAGTATAGTTTTGAAGAAGCAAGTGGTACCACCCATGCCATTTTTACCATAGGCAAAATGGTCGATCCAAATCCAATCCAACCCACCCAGGTGGCAGGCCTGTAGTGCATACCAGGTTTCTCCTGGCTTTCCAGTCTCTATATATCTTATATAGTACATACAAGGTCTCTGACCGAGCTATGACAACCCGGGTTTTATCTCCCCCGTCCTCCTGTCACGTCTTACCTGTCCAGGTGTGGAGAGCGTCCTGCCCGGACCTAACTAAGTCCTGTCCGTCCACTCCCCACGTGGGGGAGGCGTGTCCCGGCCTGGTCTACTACTCCTCACAGAATGTCGTGTAGGGCCGGGTTCTCACCTGTTCTCACCTGTCTCCGTGTGTTTACCTTGTGGGGAGTGAGCCCTGCACGTCAAGGTAAAGCGTCCATGGTCCGTCTGCGCTGGGCCCGGCCTCACCCCGAGACTTTATCTCTGTTGTGGTGGGACCTATTAACACACGTGGCACCGTCGGCCGCCACAGCAACGCCTGTACTCCACGGGACGATTCTGACTGCCACTTATTTGGTGATATATAAGGTGTTCCCAGTAATATATCATAGGAAAGGACCATGCATCCTACATATCATTTGAAAGAGAATTTAAGTCCTTTCTTATGGTATGTGACATGTTTTGAATGACCAATATTGTCACAGGCGATTTTTCTCATATAGGAGTAAAATCGTCTGGTGGAATAGAGCCTTTCGCCACAGCTGGCGGCTCAGTCTAACCTCCCTCCGCACACCCCCTCCGCCCCTGTACGGGCCGTGGTCACTGCTTACCGGGCTGGTCGCCGTCCCCCGCTGGTCGTCGCCTCCTCCTCCTGTGGGTGCCCGGAGACGAGGCCCGCAGACGTCCCTCTACCTGAGGTCTGGTCCCACCTGTGGCGGGCCGGGGTCGACAGGTGGTGACCAGGTGTAGACCTACCTGACGGCGGCCAGGTAACTCCCTACACCTGGCTGAAGGCCCTGGTACACTGCACGACTTGGGCTGTGGTATCAGCGCCATATGGTGATATAACAGACCATTTCGCATGTATACATGAGTCCTATGATCATTACAAATTGGTAATTTGGAGCATGTCACATATATGTAATAAATATGTTTATCTCTAACGTATGTTACTTCTCTGCGACATTGTCATATCGCAGCCCAAGTCGTGCTGTGTAACCCTCCCTCGAGTTCTGTACACCCCACGCGTCGCACGACTGACCTACTACCAACCCCCACCCCTCCTACCCCTAACCCCACCACGTCCTGCCCCCTTTCACCGTGTGGGGCTCCGACTGTTAACAACCTAGTCTGGTTTGAACTTTCGATCCACTTAACTGTATACTACTGGAAAATATTAAGGGTAAAGACAACTAAAATTGACATGGCGACATGGCCTTTTCTTAAATTCGACATGCGACATAAGGCTTAGTGACATGAAGAAAAAAATAAACGACATGACATCAGCAATTTTTTAAATTCAACATGGGGAATTCTTAAAATTGACATGGAAAATGAAAATATAGGGACATGCGACATGTGGGCATTTTATTAAATTCGACAGGCAGCACAGGGACCCCCATGAACAGCCCTAATATTAGTTCGTAACGATGGACCAACTCCAAGAGATTAAAGTGCTGCCCATGTTGGCCCTATTATAAGCTCAAACTATACTACAATACTGTAATTGTACGCCCAATACTGTTAGCTCATACTATAGTAGTTGTGTAATAGTAGGCCCTCTAGGTCTATAAAACACGGTAGACGGGGTGAACAAAAGAACTAGTCCGTGATTATAACGCGTAATGGGCCCACTGAAGCGGAACGCTATAATCTCACGGGCCCCACTGGTCACTGCTTGACCAGGGAACTAACTTTTCTTTCACATTCTTGCATATAGGTTTTTTACTATTCATCAGAGCTATGACTAGTGCGCAATAAAATGTAGCCAGTAATCTTGTGAACATAATGCACATGCCACATATTTAATTCCTAAACGATTTCTATTTTTTATATTTTAATGAAAAATAAAAGTAATGGAAAAAATTCACTTTTATTTTTCATTAAATCAAAAAAAATCTAAATACTTTTGGAAATGAAATATTTGGTACATGAATAGCTTCACAAGGTTCGTAGCTTTCTGTACATGCATAATGTTTGGTAATTCAATGAATATTAAACAAGCTATGATAAAAAATGCAATAGAATTCCCGTGATTTATGTCAGATAATACCCTCGTGAGCTGGGTTACTTGAAATCCCCACTCGGCTGTCGCCTCGTGGGTTATTTCGCGTAACCCACCTCACTCGTGTATTATCTACCACATAGGGACCTGCCCCCCTCACTTTATGACTACCCCTCTCTGAGCTGCAATGGTCAATGTCGACTTAGCACCCTGATTATAGATCAGGGACTATGTATGGACAGGTTTGATCTCCGGGGGGTGAGGGAGGGTCAGAAAGCGTGATCCCTGAACAACATTAACACGTGAATACATGTAAGTCATGATCACTAAGAAAGCAATCCAGTAAAAGAGATTCCGGACCACGAGATATTGGCCGCCATTGTGGGTGACAACAACTTCCTAATGACCAGTGATAAGAATATGGGGAGGTAGGGCGGGAAAACAAAAAACATTGAAAAATATAAGATTCTTATAATAAATATGTAACTTTAGGATCCCGAGTCTCCGAAACTTGTCGAGGCACCCTTATCAGCTGTCACAACCCAAAGTGTGATCCTTCAGCATTGGAGCTATGGGGTTGTATTCACAAACAGTAACCTCTATAGTAGCGCCACCTATACCAACCCCCCGTGGGGATCTGAGGTTGGGGTTTATTTGGGAGCCTTCTGGGAAAAATTTGTCCCCAGCAGCCCTTTGCTGTTCATAGAAGGCAATAAATGGGAAGACCAGACTCGGTTGCTCAGTGGTAGAGTGCCCATTGTGAGTCTGGGAGGTCATGGTATATAACCCTGGCTGAGTCACACCAAAGACTTTAACAATGGCAGTTGTTGCTACCTGCCTGACACTCGGTATGAAGTCAGAACCAGAGGCAGCACTATAAAGAGGGCATTGGGTACCACTGCTACAAATAGGCACCTAATTTTGTTGATTCGGTCACCAACCACGAGGCGTAAAATAAGCTAATAATCATTATCTTGTGCAGTCTGAAAGAACCCTGAAGGGTTGGCTGGGTGTTGAGCTAACCAAAAAAAAGAAACAAACAAACTATCCCAAAGTGCCTGGATTACTGCCTCAAAGAATCTGTTTTGAAATAATATTTCAATAATCAAAGTTGCCCACTATTGGGACCTTCGGTCCCTCTAGCAGGACCAAGAGGAACCAGACCTCGAGATGGAATACGGCACCCAGAATCCCAGCTCAATTAGTATCTGCTTATTATAACTTCCTTCTACCACAGCTTTCTATTTTGGCAATTTCACAAATTTATAATGTATTCACATTGGACCTTTTTTAACACAATTCCCTCGTCATGTTAGGTACATTGGAGACACAGTAGCTTGAAGATAAAGTGATATTCCGATTTTCTGAAAATAATTCTTTTTTTGTTGTAGCTATATATTGATGATAATCCAATTTGCCATCCAATAATAAACCAAGGCAACAATGTCAAACTATTCTGCCATTTGCTCTCTATCTATGAAAATTGCAGCATTAATCCTGGGTACATCATTGCACATCCTAGTTCTGATTTTTTTTTCAGTATTTGTTGTTCATCATCTCATTTGACGACTCTATTAAAAAGAAACATGAAGTGTTGACGTATCATGGGGTATGAATATCCCATGATTCATCAATACATCATTTACTGTCTTGGGCATGGCAAACCACACTGCAGACGTAAAGAGGGTAACGTCCGACCTGGAAATTATTGTAGACTGTTACTATCTGCTCACAATATATACATGCTTTATCATCATGGACTTTTTGATTATTAATGTAAAGTGGATAGGAAGTGCCGACTGACGCAGGCCATCACCTACATACCTGTGAACTTCCTAAATTCATTAACATTTAATGGGTATATCGAGGTATGGCAAAATTAATATCCAGACGTAAATTTTTTCTCGAATAGACAAATTACTGTGATGACTGTGGCGTCTGAATGCTTATTTTGAATGGATGTTGAACAACCACTGCAGTGCAAATGTTAGGGCTTCGCCATGCTTTATTGGCGCATTTAAATTTAAAATGTCACATTATATTTTTAAACAATGCGCCAACGGCACAATATGGATTTTTAAAGACATTGAAATATGCTAAAAGAACGCATTCCCTTTAAAATATGTCTCAATTCAATAGATGAAGCGTGTATCATGGTCATATACCATATTTTTCTGACATAATCACTGAAACACTATCATTACAATAAACCACAGTTCAAGACATTACTGTCATGTAAATGTGGCAGCCGTCACTGTATAATGTATACAAATCCCTCATATTGTTATCTCATACATTGCATGTATCAGACAACTCATCTCGATACACTGATTAACGTTTGATTCTTGCTGTCGGAAAGAGTGAAATGGACCACGGAAGCCAAGGTAGGAAGAATACATGTATGATTCATTTATAGGAAGAAATAAAAGTAAAAGCCTATTCTATTCTAATTTAAGAGGTTCAGCTACATACCCTACACATTTATATGAATGGTCTTTACCTTTTATGTTAATGACTCATGTGGCCCGTTGCACAATAAATTTTAATAACAAATGGTCGTTCAACAGTTGTTACGATAGGTCGTTCCGCAATGGGCCACTGGGCTATAGGCCTGTAAGGAGATGCACCATGGGGGCGGCCATATGCATTGTCCCCCAGTTCAGGCCGGTTGGGGAACAAGCTAGACCCCTCCACCACTGATAAGCTACCAAAAACCCACTACCTTTGTGTCACTGCTGCAGGACAACAGTGTCTAATCAGATAACAATATCATTTTATCTCAACAGCTGCAGTAATGAACCCTGTGCTCCTTTTTGATTTTTTTTTTATAAAACTGAATAATAAGGAAGTTATAGGTAAGCAAAACTTGCCTCTGCCCCTTCCCTCTAAGGGAACTCTAAATAGGTTGTGTGTACAGTGTCTTATCTTCATTCAGGTGTTGCTGTTGTTTTAGGGGTATAGCCATCAGGTAAGACAATACATGAGTGGGTTGACTACTACAACAGTGAAGTGTGAACCCCAGTCTGCCACCCTTATCATGCCCCTTACCAAACAGGCCTTATCTGTTAAAAGGTATGATGTAAACAGTGACCAATGGGGCCTGGAATGGGGATTTGTAAATGACGTTGTGTTAAAACCAGCAACTCCCGACCACCCTATACGAGTTCATCAGACTATTAAAATACGTACCTCCTCATCAAGACGTATTTGGATTTTGGAACATAAAAGATCGTTTCTTTTGAGAGTATATTTGTACCCTTTACAGACAGTTCAAATATCCGCATAAATCAAGCTCGAACACTTTTTTCAGATTATCATCGGAATGCACACATAACGTTGACTGTTAAAAGCAGTTCAAATGATAAGGAAACAAGAATGTGCCATTATACACCAGTGGTGGGGACGTGAATTACAATCAAGATATTTTTTCTTATTGTATTGTTATGAAGAAAAATGTATTTTGTAGCCAACAATTATTATTTATTTGTACCTGAATTATATAGTGTGACTTGTGTTAGAGATGACGTGCATTAATTAAACCACAGCGCTACTGTTATGAACTATGAACTATTATAACGACCACGCCTTCTCAGTCAGAAGCTCATTGCGTAAAGGTCTGTACATTTGCGTAATATCCCGGCCAATTGTTGAACTAGAGAGCTTTGGAATTTCTTGTAGCTCTTTCTAACGTTTGTATGCATCGGAGCGATTATCGATTATTTTTATATAGCCCCTCGATTTTGTATGATTAAATGTAGGAAATGGTATCTGTACAATTGTATAATATCCCGGCCAATAGTTGAACTAAAGAGCTTTGGAATTTCTGGTAGCTCTTTGAAACGTTTGTATGCATGGGAGCATTTCTCGGTTATTTTTACATAGCCCCTCCATTTAGTTTTATTAAATGTAGGAAATGGTATTGCAAAAGAGGTTTTCCATTTTTTTCTTCGTTCCCCCCCCCCCCATAAATTAAGATATAGGACATTAATCAGGAATATGAAATACTTCCCCTCCCCGTTCCCATTTATGTTAAGAAGGCGTGTATGAAGTAATTTTCATTAAGTTGAAAAGCGATGAAGATAATTATTGATTTTCAAAAAAATAAATATTATAAAATCCATTTTCATTTGTATTTCCATTTCCATTCAAAAGCTATCCATATTATTAGCTAGCAATAAGTATGAGGTTTAACGTGATGCGTAGCGTGTTCAGAATGATAGTTATGACAATATTTGTGTGTACTTAAAATAGACCCCCACCGTTGGTGATTATCCTAACAAACCAACCCTAAGAAAACACGAGGGACACGAGAAAACAAGACGCCCACAGTGCTGCATAAAGTAGTATGCATGGGAATATAGGCAGGTTTCCACAGAACGACCATGTGCATCCAAAAAACTTAGTCAGCCAACCAATTGTATTTACCCTTTCCAAACACGGCGAACAAGGTTATTCAAAACATTTTGATCATTGAGAATAAAAAGGGTTAACACTTGGGGGGGGGGGATGCCATAAAGTTTGGTCCGTCGTTCTGTGGAAACCCACCTTTAGCTAGACATAAATTATACTGCTGTATGAAGTAGTGCATAGGAATCGGGAATACGTCTTAACCCAACTTGCTGCTTTAATCATTACCTACTTGTCTAAAATGGCGTTGCTTCAATGGTTCCTACCTATCAGTTGGTTAGCATTATTTCACTTCAGGAGCCAGCAATTGATAGATAAACCAGGGTTTAGAACTCTTCGGCGTTTTTGAATTATGGAGTTGTTAAGGAACAAAAGACCAGCTTCACCAGCAATATAAGTCCGAACGCTACTTTAAAGGCCTAGTTTGCGCTTATTAAAATAACCCAGTGTCAGAATGCCTGCCATTTAAGCAGCCAGGGTCTACTCGCTCAAGGCAACTGCATGTCAGGCATGTTTTTCTTTCATATAGGTAGCTTTTTCATAATATACCTGAATTCCATGATGATAATTACTGTTTACAATAAACCTATAGACTCAGGAATCGCGGAAGAAAATAACCGAACTGAACCAAGTGGCAAACACATGCCTTAAAGAGAAATTGAGATTACACCACCCACACTGCCGCAATAAGTAGTATATAGAAATGAGTAGTATGCCACACCCACACTGATGCATGAATTGGTATACAATAAAACTGGAAAATGGGGAATACATTAATCCAGACTGCTGCATTCTGTATATAGAGAAGGGTTAAATGTCGCACCTCCACTTCCGCATGTAGTAGTATAAGGAAACATGGAATATGTCGACTCCGCACTGTTCATGAAGTAGTAAAGGAAACATGGAATGTGTCGCATCCACCCACACTGTTCATGAAGTAGTACAGGGAAACATGGAATGTGTCGCATCCACCCACACTGTTCATGAAGTAGTACAGGGAAACATGGAATGTGTCGCATCCACCCACACTGTTCATGAAGTAGTACAGGGAAACATGGAATGTGTCGCATCCACCCACACTGTTCATGAAGTAGTACAGGGAAACATGGAATGTGTCGCATCCACACTGTTCATGAAGTAGTATAAGAAACATGGACTAGGTCGCATCCATTTCTCTCCATAATCATCATCGGACACGCATATTTTCCGTGGAAATGTGATTCAGACGACTGTTGTTCCCTATGCACAATGGTCAGTAACTATTGCAGTGTGAAGCACTACGCGATGGATGTCGGTACATAGTAGTATATGAAAACAGAAATTAGGTCACATCTACACTCCCGCAAGTTTATAATACTACACCCACGATTCCCTGCAGAAGGTAGAATATGCACTCTGAGGTCTGTATTAGTCCTATAGTACCCGAGCTCCCTCCTCGTGTAGAGGTGGGCGGAAGCTGGGAATAAGCCATATCCAATAATTCTCTTATGTACCGGTAGTAGGTAACAGAAACAGGAAATACACCACAAGACCCGACAACAATCCCAGCGTGGTAATGGACTTTGGACTAGGGCTCAAGGAGAGGACTGGGGAATCCCCCATGCTTTACCCTACCCTGACTATGCTTACCGCACCATGTGGATGAAATATAAGGACCAGTGGCGGATCCAGGGGGGGACAAAATGGGCGGTTGCTCCCACCCCCCTTAAAGGCATCCTGCGGGTATGGATAAAATCTAAAGACGTAGGCGAGGTTTATGCGTCTATAGTCCGGTTTGTTATGTGGTTAACAATTAAGATATAAATTCACCTAAAATAAATACGAATTTATTATCATATATAGGCCTACGAGTGTACTTTAATTTCAAATTTTGATAATAACAACAACACAATAAATGTAGGCTCTTCACTTTAATTTTGTCAAATATGATTAAATTATACTTAACAATGAACAAACTCCATGATAGTTGCATCCTCATGAGCACTGTAAATCGTGTAGTATCGAAACATTTGACATACATAAATCAAAATTCCTACACAAACTCTCTTTAGAAGGCATACATTTCAAGTGGCGACTGTCTGATGTGTAATGCATATATGGACACATTTATGCTTTAACTATTATACTCAAACGATATGATTATGTGTATCTCCATCCACTTTGGTCTCTTTTGACTAGAGACTTGGGTCACCCTTTACACCCTCCATCTACAGTAGACGAAGGCCAGGCCAGACCCATCCAGGGTCATGGGGGTCACGTCCCTCAGGGTCACATGGACGTCGGCCATGTTGTCATCAGTGACGTTCAGGTTAACAGCATTTACCCAATCTTGGTCGTTTAGATCTTCTGAAAACCTGAGAAAACGTTAGTAATGAGAAAGCGTTCTCAAATTGTCCAAAACTATGTTTATTATTCTATATAATGGATAACACAGTCGGTTTACTCAATGTACACTCTTATTAGTAAGAACTGTATGAAGGAAGCCCAACCATACGTTATTTTACGTTTTTTAAACGAACACTTTCCATCTGTACTGGGACCAGGCACTTACAATTATCCAAACAGTGGAACCAGAGATAACACTTTAATGGGTTGAGCCATAATGAGCCAAGTGACAAGTGATGCATACAACTACAGCTGAACATTAGGAATGTACAACTACATAAGTATACATTGACGTACAATAACAGTGACAGGACTTTTGCCTAAACAGCCGATCTTCTATCACATGTTTACTTATAGAGAGCCAAAAGCAAGGTTGTGATAACATTGTTGTGATAACATTTTGCAAACTTAAGTAACTGTAAAAATAGATTCTAAAAGTCTAACCCCAGCTAATGGTACAGTTTAAACCATGAAAACTAACTTGGATTTAACTTGAATTCCTTAAAACCATTCTTCTGTCTGCCTGTAGACAACAATTTCTGTAGGCAATTCTTGTAAACAAAACCAATTTGTATTTTGTTAAAGTTACAGCCTATTTTCACAGTCTATATTTTATCATGGGCCTCAAATATGGCAATAGATTGTATTTCAATAGTTAATACATTTTGCAGAATTTTGACCTGTGATATTGCTTTTGGTTCCCTTTAAACATTCTACACGACGCAGATTACTCAGGACTACCCACCAGTCGGCAGTGACGTTGCGGTGGTAGCGGGGGACCTGGTGGCAGCGGGCCGAGGTGTCCAGGATGAGGCCGTCGGACAGCCGGGCCCGCACCCCCGCCGGCCCGTAGAAGAACACCGTCAGCACCCGGATGTCGGACTGCACCGTCACCGCCACCCCCTGGTGGCTGTCGGTGGTACCTGGGGCCGGGCCTGTCGGGGTGTACACCTCACAGAAACTGGGGCTGTACAGCAGCAGGCGGCGGGCCTCTGGGCGGGGAACATCAGGGGGAATACAGTTTTAACAAATGCGCATTGGTACTATTATCTGAGGCATAAGAGTCTTTCGCAATATTTCACTGCGATCCTAAAATCGCAAGCATGAAAAACTATGGCAGTGCTTTATAGGCAATTAGGAAAATAGTTGGCTTAATCAGTATCTTTAAAGGGCCATCCATAAATGTCACACTTTTCAGGGTATTTTAAGGACCCATCCACCCACCCCCCTGTCACACAAAATTGTCTGATTTAAACATGAAAATAAGGTCCATTTTCAGGCAGTGTCACACAGTTCAACTCACCCACCCACCCCCCTGTGCGTGACATCATTTATGGACGGCCTCTTATGTGACATCCTACTTGAAATAAATTTTGCAAATTTCGTAAAGACTCAGTCACAAGATAATTAAGTGTATGTGGAATAGATCTGTAGATAACATAGTCAATAGGTCAATAACGATTCATGTCAGTACAAAAATGTAAGGCAATTGGGCTGCAGGACAATGTGAATATGTACTCTGTCTGCAAATAAATCCAAAAGAGCTTATGCATTTATAATTAAGTATCAAGCTTATTGGGAGGCAAGTCGATTCCTTTACATATCTCCAAACGTTTTGTGTTGAAGCAGACCTATACCAACATGATTTTCACCCGAATTATTGTAACAGAGCGAGAGACGTGAGAGAAAATACGTTATTGTTGTGGGATACGTTGGAGCTGCTAAAACTCTGGCAATCACAGTGCTGGCATCTGGTGTGGTTTGGTGACTGCATCTGAGTAGTTTTTGGCAGTTCAGGACTGCGTACTGACTGTTCTTATAACAGTAAATTCTGTCCATTTTGCCTCAAAATTTAGGTGAAGATTATTCTTAAACATCGTTATAAATAAATTTATAATACAAAAAAACATATTCATTTGTCTCGATTGTTTAATTAGTAAGGAAAGATAAGGTCTTTGTCGTAGAAATGCTCCCGATTAAAACTAAACACTGAAACTTTCTTTCTTTCTACATAAGAACCCAAGACACATTAGAGAAAATGAGATTTTCAAGAAAAAAATCACGTTCAATTCGAATTCTTGCTAGTTGCTGACAAATACAATAAAACTAAAGCCAATATGTCGGTGAAGTTACCTTGCGGGACGGCCCTGTCGGTGAAGTAGCAGGGGACCTGGTCGGGCTGGTCGTCCCAGCAGCAGCCTCGGACCTCGCACAGGGTGCTGCTGATGTTGGGGTAGCCGCAGTCCACCCTCAGGGCAGGATCCACCGCCGAACACCACACTGCAACCACAACTCTCCGATCAGGGCTGGACGATAGACAACTCAACAGACAGCGAGCGGAAAAACTATTTAAAAAACTGGTTAGCAGAGAACTATTCAGACAAGTTCTCAATGACAACATGCTGCGGTATTCTTAATGTATTGTTTTGTTGCAGAAATACAAAGAGTAGGTGAGTGGCCTTTGGAGGTCACTGAATACAGACTTCTGGCCGTCATTGCACAAGAGCAAACCCAAGTTGCTTGTCCTTGCAGACTGTATTTCAGACTGTATTTTTATTATTAATGGGCCCTGGGCAAAGTGTACAATAGAAACACTTTAAGCACAGCTAAGTTGAGTAAGTTGAGGTACCTTAGTGAGACTTGCCACCCCTGGTACACTTAGGTTACTTCAGTGCTACTTACCAACCCTGGTACACTTAAGCCCCATACCCACTAGACCGTTTTTAGCTGAATCGGCGTTGGCGTCGGCATGGCCGTCGGTGCGGCCGTCAGCTGGGCCGTCGGCCGACTCTGATAACAACCCATACCCACACACAATCGGCATACCCGTCAGCGTACCCGTCAGCCGTCGGCGCCGACGAGTATGCGACGGGTACGCCGATCCATATTAAGCATGTTTGATAATTTTACACCGACAATTAGGCCGACAATTAGGCCGACGAGTAGGCCGACGAGTAGGCCGACGCTGATTGCCGTCGGCCCACAGAAAATCGCCTAGTGGGATGGCCCTTTAGGTTACTTCAGTGAGACTTACCACCCCTGGTACACTTAGGTTACTTCAGGGCTACTTACCAACCCTGGTACAGTAAGGTTACTCAGGGAGACTTACCAACCCTGGTACAGTTAGGTTACTTCAGTAACACTTACCGCCCCTGGTACAGTTGAGACTTACCGCCCCTGGTACAGTTGAGGAGGCTGACCGGTGACCAGGTGAGGTCGGACTGGCAGTACCTGTCCTCCCGCGGGGGGTCTGACCCGTGGCCGGCCACACACCGACTGACGGCCGCGTCCCCGACCAGCGTCCCGTCGTACCAGGTCGTCGTCACCGGGCCCTCCACGGCCGGCGGGGGGCCGCAGCCGGGCAGCTGCAGCAGGTCTGTCGGGGGTAGATCTAGATTTAGATTTCCAAACTATTTCAATTACAGAGAATTGTTCTTCCAATAGTATAAGGATATCAATATGAGTGACAGATGTAATGACAAATGAATGATTGTTGGTGTTTATAACATTAAATAAAGGAATTGCATGGGTAAAGGTCAATACGGTCAAAGGCAAAGGTATTGCCCATTTATTCTGTTATTGCTAAAGTAAATTTAGATTGTTTGTTCAACTCTTAATGACTCATTTTCGCTATTTAGATGTACTACCTCATCCATGTATATTCCGCAGTTTGAGCGAAGTCCTTTCCTCTTTCCATATACTACTTCAGGTCAACGAAGAGTGGCGGCGTGCTGTATTCCCGTTTCCATATACTGCTTCATGCAGCTTTTTTTTCTTTTAATTTTTGTATGTTTTAATTCGTTTCTATGTGACATATAACCTCTATTATAAGCTACTGTCTATCTATTTAAATAACACTTTAACATTTGACAAGACATTACTACACACTGCATGCAGCAGTGTCCATGTGGTGTGATGCCGTTTCCATATACTACTTACGTAACATTGACTGTTCTCTGCGTGAGTCTAGGATACAAAAAGTATACAAACCATCGGCCAGAGGTCCGCTGGGGACGAGTAGGAGGGAGTGCCTGGTGCCTACTGAGGTGTCCACGGTGTGGTTGGCGGGTCCCAAGTGGAGGGTACATGAGGAGGTCCGTGCGGGGTGCCAGCCAGCCGACACACACCCCTCCTCCCGCCCACAGGCCCGCGCACACCCCACGTCCCCCGTGTCGGCCGTGGGCAGGGACTCGTTGGTCGCCATCTCCATGTGTCTGATGACCACGAACTGCCGGGTGGAGGTGGCTGAGGGCCCGGCCGTCCCCCCGGGCGTCACCAGGAGGAGGAGGAGGAGCAGGAGCAGGGAGGCCATGCCGGCCGAACGTCGGGTAGGCTGCAGGTTGGGGGGGGGGGGTGACGAATATATCAATTACCATTGTTTATTCAAAGATGTAAATATGTTGAAATCATCTATACAATATCTCCTGCTATATTCAATTTCGGCATAAAACAATGATTCTTTCAATAGAAGTTTTCATATACAGATAATACATTTGTTGCATGCATGTGTCTTGTAAACGGGTGGTTTGTAATATAAACTACATGCATACCTTTATGCAGAAAAGAATGGGTAATGTGGGACTGAAATAGTCAAACCGAACATAAACCGAACCATAAATTACCGAAAGGTGTATTACCTCAGTCATCCCCCTACCACAGACGATCCCTCAGCAGGTCAGTCCCTGGCTGGTGTTCACGTCCCTTCTTTGCTCTTTGATTATTTACTTCAGGTATTCCCCTATTACAGACGGGCCGGCTACATGTGTCTGATCCCACTCACCCAGTGGACGCCCATCACAGGCAGACACCTTCTGGGCCCCTGAGCCATGGTCCAGGATCACAATGCCCGGATATCCGGTTTACAACACCACTTCCCTTGAGGTATTCAGAGGGTCCGTCTCCGAGAAGTATTTGCTCGTTCATACAAGACAGAAGGCGCTACGTGGAGCATGAAAACAGGAAACGTGTCCTATTCGCCAGGTACCGGGAGAGAACAATGTTGGCCCATTGATCGACCCATCCCTGTATAATGTATGTGGGTGGTCCAAGGCGAGACGAGGCTCTTCCCGTTGGTTTAGATTTGATAAAACTCCAGATGACTGGAGAAACGGCCCAGAGGAAAAGAACTGTTAATATGGGGAAACCCATTGAGCAGTTTGAACGATTTAACCAAAATTCTGGTCTTTTCGACCAGTTCTGGTTGCTTGATTTCAAAACTACCAAAACTGGCTGAAAACGACCAGAAGTTGTGTTTCCATTGAGCAATAAGCCCATCCTACATTGGGTATATCCCAGGGTTAGACAGGGGTTGGACAAAATAACCATATAAACCATCTTTGCCTCCTAGAGTTGGTGTCACTGAAATTGAGCATTAATGATATCTTTCAATATCAGCAACCCCTGCTAAACCATTATGATTTCTTAAGTAATATCAATTGACAGAATTGCAGGTTTGACAGCCAATCAAAATGCTGTATTTCAGGGCAAAATAGGGTTGGACATTCTCAGTTGTGCTGATTGTCTTTAACATTGGTTCCTATGGGGGAAAAGGCTGATACATGATGCTGCATTTTACAAAAGGCGGTATTATACTATGCGTTTTTTTAAACGCGTTTGGGCCGTTTCAACGCGTTTTTGCCGACGCGAATAGCAAACGCGAATCTGAATGCCCAACGCGAAGTGTGATATAGAAGAAAGTTTCTGCAACCCAACACGACCCCCAATGCTTGCCAAAACGCGTAGTATAATATGCTTCGCGTTGGGTCGCGTTGGAACCCAACGCGACCCAAAACCCCCAAAACGCGTAATATAATATATTTCGCGTTGGGTCCGACGCGAAGTGTAATATGACCTGAACGCAAAGCGTTTGCGTTGGGAAAAACCACCAAACGCGAACACGATCTGACGCATAGTATAATTAGGGCTAAAGTTTGGGGGCTATTTGTCAATCAAATGGCTTTGTTAATTTTGTATTATGCAACTCTTTTGGAATGGAGGCAATTTTGAAAATATTTCATAGTAAACCTAAATGTTAGTGTAAACTGGGATGGGCTTATTAAACAATCAATCTATCTATAAAAAAAAGCGTCAATTACTTGGAAAATATCTAACATTATTAGATATTGGTCGCTGGCGATTTCAAATTAAACTTGAATTCCAGTTGTGTCGCTCTATGGGTTCCCAGCTTAAGTTCCCCCACCCCATTTCAGTTCAATGCCTTGATACGTTTTAGGTTGTGTTTCCAGAGGTGGTATGAATGTAGAATGTAGATAAAACACCAAAGTGGGATTTTAGATGTACAAGTGCATGACGTAAAAACTCCCCCAAATGGGGCAAACTTCCCATATTGCCCGGGTGGTAGTCCATATACTTTCCACTCGAAATGTACACTAAGATTTTAGGGGACAGAATAGATAGCTCATAGATGGGAGAGATGTCTAAAGTGGTTCAGAATGTCCCAGATTTCATGAGGTACAGGTATTCTTTTTATAATGTTCCTGGGGATCCCCTCCCCCCCCCCCATAATCCTACAATATAGCAATCTTAATGATAAGGGGAAAACGTATCTCCCAAGAAACATGGCATGCCCACACTGTTCCCAAACTAAACCGATAGACATGTACATCTGAAGACAGTGTGGGAAAAGATACAGACCTTTAGAAGGTAGCTTATTGTGGTCTCATTGACATTAAGTACAGGTGGCAGCACTAGATCGTTACCATTCCTTCCACAACAACAGTAATAAAATAGAGTAGCCCCCCGACATGCAATCCGCTAACACAATAACTGTTGTATTAAAAGAGAAAGGGAATCAAAGGAATATAGAGTGTTCACTGAATCTTTATTGATCAACATTAGTGTAGAGTATCTAGATTAGGTTGTATAATATGACTTTTCATTTACAGAAATCAACCCGGAAATGTGTATTGTGCGACAACATGTACAAGGAAAATGCATGTCCATTGCGCATAGTCGTTTCACCATAACAAAGGAATACATGATCAGAGGAGGTAAGGCATACACTGTTAGAACAAATGTTTGGGATCTAAACTACCCTTGATAAAGGACGATTGTGCATCACATTAGGCTCGTGGTTTTGATGTCTGCCAATTACCTCAAACAGTTTGTTCCACATTCGGCCACATGTCCAGTTCATGAATATAATTATTTGCAATTTCCTGTGGTTTGGAGGAGAGAGGGTAGATTTTATTCTTTTATAGTTGTGTTTAAATATTATTGTTTATAATAAAGGCATAGCTGGGGTGGATACAGTATTTTTTGAATAAAAAAAATGGGGTTCCATATAATGGTAAAACACTGAAATGTTGAGTTTTCGCTCACCAGCACACGATTTTTCCTCCCCTGCCATAATGCTTAGAATGTAATGGCATTTAGGTACATGACGTTAGGCAATGGTATTCTGTTAAGGTTGTGATGATACTTGGGAAACTTGTCGTTAAGGAACACAGTTAATGTTTTATATATTGCACACAGTATAGTATTTACCAAATTTGGTGCGATACCAGTATAAGGTATCAGCGATGATCAATGTTAAAACTTTGGTAAAGTCCTGTTTCTTAAATCTCTCCAGATAGATTGTTAAAAGCACTTGGGTATTTTTTTTTTTAGGTATTTTATTTCAACTGGGAAGTACAATTTAGCCATTGGCCATTTTTCGTTGTAACCCAGCACATATATCTCAAATAATACAATCATTAGATGTAGTGCTAGGATAAGTACAGGATAGTAATAAATAGATTACAAGTAATACAATATAAGAAAGTAAAATGGGGAAAAACAAGAAAAAAAAAAAACATATACAAGAGATTTCTTAATCAAAAAAGATTAAACAATTTAGATTTAAAATACCATGAACTGCATTATAATTGTAGTGAAAATGGTTGGTATCAGCATCTTTAGGTTATCATCAAAATATCTCCTACTATACAAATATCATTTATCGTTTGGGGATTACTCCAGGGAACAGTATACTCATCAAATACATTATAGCAATTATTGTAATAGGAGAAAATATACAAGAAATCAGATCACATCGACTAATTTTCTTTTCTGACAAGCCTTGAAGTTCCTGTAAGTCATAATATTACGCTCTATAGGGGGTAAGTTATTCCAACTTATGGCCCCTTGATACAAAATACTCCTTTGAAATGTAGTATTGTTAGGAAAAATCACATTCATTATTGGTCCATCAAAGTTTCGAAGGTCTCTATTCATAGGTCTTAAGTACATAGGATTTCTACTTCTAGGGGTGGCCAGCGTCGCAGAGGCGTTGGTACCACTCGTTGGCATTGACACCCCATGGGTTCGAGTCCCATGGGGTGCAGCCTGGTAAAAGGACATTTGGATGACCCCTGCACGGAATTGTGCCCAAATGGTCCACAGGACTGCAGTGGAAGAACATTTAATAAAGTGAACTCAGCCTGGATAAAAATCCAATAAAAAAAATATAAAAAAATTTAAAAAAATGTCACAAGGTGACATTTCCTTCTATGTACTAATAAAGATACCCTACATCGTCTATGGAGGACACCCACATCATAACGGTTGTCAACCATTAGACAAATCCTCAAAGCCCTGTTTTGTATTTTCTGTAATTTGTCCAGTGTTCTAATGTATGTTTTATGATAAAAAATATCTCCATCGTCGAAGTAGGGCAGAACTTTGCTCTTGTATATTATCAAGGCTTGTTCAGTCGATATGAAAGATCTGATCTTAGTCAACATATACAATTTGTGTGAAATCAATCGAAGACATTCAAGTGCATGTGCTTCAAAATTGAGCTTGCAGTCTAATTTGACACCTAGATAATTAAATAGGTGAGCATATTGTAGGTTTTCAGTACCAAAAGATAGATTATAATATCTAAATTTCTTAAGCTGACTTTTTGTTCCGAAAATCATGGTTTTAGTTTTCCTTACATTTATTGTTAGCTGGTTTTTTTGGCACCAGCATTGAATGTTCTGTAAATCTCTATGTACACAGAAGTGACAAGATAATTCATTGATTCCACTTGAGTAGATGACAGTATCGTCAGCATATAGCTTAAATAGCGAATGCTTGATAATCTTATCTAAATCATTTATATAGATCAGAAACAATAGTGGGCCCATAATAGACCCCTGTGGAACCCCGCATGTAACTGACCTCGTATCAGATGTGATCCCATTAACAGTACATTTCTGTTTTCGATTTGTAAGGTAATTATTGATCCAAGAAACTGTTTTTTGATGCATACCATAGCATTTAATTTTATTAAGTAAAATCGGGTGATTAACAGTATCAAAAGCCTTCTTTAGATCAATAAAAGTGGCTATAGTAATGTTTTTGTTATTTATTGACTTAAGTATGTCATCAGTAAATTCAGATATAGTATTTATAGTGGATTTATTTTTACGGAACCCACCTTGATTATCATTTAGTAATTTAGTGTCTTCTAAGTAAGCAGCTATTTGTGTGTGTACTAATCTTTCTAATATTTTGCCAGGTAGGGGTAACAAAGATATCGGTCTAAGGTTATTGACATCAGTAGAATCACCAGTTTTCTGTAATGGGATCACATTCGCAACCTTCCATTCATCAGGAAAAACATTCAACAAGAAACAACAATTAAATATATGTGTCAATTCAGGTAACAAAACAACAAAAACGTCCTTGAATACTCTTGAGCTAACATGCATGATTGATGATGATTTGTATATGCTAATTTCATTTACAGTTTTTAGCAACAATTCATCATCAACTTTTAAGCAGGGCATCATATATGGTGGTATAATATCCAGGACATCATCCCAGGGTTGAGTAAAATTCTTAGCAAGATTTGGGCCGACATCAGTAAAAAAAATTATTAATATAGTTAGCTAAATCTTCCGATTCAACCGGTAATTTAGTACTGGGATCAATTAAATGTATTACTGATTTTTTGGAGGAAGAGGGCATAACTAAATTGATTTTATTCCAGAACTTCTTTGTACATATGTTATCATTTTCCAAGTAATCCTGGACAAAATCAGCCTTAGCTCTTCGAACAGCAGTTTTTACTCTATTTCTCAATAATTTAGCATTTTGAATATCCGTTTCATCTTTTGTCCTTTTGGCCCTTTTCCGTGCATTATTCTTATGCCTAATAAGGTCTAATAATTCATCATTTACCCAGGGTTCATTTCTATCCTTAATCCAATGTCTTTTGAGTGGACACATAATATCCAGTTCTTCAGTAATAATATTTAACAAATAGTTCCAGCCCACAGTGGGATCATTGGAGGACCACAGTGGTTCCCAATTACGCACACGTACATTATTTTGGATAGTTTCACAGTCATAATTATGTTAAGATCTACCGGTGAATCTTACTCTAGTGTATCTAGTTTTAGGTTTTTTTCTAGTAACGAAAATGATCTCATGATCACTAATTAAGATATCCATAACACCTGCTTTAGCAATACAGTCGGAATTGGTATATATTAGATCAATTAGGTTATTATTGCGAGTGGGATCTTTAAGTAATTGCTTAAGATTGGTGATTTGCTCAAATTGGATTAAAAGCGGGTATAGGGGAACTACATTTACTAGGGGAAAGGTGTCATTCATCATCTACAGTCCAATTCATACAATGTAAAATTTGATGTACGAACAAATTAATCCACTGATGTTGACAATAGTACTTTCCTCTTTTTCTTTTACAGGATTTCAACTGCTCCTTCCCATGTGTGAGATGAGAACGTTCACCGCTTTACTACAGGTTTGCCTTGATCCATTAGCCCTATTTGAGCAGTAGACAAACTCCATCGCTGCTATATGATTATAGGGGTCTCTGGCACTTCAATCAAATGACTGAAGTCAACCTTCAAAACTTAGATTGAACTCTTCTAAAAAGGGATTTGCACCCTTCAATAACGACAAATACAAGCTTTCTCCCTAGCGCTTCATAACCATAATTATTATCTCATTAACCTTTCATTTGCACCTCGCCTTTCATTACACAAAAGCTCCAGAGTTGACACATATATTTTATGTACAATTTATGACAATTTGCGTTGTAAAAGGGTCAAAGTGTGCGTTCAGCGGGCCGGGGGCTAGTGCCAGCTGGTGTCGAAGCAGGACACGACCACGTTGAGCACCATGATGACGCCCACACACCCGAAGGCCAGGTAGTCCCGCGACTTCTTGTCCTCCTTGCTCTTCAGCTCCCGCTCGTGAGCCAGGAAGAAGAAGACGCCGGCCACGAGCTGGGCCAGCATGGAGACGACGAGACAGGTGACGAGGAGGTACAGCTGGGGAGAAGAGGGTGCACATTCAGGTACAGCTGGGGAGGAGAGGGGAGCAGTCAGGTACAGCTGGGGAGGAGAAGGGGGGCACAGTCAGGTACAGCTGGGGAGGAGAGGGGAGCACAGTCAGGTTCAGCTGGGGAGGAGAAGGGGGCACAGTCAGGTACAGCTGGGGAGGAGAGGGGGGCACAGTCAGGTACAGCTGGGGAGGAGAGGGGGGCACAGTCAGGTACAGCTGGGGAGGAGAGGGCAGCACAGTCAGGTTCAGCTGGGGAGGAGAGGGGGGCACAGTCAGGTACAGCTGGGGAGGAGAGCGGAGCAGTCAGGTACAGCTGGGGAGGAGAAGGGAGGCACAGTCAGGTACAGCTGGGGAGGAGAGGGGAGCACAGTCAGGTACAGCTGGAGAGGAGAGGGGGGCACAGTCAGGTACACCTGGGGAGGAGAGGGGGGCACAGTCAGGTACAGCTGGGGAGGAGGGGGGGGGCACAGTCAGGTACAGCTGGGGAGGAGAGGGGGGCACAGTCAGGTACAGCTGGGGAGGAGAGGGGGGCACAGTCAGGTACAGCTGGGGAGGAGAGGGGGGCACAGTCAGGTACAGCTGGGGAGGAGAAGGGGAGCACAGTCAGGTACAGCTGGGGAGGAGAAGGGGGCACAGTCAGGTACAGTCAGGTACAGCTGGGGAGGAGAGGGGGCACAGTCAGATACAGCTGGGGAGAAGAGGGGAGCACAGTCAGGTACAGCTGGGGAGGAGAGGGGGCACAGTCAGGTACAGCTGGGGAGGAGAGGGGGCACAGTCAGGTACAGCTGGGGAGGAGAGGGGGGCACAGACAGGTACAGCTGGGGAGGAGAGGGGGCACAGTCAGGTACAGCTGGGAAGGAGAGGGGGCACAGTCAGGTACAGCTGGGGAGGAGAGGGTGCACAGTCAGGTACAGCTGAGGAGGAGAAGGGGGCAGTCAAGTACAGCTGGGGAGGAGAGGGGGCACAGTCAGGTACAGCTGGGGAGGAGAGGGGGGCACAGTCAGGTACAGCTGGGGAGGAGAGGGGGGCACAGTCAGGTACAGCTGGGGAGGAGAGGGGGGCACAGTCAGGTACAGCTGGGGAGGAGAGGGGAGCAGTCAGGTACAGCTGGGGAGGAGAGGGGGGCACAGTCAGGTACAGCTGGGGAGGAGAGGGGGGCACAGTCAGGTACAGTTGGGGAGGAGAGGGGGGCACAGTCAGGTACAGCTGGGGAGGAGAGGGGGCACAGTCAGGTACAGCTGGGGAGGAGAGGGGGGCACAGTCAGGTACAGCTGGGGAGAAGAGGGGAGCAATCAGGTACAGCTGGGGAGGAGAGGGGGCACAGCCAGGTACAGCTGGGGAGGAGAGGGGGCACAGTCAGGTACAGCTGGGGAGGAGAGGGGGCACAGTCAGGTACAGCTGGGGAGGAGAGGGGGGCACAGTCAGGTACAGCTGGGGAGGAGAGGGGGGCACAGTCAGGTACAGATGGGGAGGAGAGGGGGGCACAGTCAGGTACAGCTGGGGAGGAGAGGGGAGCAGTCAGGTACAGCTGGGGAGGAGAGGGGGGCACAGTCAGGTACAGCTGGGGAGGAGAGGGGGGCACAGTCAGGTACAGTTGGGGAGGAGAGGGGGGCACAGTCAGGTACAGCTGGGGAGGAGAGGGGGCACAGTCAGGTACAGCTGGGGAGGAGAGGGGGGCACAGTCAGGTACAGCTGGGGAGAAGAGGGGAGCAATCAGGTACAGCTGGGGAGGAGAGGGGGCACAGCCAGGTACAGCTGGGGAGGAGAGGGGGCACAGTCAGGTACAGCTGGGGAGGAGAGGGGGCACAGTCAGGTACAGCTGGGGAGGAGAGGGGGGCACAGTCACATACAGCTGGGGAGAAGTGGGGGCACAGTCAGGTACAGCTGGGGAGGAGAGGGGGCACAGCCAGGTACAGCTGGGGAGGAGAGGGGGGCACAGTC
The DNA here is from genome assembly GCA_936440205.1 of Lepidonotus clava. Lineage (NCBI taxonomy): Eukaryota > Metazoa > Annelida > Polychaeta > Phyllodocida > Polynoidae > Lepidonotus > Lepidonotus clava. The sequence goes on from OW387144.1 coordinate 8,868,894, forward strand.
AGGTACAGCTGGGGAGGAGAGGGGGCACAGTCAGGTACAGCTGGGGAGGAGAGGGGAGCAGTCAGGTACAGCTGGGGAGGAGAGGGGAGCAGTCAGGTACAGCTGGGGAGGAGAGGGGGGCACAGTCAGGTACAGCTGGGGAGGAGAAGGGGGCACAGTCAGGTACAGCTGGGGAGGAGAGGGGAGCAGTCAGGTACAGCTGGGGAGGAGAGGGGAGCACAGTCAGGTACAGCTGGGGAGGAGAGGGGGAGCAGTCAGGTACAGCTGGGGAGGAGAGGGGGCACAGTCAGGTACAGCTGGGGAGGAGAGGGGGGCACATTCAGGTACAGCTGGGGAGGAGAGGGGAGCAGTCAGGTACAGCTTGGGAGGAGAGGGGAGCACAGTCAGAGGCAGGAGCGGTCAACACCCCTGGGGGGCAACTTGCATTCATCTACGCCCGTATGTGCATACTCAAATTTGAAGGGAATGGGTCCTTTTTCAGCCTGAAGTGAATGGATAAATTCTCATTCAAAATGGGTGTCGAATGAGGGAGGCCATTCAATATGGGTAGATATTCAAATCATAACCAATTCAATATGGATGTAATTTCTCCCCTCCTCCACTAAATTCACTATAGGGAGCACCTGTGGAAGAGCAGCAATTGCACTGTTTAAATATGGGTGTATTTGATAACCAATCCATTCACTATGGATGTTTAAGGTTTTCGTGCATTCAATATTGGTGTATTTTACAAATGTCAAGGAAATTTAAAAGGGGTTTCTTTCTGAAATTCAGTATACACATCAGGGCAAAAAGGAATTGAGTCACCCCCCTGGGGTCAACACAGTTGGGATATTGTAAACAAACAGGTGATACATACATATGTGATGAACGGCTATTCATCCAAAATACGTAGAGGTCAAAATAAGAGAAAATAAGGTAATATTATAAAAAGGTATATATGTAAAGAGCGTAAGTGTAAAAGAACGAAATATATGTAAAAGAACGAAATATATGTAAAAGAACGAATATGTAATAATGAACGAAAGTGTAAAAAGCCCGAAAAAGAGGCACGAATATGTAAGGAACGAATATGTAAGGAACGAAAATGTAAAGGAACAAAACCCGGAAAGATATAAACCGGAAGTGAAATGTAAACCGGAAACGGAAAATGTAAACCGGAAGTGACGTCAGTTGTAGATCACGTGACCAAAAGCAGCCAATCAGGGCTGACCTCTAGAGTATATAAAGGGGCGGTGAGGCCCGAATAAACAGAGCTCTTTAACAGTTCTCCTTGTGTCCAGACGTGTCTTCTTTCCTGAAACAACCGCTAAAGATGAGCCGATTCGAGTAATTAACCAGAAGTTAGGGTAAAACAGTCGAAGTTCGAGATAAATAGTAGGGACATAGGGCAGGGGCCCGACGGCCCGAAGAACGAGGAACGAGGGACCGAAGTAAGGCACGAAGGCCCGAAACAGTCCCGGAGACCGAGGCGTAGCATGGCACGAAGACATGGAGAGCGGGACGAGGGAACGAAGTCCGCGGGGACGAGGGCGCGGCAGGCTCGGCCCCACGCTACCAAACAATAGGCGACCGTCGGCCCGTCGCCCCCGCGGACCGGAACCGTGGGGTGGACCGCCCGGTGGGGGTGAATGCTGGTCTGGGAGATAGAGCGAGACGAACCCCGGCCGACCCGTACCCCTACCATAATTTCCCTTCCCCGCAGTCCTCCGTTTGACATCGAGCGCCGATTCCCGACCGATTCGCTCAGCCCCCCCCCTCGTGCGCGAGGCACGACTCTAAAAACACATCTCGGTTCTTGGCCCGGATTCCCCGTCCGCCCCGAGACCCGAACAACCCCCACGTTCCTCTGTTGTAAGAATCGGCAACCCCGACTTACCAGAGAACGTCACACTGGTGGCAGCGGTGGTGCTGAAATAAGCACATACGGACTTGTGGATCTTGGGTGTTTCGTCGGTATTGGATACTCATGGCGACAGCGGCAGTCTTCGAGCAGATGGATTCTGACATCGCCTTCAAGGAAGGTGGGGAGGAGAAAGGAGGTGCGAAACCCGAGACCAAAGGGGAGGACACGACCATCATGGGTAGGCAGTTTAATTTCATGGGAACGTCCACCCCGACGGATGAGCAGAATGCGCGGGCTCAACAACAACAGACCGGCCAGGTAGGAGCGAGTTTGAAGAAGTTTAGTCTACGACCGGAGAAGTATGACGGTAAACCGGACTTCGAGGGATGGATCAACCAGTTCGAGGAGTACGCAGCCTTGGGACATTGGACGACCGAGGAAAAAGCGGCGATGCTCTTTCTCTCGCTGACGGGAACGGCACGAATGTACTTTGTCGGACTCCCGGACAGGGAACGACTCCGTTACTCGGCGAGGGTAGATGCGTTGCGACGGAGGTTCGGTCAGGAGAAGGACACGTGCAATGCTCTGCAAGAGTTGGCAGGATTGAAACGTGTAAAGAACCAGACAGCCAAGGAGTTGGCTGATAATGCCCGACGATTGGCATCGAGAGCCTACTTCTCCAACGACTACGCCAGCCAGGAAAAAGCAGCATTACATGCGTTCCAGGCTGCAGTTGGGGAAGACCTTCAGCTGAAGTGTGCAGAGAAAGGATGCAAGACACTAGAGGAGGCGGTGGAGGTGGTAGAAATACAGGAACGATACTCACGCCGCCTCCTGCGGGCAGTGAAGCCCGAGGAGGACGCCAATACACAGATCATGGCCTTAAACGGTAAGTTGGAGGAGATGATGAAGGAATTGGCAGAAGAACGGGAAGCTAGGAGACAAGCAACGGCCTGGAGGGAGGCGTTTAAGAAGCAAAAGGAAGATTTGGAATGTCATCAATGTCACCAGAAGGGCCATTTCACGAGAGAGTGTTCTCAGCGTCAGGGAAACGGACAGTCGCCGTCGCAGTAAGCGCGGGGCCCCCTTCGGGCGCGGCGAGAGAAGTAGTAGGCATTGGAGAATGTGGACTTTATGTGGCCGGAACGGTGGGAGAGAGTGTCGTCCGTTTTTTGGTTGATACCGGATCTATGATCAGTCTGCTGTCAGAACGTCTCTGGAGAGAGTGGGGACGAAAATGGGAAGACCTGGATGGATATGAAGGACGTCTCTGCTCGGTGGATGGTAGCCCGTTGCGGTGCTACGGATGCACGAACTTGCCAGTGAGGTTGGGAACGTGCGTGTTGCAGTGGACATTCATGGTGGCAGACATCGGTAGAGATGAAGGGATCCTGGGAAACGACTTCGCGGTGAAATACCGGCTAACAGTTAAGCCCCACGCGAGTGCTGTCTTCCTGCCTGCCGAGGGGGAGGGAGAGGGGGAACGAATCCCGGGAGTAGAACAAAGAACGGACGGGGTTCGGACAGTCACCGTCGGAGGACAGGTCGTGAGAATCGAGGGAACGACGGAAATACCCCCGCTCCAGGTGACCCGAGTAGCAGTAGTAACGAGAGTGGACATAGGACAGAGTGGACAGCTGGCTGTCATCACCGGCGCTGGATTACCCATGGGACTGGAGGTGATCCCAGGAACGGTGACGTTGGGAAAAGAAAATGAAGTTTGGGTGGCCAACCGAGGGACCGAGAGCGCGAAATTGGAAACCGGCGGGGTACTCGGAGAAGCCACCTTCGTACAGGAAGTACGAGGTATAGGAAGTGATGTAAAAGAACCCCCTGGAGCGCTCGTCGAAATGATAGAGGAGGCTAAGAAAGGCCTAACCACGGAGGAAGGCGGAGAGTTGGAGAAAGCCATCATGGCCCGGGAACAAATGTTTGCGACCTCGAAACATGAGTTAGGACGTACAGATTTAGTACAACATCGAATTAAAACGGGGGATCAGATGCCGATCAAACAGAGGGTCAGACGGTATCCAGCCACCAGGAGAGAAGAGGAACGAGCACTGGTGGAGGATATGTTAAATCTAGGAATCATCCAGGAGAGTGGAAGCGCGTGGAGCAGCCCGACCGTCCTAGTGAAAAAGAAGGACGGAGGAACGAGGTTCTGTATCGACTACCGAAAACTGAACCAGGCTACAAAAGTGGACGCCTATCCGCTTCCACGGATAGAGGACAGCCTCAACACCTTGGGCGGGAGCCTATTCTTCTGCAGTCTGGATCTCGCAAGCGGATATTGGCAGGTGGAGATGGCACCGGAGGACCGAGAAAAGACGGCCTTCGTGACTCAAGGAGGATTGTATGAGTTCAAAGTGATGCCATTCGGGCTAGTGAACGCCCCGGCCACCTTCGAGAGGCTGATGGAAAGAATCCTCAGAGGAATCGTGTGGGAGGAGTGTCTGGTATACTTGGATGACATACTGGTCTTTGGACCAACGTTTGAAGTGACTCTGGAAAGATTGGTACGGGTTCTGGACCGATTGAACGCCGCAGGACTGAAGTTGAAGGCGCGAAAATGCAGGCTGTTCCAGAAGAAGATTCCGTTCTTGGGACACGTCGTCTCATTCAACGGGATCGAACCCGACCCCGAGAAGTGTCGGCAAGTAACTGAGTGGCCGGTCCCTCGGGATCTCCATGAGGTACGAGCCTTCGTGGGATTATGTTCGTATTATAGAAGGCATATAAACGGCTTCACGGAATTGGCTGCCCCCTTGTATGAATTGGCGACGAAGGAGGAGCCATTCGTGTGGAGCGCGAGACGACAAGAGGCGTTTGATGCAATGAAGAGGGCGTTAACAGAGGCCCCGGTGTTGGGATTCCCGGAGGAAGACGGACAATGGTGGCTTGACATGGACGCTAGTGACGTGGGGACGGGAGCCGTGCTATCGCAGGAGCAGAGAGGGGAGGAACGGGTGATAGCTTATACGAGCAAAACCCTGGAGTCAAACGAACGAAAGTATTGCACCACGCGGAAAGAACTGTTGGCAGTGGTGCGAGCTTTGAAACATTTTCGGTGCTACATCTATGGTCAACGCGTAATAGTCCGGACGGATAATAGCGCGGTTAGTTGGCTGCAGAGAAGTAAGGAACCGATGGGGCAGGCTGCCCGGTGGATTGAGATTATCGACTCGCATGACGTGTCGTTCCAACACCGACCGGGCAGGAAGCATGGGAACGCTGACGCGTTGTCCCGGTATCCGTGCAAACAGTGTGGAGAAGAGCACGAGAATACCGAGAAAGTGAGAGTAGTGACGCGGGCCCGGGGGTATGAGCCCGGATGGTCCCCGCAGGAGATGAGAGCAGCGCAGAGGAGGGATCGAGATATAGGGCCGATTGTCGCACGGATGGAAGAAGATGCGAACCGGCCAGGTTGGGAGGTCATATCTCCGGAATCCCGGGAAACAAAGATCCTATGGAGGCAATGGGAACGATTAAGCCTCAGGGATAGCGTGCTGCATCGGAAGTACTGGGAACTAGAAGGACATGGTTGGAGGAACCAGTTGGTCGTTCCCCGAGAGGAACGGGCCAAGTTGGTAAGGGAATACCATGGAGGCGCGGCAGGAGCGCACTTGGGAGTCGCCAGAACGATGGCCCTGTTGGAGCAAGGGTTTTACTGGCCGGGACTCCGGGAAGACGTGCGGAAGGAATGTCGAGAATGTGATTGCGCGTTGCTGAAAAAAGGACGAGGGAGACGGGAGCCGCTACATCAGTACATAGTGGGGGAGCCAATGGAACGGCTGGCCATGGATGTTTCGGGCCCGTACCCAGTCACCAAACGAGGAAACAAGTATTGCCTGATGGTGGGATGCTATTTCACCAAATGGTTGGAGTGTTTCCCGATCCCGGATCAAAAGGCAACGACAGTGGCGGACAAACTGGTTGAAGAAGTAGTAGCACGGTACGGCGCGTTTCGGGAACTACACTCGGATCAAGGCACGAATTTCGAATCCGAGGTGGTGGCTCAGGTCTGTGCACTATTCGGAATACACAAAACGAGAACGACGCCGTACCACCCCAGGAGTGACGGGTACATAGAACGAAGTTTCCGCACTTTGGGGTGCTGTTTGAAGGCTAGCTGCCGAGCAACAGGTCGGGAATGGGATGAGATGGTCCCGCTCGTGATGATGAGTTATAGAGCAACGCCGCAAGCCAGCACGGGAGTGACACCGAACATGATGATGCTGGGCCGACAGACCATGATGCCACGACAAGCGATTTATGGGAGACCTCTAGGACCAGAGGAGGAACCCCGACGGGTAGGCGACTACGTGGAAAGCCTGGAGAAAGGGCTAGTCGCGGCCTATCGGGAGGCCCGGGCGGGGCTGAAACGAGCCGCCATTCATCAGAAACACGAGTACGATGGAAAGGTGACTCTGCGGGAATACCACGCCGGAGAACTGGTCTGGGTGCACGATACGGTGGTGGATAGGGACAAGGGAACGAAGTTGCGATTTCCATGGATAGGCCCTGCACTGATCGTCAAGGTGCTTGACCGAGGACGGGTGGTAGTACGGAAGAAACGAGGGAAACCGGGGGGGGTGGTCCATGTGGACCGCCTGGAACCCTACCGAGGACACGCTGCGCCAGCCTGGATGGTAGCTGACCAGCAAGGATACGAGGCTGCACAGTAAATGCTTGGGGTGGGGCGCGCTAGGGCACGTACGGAAACGGGGCACCCCCTTTTTGTGATGAAGTCGTTCTCGTGTCTCGATTCCGCAGGTGGAAGAGGACCAAGGGAACGACCAAATCGGCGCTACACAGAAAGGCTTTGGCCAAAAAGGACTGATCAACCTGGGGCCATTGAGTCGGGGCGGTGCGTTGACCACTACGGTAGGAGTGCAGGTCGTTAGGCTGTAGAGATTTGCTACCTAGCTGAAGATTGGTTCTCTTGCGGATGTAATATAGGTGGGAAATGCGGGGTTGGAACGAAAAACGGCGTTCGGGAGCCACGACGGCCCGAATGTCTAAAGTAGTCCCACGGAGCCGCTTTCCGGTCAGTTCGGAGGAACCACAGCGTGGAAAAGATGGTTGGATTACAACGGAAGACAGACCCGGTGGCAAGCTGGTGAAGACTTTTGGAGTGATGCCGACTTGGTAATACCGCTTTACAGCGTCCAGGAGACCGGAGGAGAGTAGATGCGGCACTCTCGGGAACGCCGGGGGAACGAACGGACGGTTGTAAAAGGCGAGGCCTGAAACGAGGACAGGCTTTAAAGTAGGAGTAAAAGATGACAAAGAGAACGGGGCGGCGGCGAGAGGATGATAACGTCGAGCCCCTGTGTTCTCCGGGAAGTGTGCGGAAACACTGCGAGGGCCAAGATGAAAAGGCAAGAGGAGGCGACGGAGGATGAAAGGACCGAGGACGTCCGGTGGGGCAATAAAAGGCCTAGGAAAAAACGCATAGACGGGCGAGGAGCCGCGAGGTAAACAACAGGCGAGGTGGTGACCAGCGGCGGGCCCCGGGGACCGGAAATAGTAGGGGGCGCCACCGTTGAAGTGGATGGTGAGCTTGACGCTAGGGGTCGCTAGCGCAGGCCACGCCCACTTCCGCCTGCGGCGGCTATAAAAGGCAGAGCGTTCGCCGGAGCAGGTCATTCTGGTCAGCCGATCAGGATTCATCAAATCGCAGACGAGCAGACCAAGCTAAGGAGAAGAAAAAAAGAAAGGCAGAGAAGCGAGACGAGCAGCATCACCACGAGACAAAAACGGAAAAGGCTGACGGGACGAGCTTCAGGTTTGGAACGAGCCCCGAAAGCCCGGAAAACGGACACGATGAGCGGACAGTGCTGGGAAGGACATTGTCGCGGAAAGGAATTTAAGCACCTGGTCAAGCATATTAGAGGCCAGCACGATGGAGTACGGAAGCAGTATTACATGTGCCCGGTGTGTTCGAGTCGAGCCTATTTGACGTACCAGGACTGGAAAAAGCACATGTGGGAATCGCACGAAGGAAACCTGCTGAGGGGGATGCCGAAACAAGACCCCCTTCTGAGGCTGGAGTATGCTGCGGCGTTCGCCCTGGATCCTAAGGGACGACCGCCATACACCACTTTCGCTCCTGCAGACGAAACGGCGGCCCGGGTAGCCGATCTGGAGCGGGACTACGCTGTGCGCCATCCGGAGGGGTTCCATCCCCCTGAGAAGGCGGTGGATAAGGAGGCACCGGAGAGGCCACGAAGGAGGATTCGCGTACCTTACTACCCGAGGGCGTCGAGAGGGTCCGATGACAGCGACGCCGAGCAGCCGGAGCAGGAAGCACCCGAGGAAGGACCAGAGGCCGACAAGGCCGGCGAGGGAGCCCAAGCAGCCAAGGCAGCAGGGAAGGGACCCCTGGCCGGGGTAGCGGAACGATCGACGCCCACGCGCCGTTCCCCTCGGAGGGCCGCGAGAGGAGTGCGGAAGGAAGCCACCGAGTCGCCGCGGAGCGCGAGCCGAGCCGTGGTCAACCCGAAACCACTCCTGACAGCAGACCAAGTAACAGGGTTGGTACAGAGCCAAGTTAAAAGTTAAACGCCCAGGGAGAACCACAAGAACCGAGAGGACGAGGACTCCCGGGCAGAGGAAGAGGAGGGAGATCCACGCCCGCCCCGAAGCCAGGTTGCTCAGGGATACCACCGGGGGCTGAGGTGGTGGAATTGGTGAGCTCGTCCGACGACCAACGTCCGAAAGTAAAGGAGGAAGAGGAGCCGCCCGCCTTCAAGAGGCCCCCGACGCAGGGATCCCCGGCGGAGGAGCCGTCGCGAAAGAAGAGGTGGAAAAAGGTCAAGAAAGTCCCGAAAGAATTGGAGGAGGGAACGAGTTCGGACCAGTCGGAGTCAGGCCGGAGCATGTCGGTCCGAAGGGATCGGTCCCTGATTATCGCCGAGTCCAGTAGCGCGGGAGAGCTGGGACCATCACAGCCTGAGACCTCGACAGGAATCAAACGGACCACGGGACTAGAACCACCTTGTAGCGACGCACAATTTACTATGATGACAGTTCACAAGAAATCGGTTATTTACGAATCACGACGCCCGAGGTACCCCGGATATTTAAAAGGAACAATGAACCGGGAGGGAACGTTCAGGGGTTACCGCGAGGCAAGATCCGACCGGGAGTTGGAGGACAGCATTCGGGAAGCGCAGGGAGGCCGACTGGTGGAAAGAAAAGCACTGTACCTGGGGAGGTTCCTCCACGAGATGGCGGAAAGGCAAGGACTCAAACCGTCGGGGCGTTTGGAAAAAGTAAAGTATGTTCGGCACGCGGCCAGGACCGAGGACACGGCGTCGATGGCTTCAACACAGCCGTTGTTCTCTACTCCTACCCCGACGAGAGTGGATTCACCCCTGGAGAAGATGGTATGTAAGCAGCCGGTGGTACCGCCCCCGGGACTGAAACGGATGAGAGACATTTTGGTAGCGCCAGATACGCCGGAGACACGGGCGGCGGTGGACAACTTGACTCGAGCCAGTCTGGGGAGCTCGTTCTTCGGGTCGCAAGGATCGGAGGAGACCCCGGGACCGCCGTCGCCCGAACGGATGGGATCGCCGCCAGGACCGGATACCCCACTCAAGGACGAGGATAAAGACGGGCGAGCGCTGCAACCGCGGGTTGTGATACACAGACTACAAATACCGGCTGCTCAATCCATGGACGCAGAAGTGGAGGACTCAGAGGACATGGAGTTGGGGCAGGCCGAGACCAGAGGATACGAGCCGGATAAGCAAGAATTGGATGAGTCGGGAGCGGATTCAGTGTTCGGGTCCATAGGAACGGAGGCACCGACAGCAGGACCATCTAGAGAAACGCCGCGACTCAAGTTATTACGAACACAGGCCATTCACCAGGTCTTACAGGGACACTTTCCGGTGACGGCGCGGGCAGTACGAGACTGGGACGCGGAGGAGGCCATTCAGGTGCAACTGGCGTGGCCCCCGAGGGAGGTGCGAGGGATGACGGCTAAGACAAGAGCAATGGCTTCAGCGTCTATGGCGTTCCTGATGGCACTGGAAACGGGCCGCAAGCCAGAGACATTTGAGGAAGCGATGGCGCAGTTCCTGACGGCAGCGCTGGGGCCGTTGACCAGAGAGTTCCCGGGAGTTGGCCGGCTGGTTAACGAACACAACCGGACCGTCCAATTGGCTCAGACCCTGGTGATGTACAAAAACGAAGATCAGTTGGACGACTTGTTGAAGGCGACAAGAGAGGCGGAAAAACTGGAGCGGACTGGTGGATCAGCTTCTCGAGCTCCCCGCCAGGGAAGAGAAACTGTTGCTACCGATCCGACGCCAGGAAGAAGGATGAAGAGCCTTGAATAGAGAGAGAATGGTGGATGCTGCTTAGGGTCCTGCACGGAAGAAAAGCGCGACGGAACCAGAGGTGGAGAATGGCGCGTCGCGAGTCGGGTGGGGAGGGATTACGGGGCGTTGGCTCCTCACCCATAGTGTCAAACCCCCAGGGAGAGAACCGGGCCGAGGCGGAGGTACCTGAGCCGCACAGGAGGCCGAAGCCTGGATAAAAACTCTCCTGGAGACCGCTGGACGGGCCCGAAACTTTGCTTAAATCATCGGGAACGGACTGGCGGGCTCGAACATTTTCATCTTAAGTATTCCTACTAGTTTCTTTATGGGAATCTTCTTGCGGAAGTGAACGAAACCACATGTGTTAGGAGGTGTTGAGTGTAATCAGCGAGCTGGAGGGTCCATGACTGGAACGAACTTACCAAGCCTGCGGGGCGAATACGGAACGGGAGGAGGCGCTAGGAGGAAAAACAAGTGTGTAGCTGTTCCTCTTCTTCCCTGGAGCCCGCTGCGTTGGTTGGGACCGAGCAGGTTGAACGGGATCGTCCGGTCGCGGAAATTGAATAGATAGCGGACCGGGCGGCCCAGGAGCGAGAGTAAAAGTAAGGAGGCAGAATAGAGGAAAGGAAATCGGAATGGACAGATAGTGTTGTGATCTTTGAGTCAACGGTCGTGCTGGGGTAAATAAGGTACCGGTGGACCGGCGACTCGCCGCTGGAGGAAAGGCTGGCACGGGCCAAGACTGAAACCCTTCTCCCGTGCTGCCTTGAGGGATCTGGAGGCGAGTGAGAAACGACCTCTGTCCTCTAGCGGCACCTGAACTTTCCGTGGCTTAATCTTCTTGATCTTGGATGGACCGCTCAGAATGTGAGACCGGATGGGCCCGGATTTATTGTACCATTATCTTCTGAGTTTCCTTGTCTTCAGCCTCTTACCGCATACGGAGAGCGGTAAAGTGAAATTTCTCCACTTGAATGCTGGTTTTATCGTGCCAGAGTTGATGCAGCGAGTCGTGAAAGGATTACGGCGAGTCGTAGATGTCTCCCGGAGGACCGAGGCGCGAGCGGGGACAGGTAACTTAGGGGCCCTTGCTCGTGCCCGACCGAAACGATACATAAACAGAACGGAAATTAATAGACTTACTAAATCTTATATTAATATCTTACCTCCAGTAACGACAGTAACTGCTTCCATGTCGTACTTCCTGATATCTTCTTCCCGAGGAACGGAACAAAATAGTCTTTGAAACATATAGGGAGGTGGTGCTTGGAACGTCGGCCTCGGATGCCTCGATAGACGCCTCAAGAGGTCTGCAAAGAGCGACGAGGAGCGATCCTTCTTGGAGTTCGACATCGGATGAGTTCTTCTTTATATATGCTATTTTTGAGATGGGCTCGTTCCGAATCTCAAAGGTTGACGTCGGGTGCAGATCCCAGTTGATGTCGTCCATCTTCACTTTCTACAACTTCTTCCTCTCCTTCTCACCAATATCTTCAACTTACCAACTTCGAACCGCCGTACCTAGGAGCAGCCCGGAATGGCTCGGAGCTGTTGTCTCGGCGTTCGTCATAGGCATAGTGGCTTCATGCAAGATGACATGGCACCGATGACGACTGTTGCCTTACTCCAACATCAAACCAGACCAGATCTTAAACTTACGAACTATTTGTTAATATTACAGTCTCACGGAAATCGTCTACAAGCAGGGTCCTTCGGGAGGACGAAGAGAAAACTTAGTAAGCGGAGCGAGGCCCGAGAGCCTAGGAGACGAACAAGGGCCCGAGTGCCCGGAGCAGGAATCCTCTTCTTAAGGAAATCATCTCATCAGTAGAACGAAGGAGTCTCCCTCTCGCCCCAGAAAGGATTGTCTTCCTGCCGTTGCTTATGGGGGGGGGGAGGGATGAGAGGCGCCGGCTCCTGTCATCAAAAGAAACTTCATCAAAAGAAAATTATCTTCTTAGTCGGGTCTCCGTTCCGGTTGTTGTCATGCCACTTGGGCCCGGAACGGTGACGGAAATACCTTATCTAATTATGTTGGACTCTCTCTCTCCGACATCTCCTTCTAAAGTCTTTAAGTGTGTCGACGTGGTCGAAGACTGAACGTCTTGGTGCTGGGTTAACCACGAGGACATGTGCCATAAAAGTCAAACTTCAGTTCCTGTACGGAAAACGGACACCTCATCAACAATTAATAATTCCAGTCTTCACAAAACTTACCTTCACCCCGACTCCATCCAGAGTTTCACTGTGACCAATAGCACGAACCCCGCGACGTCGTCTGCTGAAGCTTCCGCTCGAAACTTTAACGGATGAACTTAGTTCCTTTCCACATACAACGCCATTTTCTTCTTTGGGTACCTTGGCCTCTGGCTCGAACATGTTGTCCTTGCCAAACGTGAAAAGTCACTGGAGGGCTCTGAATGCCGAGGCGACCGAGGGCGCGAAGTCTAAAAAGAACATTCTGTCTACAAAACTTCAGTCTTTCTTCAAAAACTCATCTTCAAATCATCATCATCACCTAAGAGAACGCAGAGAAGAGTAATAATAACGGGAGGACGAGGGGTCACGACCGACCAGGTGGGAGAATCACGACCAATTCTCTGCCCAAAAACAGCGGAGAACGTCTGGACGACGGAAAAACGGACAAAGAGGGTCGAGAGGACTAAGGGTCACGACCGGCCCTGGTCTCTGGGTGGGAGAATTACGACCGATTCTCCGCCCGAACTAGGGGAGAGCGTCTGGACGACGAAAAACGAAGGGAACGGGGGCACTGCGGGTCACGACCGACCCATGGCCCCGGGCAGGAGGACCACGACCGGTCCTCTGCCCTAACGAGGGTAAAAGGCGAGGAAAAAATGCGACGAGGGGCTAAGTAAATAGAGCCCAGAGGAGAGGAGCGGGGGCAACGGGGTCACGACCGATCCCCAGTCCCGGGTGGGAGAGCCACGACCGGCTCACTCATCCTAAGACGAAAAGAAAAAGAAGTGCAGAACGGGTCCTAATAGACTCAGGATAAAAACTATGACGAAGATAAAAAGAGACTAGGATATATGAAACAAATTATATGAACTTTCACTAAGAAGAGAGAAGAACGAAGAACGAAGAAAGAAGAGAAATAATAATTAGCCGGATAGGCCCCGGGGGCCCTCCGAAGTAGACCGGAGAGGACAGAGGGTGACACCTCCTCCTCTACCGATAAGGAGCGTAGGATTGAAATGTTTCTGGTTCTAGAGTATGTTCTGTTGTCGTTGCTGTATGAACTGCTTTGAAAATTTTGTAAGACGTGTTTTCCCACCTTTCAAGAAGGTGCGGGAGGGTGTGATGAACGGCTATTCATCCAAAATACGTAGAGGTCAAAATAAGAGAAAATAAGGTAATATTATAAAAAGGTATATATGTAAAGAACGTAAGTGTAAAAGAACGAAATATATGTAAAAGAACGAAATATATGTAAAAGAACGAATATGTAATAATGAACGAAAGTGTAAAAAGCACGAAAAAGAGGCACGAATATGTAAGGAACGAATATGTAAGGAACGAAAATGTAAGGAACGAAAATGTAAAGGAATGAAACCCGGAAAGATATAAACCGGAAGTGAAATGTAAACCGGAAACGGAAAATGTAAACTGGAAGTGACGTCAGTTGTAGATCACGTGACCAAAAGCAGCCAATCAGGGCTGACCTCTAGAGTATATAAAGGGGCGGTGAGGCCCGAATAAACAGAGCTCTTTAACAGTTCTCCTTGTGTCCAGACGTGTCTTCTTTCCTGAAACAACCGCTAAAGATGAGCCGATTCGAGTAATTAACCAGAAGTTAGGGTAAAACAGTCGAAGTTCGAGATAAATAGTAGGGACATAGGGCAGGGGCCCGACGGCCCGAAGAACGAGGAACGAGGGACCGAAGTAAGGCACGAAGGCCCGAAACAGTCCCGGAGACCGAGGCGTAGCATGGCACGAAGACATGGAGAGCGGGACGAGGGAACGAAGTCCGCGGGGACGAGGGCGCGGCAGGCTCGGCCCCACGCTACCAAACAATAGGCGACCGTCGGCCCGTCGCCCCCGCAGACCGGAACCGTGGGGTGGACCGCCCGGTGGGGGTGAATGCTGGTCTGGGAGATAGAGCGAGACGAACCCCGGCCGACCCGTACCCCTACCATAATTTCCCTTCCCCGCAGTCCTCCGTTTGACATCGAGCGCCGATTCCCGACCGATTCGCTCAGCCCCCCCCCCTCGTGCGCGAGGCACGACTCTAAAAACACATCTCGGTTCTTGGCCCGGATTCCCCGTCCGCCCCGAGACCCGAACAACCCCCACGTTCCTCTGTTGTAAGAATCGGCAACCCCGACTTACCAGAGAACGTCACACATATAACCAACTGAGAAGGGGGTAGGATGGGAGTTAGCATCCTGAGGCTGGGTATCAGGGTCCAGACATGGGGTGCTGACTCCCCATGGTGCCCCTTTGAGGTTGATTATGGATTTATTTTACCTTTTATGTTAGATCCGAGCTCCCAAGGAAGGATACACAGCAATCAGTAGATGGTGGGGCTGTGATGCTGCACATGTTTTTATGTTTCTTCATATAACTTTTTTCATATCCATCAATCCACAAACAGTAAGCAAGTAAAATGTAGCTAGGAACATATTGGTAATCAACCGACCTGGAATGGCTGGTAGAAGTGGCTGGCCTTGAGTATCTTAACGAGGTGCGACATGTTGGAGATGAGCAGGGCCACGTCGATGACCCGCTCCACGTGGCCCCGCGCCACGCCGAACGCCGACCGGGGGACAGGCGGGTAGTGCTGCACCCAGAGCGCCGCCGAATGAAGGAGAAAACAAAAATCCTAAATATGGTACAAACCTCTTAATTAATGTTTATTTTGAGCTGCATTAAACTTAAATTAGCATACATGGATAATACAATAAGGTAAATAAGCTTTTATTAGGAGTGTGAATACACTCTCACAGCTTATCTCACAGGGCTGTGATGTCATTTAAGCTCTCAGTCACAGGGGTCTGTGTGTGCAGTCACCTATAGCAAGAGCATTATCAGCTTGCCCTACTGATGTAAAAGAGCCTAGATGACGTCACCTGCACTCAGTAGAAGCCACTTTGCAACTTAAATTTTAAGTATTAATTTCCCCTGTATTTATGAGATATAAGCAGTAATTTTTGCAGATGTGGTTAAAGAAATACATATTCAATAAAATATGAAAAATGCACGTTATTCTTCTTCTTATAAATCCCACAAAACTGTTTTCATTACATTTATCTCATGAATTCTACAAAACTGAATTTATTGTAGAAGTGCTGAAGCCTAAAGGCCTTTCTTCACATTATGACAGCCACCTTGCAATATCTAATGCTACTTGAATAGGCCATCTAGGACTCTGTAGACTAATACGGGATCATGGTCTCACTAGTTGGTATCTTATTCATACCAATAACCCTAGATACTGAAACCATTCCCATTCTTGTACATACTTTATGTAGTCAAGTTTGCGGCGATATTCAAAACTGGTCAGCCATCTTTGATTTTGGCTTCCACAGACTCAAAACATTGAAATTTACATTCCCAGACCTTGAATCCCCTAATATAGACACCAACCATGTCTTTCTACACAATCTAGAAGATATGGTACGAGCCTCTTTCCAATAAGAGGTGGCCATGTTGTTTTTTGACACCTGCCTGGCTTATATTGATTTTCTATGTAATTCCCATTAGAAGATTAGTAATTAGACACCTGTGATGCTTTTATATGGCCTTAAACCATCATTTTGTCAATATATACCAATGTTGTAATTTTCCTGAAATTGGCACTTTTTGGCAAATTATGTCAATTCAGACCCAATCTATTCAATAAAGTTCATCATTTTGTGCCCTTTTCTTTTAGATTTGGAGCCTATTGAATAAACCAAAGAAGATTTAGACTGAAAACTTACATTTGGTGGTGACCATAGGTAACAGAAATTTTTTTTAAATCATTTTTGACTATTTTCCACCAAAACCATCACTTGTTACCATGGTAACCAACCAATTTTTTAAGTTTTGCTCATTCCACCTGTTAACTAGGTCTTACCCTTCAATCTGATTGTATACACAAGTTTACAACATTGTTTTAAGAGTAGCTGGGAAGGAAATACTGGGATTATATCTTTGCTCAGAAAATGCTATATTTTATCGGAAAACATCATTTTTCACCCAAAACCTGGAGGCTTTGGCAACTAAGAAATAGATTTTTGAATTCTATGGAAAATTTGGCTTAGGCAACCACATTCAAACCTTTCTGACTAAGTCACATAAATAAAAATGCTGCATCTCTTGGACTACTCAGTATGTTGCTGCTATACTCACCGTATCGCCTTTACCCGTGTCGGGGGGTTCCTGTCCCCCCTGGATGAGGTCCGGACCCCCGGTAGCCCCGACCGACGGCAGGAGTACTGCACCGTCCTCCACCACCCCCTCCAGCTCCACCACCTCCTCCTGCTGACCAGCCCCGCCCGCCGGTAGCAGCACGTGACAGCCGTCCTCCACCACCTCGTCCACCTCCACCGCCCGCTCCTGCTGATCCCCACCAGCCCGTCTAGCCGGTAACAGCACCTCCTCTTCCTGCCCACCCCCGCCCGCCCCGTCCTCCGGTAGCAGTATGGGACTGGTTGTGTCCTCCACCTCCTGCTGACCCCCGGGCGAACCTACCTCCGGGTCCCCGCCCTGGTTAGGTCTCTGTATCAACGGGGGATCTAGGGAACAAACAGTTAGGGAAGAAATAGTATTTAACTATTGATATCATTGGATGAGTTGCAAATTGTTGTTAAAAACACGAGTTGTCATTACGAATGATGTTTGTACACGAGTTACGAGTTCCACCACACGTGGTTTGGTGCCGACATGCTTGTAATTATGACATAAATATTGTATCTGTGAATATATATGGTGTTATTTAGCCAGTCAGCATTGGGTACTGTTTGAGGAGCCCATACAAGGCCTTATTTGCACTAAATTAAACGAATAGCCGACTGCTCCTCCTTCCACTCTGCTCTTTAGTCTGCTAAATAACTGGGTTTTTATTGTTTGTTTGTTGTTTGTTTTGTGTGTGTGTGTGTTTTTTTTTGGGGGGGGGGTTGATTTGTTGTTTGTTTTGTTTTTTGTTCTTTTCAGGGGGGACGGGATGCTTGAACGCAGCATCGAAGGGGAGGCTGTTAGGACGCTATCCTACAAACAGATGCTATCCAACAAATGTTTGTGGTTTAGTGACTTTTTGCAGGATAGCATCGCCACAGGATGCTAAGCTACAAACAAATGCTAAACCAAAAATATTTTAAGGATAGCATCTTCCCAAAAATAGACACTAAGTCATAAATATTTGTAGCTTAGCATCCTTTTATGATTTAGCATCACCACAAGCTGCTAAGCTACAAACAGATCTGCTAAGTCACAAATATTTGTGGGATAGCATCTCTGCACAAAGCTATATTAAAGTATTATACAGCAAAGTTACCTTTTCTGTAGGATTGAAAGGGGGTGTCAGGTATTTTATGTATTATTCCCCCCAAAAATAAGTTCCTTATCTTTATTTTAATAAAATGTCCAATAAAATAGATGGTATATTTTTGTCTAAATGTTTTTAGCTTTCTATTCAGGCAAATGTGAGATGAGAAATATGGAAAATATGCATTTTCCAGTGGGGCAGGATGATTCAATGGACAATTTCTAGTAATCGCTATATGAGACGTGATAGACATTAACCTTTTTCTGAAACTGGTTATTTTAGTACGATCTTCAAAAAATATTGATGATTTTGTGAAAATAGGGTTGTGTGCAACAACTAACAATTAGATATACAAAAATAGGTTTTATGTCCTGAGAATGGGAGAATCAATGAAGATGACTGAGTTATCATTCTAAATAAACCGATATTTGTTTATCTATATCTATATTATCCTTCACTGCTATGAAGTGACAAGGGGCTGAACAATTGAAGTCTTATTTTTGCTTCTTGAATTTATTTTGTTAATATTCAAATTTCTTTTGATACGGAATAGAAATTACAAAATGAAAGTGTGATTTAATTTTCCTAAATAAATTATATATTTGAAAATTTGAAAAGGTGAGTCCTATGTCCTCTAGGAGTTTGCAGTACACCTCTCTTCCAAACCTCAACGTAAATAATCTTCAAAATTGGTTTGCTACTTTTCAGCATAAATCTGAAGATAGCATCCATTGATAGGATAGCATCTTGTTGGATAGCATCTGATTGTAGCTTAGCAGCATATGGGTGCTGCTAACTGACAAAGTGCTTTGTGGTTTAGTGAATGTTTGCATGATAGTGTCCTGACCTGGATGTTAAGTGACAATTAGCTTGTATTTGTGGGATAGCGCCCATTTGTGGTTTAGTGTCCTAACAGAGGCCCTTCCAGACACTTACGCAAGGCCTGAGGCTCTTTCCATGTAACACTTAGCACCACACTAATGAAAAGTCAGATGTCAAGGTCGTACCACTCTTCACATTAAGGTACCAAGGGATAGAGCAGTGTTGGACATTTTCCCCTTGTTGTGAGTAAAATAATCCTACCTTTCTTTTTAAAATAAAGCAAAGATGATGCAAATAAAAAGAGTTTAGACAAATTTATCTGTTGAGAACCTCAAGCTTAAATAACCAAGTACAGTGTATACTGTCTGAAGGATATGCAGTTCATTGATCAGTCACAGATGGCCTAGTTTCTAAGATGATATTGATCTTTTTTTCTTATTTTTTTAATTTTTCTTTGTCACCCTACAAACGTATCTGTTACCTGAGAAGACGCACGTAGGTCGATGAAGTAAGTAGAACAACGGTCCCATAAAGCTAGGGATTTAGGGCACAGCCTGCACGGTCCGCTGAACGGGGTACCCAGTGAGCGAGTAAGGAAATTCTGGCCGTATCGACAATTCAGGTAAATAGGAACACCAGTTCTGGTCGTTTTGTGACCAGAACTGGTGTTCATATTTACCAGAAATCTATCTTAAAATGGGCAACTACTAGGGATATATCTACCCAACTTAGATATTGGTCGCTAGCGATCTCTTATTCGACCAGAATTCCAGTCGCGTCCGTCAATGGGTAACCATTTATTCAGGCGTACTTGCAAGCAGGGTACTACAATGCAGACCGCACACCTTCATTTTGGCGTAGCAGGGGAATCAAGTCGTTTTTATGTTCATTGCTATTGTTTATCAATTAAATGTTAAGTGAGAAAACAGCTAAATGTCTGAGGAAAGAGTTCCTGAGACATTTTTGGGAAGGGTCATTACCGATTACTCTTTTGGCTCATTGGGTGTCGAAGAGCGTAAATTTCGTTTTTTGCCAAACTATCAATTAACCGATTCTGTGATATGCTAATTGTTTAAAGATAAAAATCGTTAATAAACATAATACGTTTATTAACGATTTTATCTTTAAACAATTAGCATATCACAGAATCGGTTTATATATACATATTATATTTTCTTTTAAAGGATGTTATACAATCATCTAATATCAACTTACATTGTAAAGCAAATCTGCCTGGATTCAAAAGCCCCGATTTCGCTGATTTCCCATTTGACAGGTAGAGATAAGACCTCCTGCTACTATCAACAATCGAAATGTTTGGCATTTTGAATGGTCGTCTCTCACGTATGTACCCACTGCGCGATTACAACTTCCAACCCATATAGATCCTAGAGATGTGTATAGGACTTGAGGCTGCATGCCTAGGTTTGATTTCCAAACCCCACATATATAATTCAAAACTAAATTATAACAACTTTTTTTCGTCAAACATTCTGGTTGGCCATGAACATTGGTATCAAAAGCAAAAGCAATATAGGCCAAGTCAGGGCTACCAGACAGACATTAAAGCCCTAATTACACTACGCCTTGGGTTATAGGACGCGCCAGGTCCCTGTGCCCAACGTTGCTGATTCGCGTTAGGGCACTAATACCCTTAACAGCCTCAAAATGTGCTGATAATACAGGCAGATACATGCAGAATGCGTTTATGAGCCTAGTCTGTAAAGGCTATAAGAGGCTGTACTCACACTGGCTGGCCGGTCTCATCCTGCTCCCCTCTCCTCTGGAGGACGGCCCCCCTCTCAGGGTGGTTATATGTCGGCCGACCACGCCGCACCCTCCTACCTTCCGCTTTCTCTTTGACTCTGTCTCTTCTCAAGTCAAGGCCCCTGTCGCCGCTGCCGCTCTACCTCCTGAGTGCGGTAGCGGCTGGGGCCCTGGTTGGCGAGGATGTGTGACCCAGGTGTACGACGAAGACGCATGCGTTGTTTTTATTTTTTTATTAATTCAAAACCACTTCACAAAGACGTGTGATCTTCCAGAAGTCTTACAGTTCAGGGAAGATGAACGGTGGCTGAATCCACCCTGAAGACATTGCCATCATTATCTCTGGTGGATTTAAAGGGGGACATGAGGGTATTCTATTCTTATCTGGAAAATATAATTTTGTATGTCAATTCGGCCATAAAAAGACATCAATGGGACAATTTTCAAAAAGTGCCCCTCCCCCTTCAAAAACCTGGATCTGCCACTATGTTCTCCATTGATGATTGAGAAGGGCATAGGTATACTGTATTTAGTCCACTGTTTATGTCAGTTCTTTCGGTTTGTTTGACTATTGTCAGGCCTATTACACATACCCCACGCAGCCAACCAGGGCATTTGATTGTAGACTAAATTAGATTAATGCACACACAAAACTATAATAGTTCAGATGTGATTTTCTAACCTCTCAATGGCAGCCCACGTTGGCGTGGCTTTATGGCTGGTGGTCAGCGGAGGGGATGGGATCACCTTTTGGTCAAGGTGGTGAAGATCTGATCGACCCAAACTTGGTTCTCCTAGAACTCCTGCATGCGGGAGTCCGACCAGGGCTTCATAGAGAGACCGATTCTCTATACGACAGCTTGTAGTCGCATTAACATGTGTCAACGTCAGCAGGTGTAGGTGTGTTTGGTGCCATGTTAAAGTCACACAGTCGTGAACAAAAAAAAACTATAACTATGTGTCAAGGACGAAATATGGGTAAAATGTCAACAACTTAGAATGTGGGGTTTCCCTGGAAATTACGTTGTAAACAAGAAATCATTTTTCATTGTGTGTGAAAGATGGACGGGATGGCATGGATGTACCCATAATTATGAAAGAATAATCCGACCATAGCTTCTGTATTTGGAGTACTTTTATGTTTAAAAACATAATTAGTCATATGGAAAGTCCGTTCCGCCCCACTTACCTTTTGCCTAAATCTTTGAGTGGCCAGAGGACTTGGATGTATATATATTCTACGCACAACCCCGCTCCACCCCCTTCAATCCGCCACTACTACCCCAAAGGTCATAAGTTGAAGACCAGCGGATCTTGAAAGCTGAGCTATACCTGGGTACAAAACCGAATCATTCATTGTTCACATACTGTGTGTCGTTTTCTGATGGTGAAAGTAGCAGTTTGGTTTATGTGACACCGTAATATTGTGTTAATTGTTTTCAGTAAGCTTTCGGTTTACTTGGTTCTTTGCGGAAAGGGTGAAATGTGCTGACCAGCAGCTTCCCGGAAGTAGGGAGGGGAGCGCTCTTCAGGGAGTCGGCAGAGGGGTCAACCAACCATGACACACATACATGTAATAGGCCTAGGTTAGCTCCGAAATAGAAAGTTGGTTGGTTATGTGTAGGATAATGTATGTGTAGTAGTGGATTATTTCACGATTTTCGATTTCCTTAACATTTGTGGGCATTAGACATTGAGACTATTATCTCTAGGATGTATTTTCTGATATATGTGTGATGCTCACTGTGTGGTTCTATTTTTTATATTTACAATGATATAACATATTTTTGGTAGTCAATCTCCAGGCCCTTTCTTTGTTTACCAACTTTTTCAGTCAGGGTCGCCATAGAGACACCGCCTGTGTTTGGAGAGTGAAGTGTTACTTTCCATGTTTAACCCTGGTCACACACATGGTCCGGTTATAAGAATACATACATATTAAATACTGTTACATTTTCCCCATTGGAGCCCACCGAGTCGCCAGAACCACAGGAGCTGCCAGAACCACTGAGCCATCAGAACCACCAGAGCCGCAGGAACTACCAGTGCCACTGGAACCCCCAGAGCCATCATAACCACCAGAGCTGCCAGATCCACAAGAACCACCAGAACCACCTGAGCTTCCAGAACCACCAGAGCCACCAGAGCCACCAGAACCACCAGAGCCACCAGAACCATTGAAGCCACCGGAACCGCTGGAGAAACATTCTAGTATTAGTCATGTGACCTAGGATGAAATATAAAAGGAAGCTCTTTGGAGCTGTTGTTCAGTCTGCAATTAACCTCTGAACAGTTCACATAAATGCCTTATCATTGAAAAGCCTATCCTGGCCATAGTTAAGGAAGGCCTATCCTGGCTATAGTTAAAGCTATTTAGCCTAACACTAAATTGTTCTCGCGACAAAGTGCAGCACCTTATATTAGATTAGCTTATCCTTGGCTAGAAGTAATTGTATATCACCTACATTAGTAGAATTTAACTTAACTTTAGGCTCAGTTAACTGGACAACTGCTAAGAAGAAATACACTGGCAATCAACACTGGAAGTGGCAATGGCAATTGAATTTGTAGCAATACCTCAGTCAAAATTAACAATAGATTATTATATATATTGTATATATATATATATAAGGTTTATGCAGCAATAGATGGTTGTATGGGACAAAAAGACCATTGAGTGTGCCTGTTCTAAACAGCTACCTCTATAGTGCAGGGGTAAGCTGTGGGCTTTCTATCCAAGAGGTTCTGGGTTTAATACTCCGCTGGGCAAAAGTTTTCATAAATTCAAAAAAATCTCTCTAGGTAAACCCTGTGAGAACACATTTCAGTAACATTACGTTACCGCATTATTTGAGACAAACAATGCATTATTTGGATACAACTGTGTACTATCAAGTCAGCAGTGCATTCAACAGCTAATGCTTCATCCCCACAGGGAGACTAGATGCTCTAATTCGTCAATGCACCTTCATCATCGACGAATTAACAAATCGTTGTCAACAAATTACAACTAGTCGTTCACAATATATTCGACATGTCCAATTTTTCAGCTTATACGTTGACAATTAGTGCATCTAGCCACCCACTATCCTGGCGCCAGCATGGTTCACCTAGTCGTTGACGACTAGATGCTAACTAATCGCCTCGTGGAGATCCAGCATTAGGTCATATCAACAGTGAGAACAAAAAATAATCTCACACTAGGTGGTAGCACCTATCTTCCTGCCTACCTCCAAGTGGTGGCAGGGTCCACCAGCTGGTATGGCTTATCATGCCTGACAATTATCTTAGGTCATTTGGCTATTAAGGGCAATCGCGCCATTTGTTGATGCACATGTACACTGTGCAGCCTGGCTGTATGAGTGTGCAGTGGAGCTTGACCAAGGTGAAAATGCTTAACTATAGAAGCCTATGGAGGGAAAACGCTCATAGCTCTCTTAATAGTTATCTAATTGCCATACTATTGACGACAAAGATGTAGTCCAGAACTTCATAAATCCATAAATGTTCTCAGATTTAATAGGTGATCATTAATGAATTAATGATGATTTTCTTTGTAATAAAAGTGTTATTTTCAACCCCACCTTAGTATTTTAGCAATAATTAGTGACCTTTTTGGAAAGTTGTAGGAGTGGTTCTGCTCGATGGATCTTGCCACAAATTGGTGTATATAATGACAATAGCATGTTCTATGGTCAGGGTAAGTAATATGTGCAATTGGGATAGTGTGTGGATACAGCGTAACTAATAATTTATCAAAATTTCCGAAAAATTGGGCTCAATCTTGAAACATGTAATTGAGTTTCCTGAAAAAGTTAGGTCGGTGACCCTCTAATTTCTTTTCATTAATGTTAGACTACGGTGATGAATAGTGAATTTACCAAAATCGCGATATCTCTGTAGCTATTGACGATATTTTAACATATAATACATCAGATGAAAGCTGATAATTTTCTTTATCTTATCATATTTGAAAGATTCAGGAAAGATATGTATTTGGTAAAATATAAATTAAAATCGTATTTTTTTACTTTTATTTTTTGAACAAAGATTTCTAATCTAATATTATGTTTACAGCTTTGAAACTTGGTACTCTTGTCAATAACATTCATTTGGAGGGAACCGTGTCTCAGATTATTAATTTATGCCCTAGTTTTGTTTTTATGACAAAAAAAAACGGGTAACTTTTGGTCATTTTTTGTCGGTTTTTACAACTTCATTTTCTAGAATTCATAAAATCAAAACTAGGTCCTAAATAAATAATCTGAGACACGGTTCCCTCCATAGCAGTATCAACTACATGCATATGAGATATTATGAGTTTCCCTTCATTATTAACCAAGATATTTAAATTCAAAAAATGTAAGTATTCAACTTGATTTGCACATTTCCGACCAGTTTCTATTTCTAGTCTAATATCCATATTTATTTAATTTATATCATAAGATAGTCTATTCCAACACGTATTTAATGATATATAATAAATGCCAAGATAGATAGTATGAAAGTAATTATTCTACAATTTTGCGAGACCAGCGAAATGGTCTATCATCACAGTAGTCAAACCTTAAATGATAGCCAACACTTATCTTAATTAAATGTAGGTATTTCAAGTAATTTTCAACGTTGATAATGTTTTTATTACCAATTTATTAAGAATTTATTCTTTTTTATCAGCAGATTCATCCAATTAAATTCCCCAAAAATGACTTTATTTTCAAATTTTCGGCAAATAATGAATCACATATAAAGATAAGCATATTGACTTCATATCCAAACGAGTTATAAAAATAATAATTGATTTTCAATAATGTGATTGAGGAATTTCTTTACGTTGTGATGAATGGGTATTCATCAGGTGTCAAAGCAAGAATGTGTATGTAAAACGTTGCGGTAGATCTTTAAGTATATTGTTATGTAACGAGAACGAAACCCGAAACCCGAAAAATAATGTAAACCGGAAATGACGTCAGTATGACTGCGTGACGTCACTATGATCACGTGATATGAAATAGCCAATCAGAGCTGACCGCTAAGGTATAAAAGGGGCGGTGAGGCCCGAAAATAAAGAGTTTCTTCATAGTGCTCCTGGTGTTCTGATAGCTCCTTAGGAGGACTCCAATTGATAAGATGATCTAAAATGGACTAGATGAATAGGAAATAGGCATGATATTGGTAAAGTTATAGAAAACTAAGGCTTAAAATAAAGCGGGGTCCGAAGGCCCGGAAATCATGGCCCGAAGGCCCGAAATTGCCCGACCGACGGCACAAGGAAGGAAGACTGGCCAGACGAAGAAGCCCGAAATAGCCAGCGGCAACCCCCTGACCGGAGGCATTAAGGTGCAACCGGCTCGGCCCCATGCTACCAAAACATAGGCGACCGTTGGCCCGAGACTCCTGGTCAGGGAACGAAGGAGTAGAGCTCCCCAAATTCTGACTTGAGAGAGGTATAAGAGAAACGGCCCGGACCCTTACCTCAACAACAATTCTGCCCTCCGCCGTCCTCCACGCTTGATGGCTGCAACCCCTCGGCCCGACCTGGCCAACACCCCCCCACACACACACCCCCACACCCCCCTTCAACGAAGACCGATCCCCCGACCGACCCACTCAGCCCCCCTCGTGCGCGAGGCACAACTCTTGATCCCACACCTCGGCTTCTTGCTCGGCCTCCGTGCCCAGCTAAGAACCGAAACAACCCGCACGTCCCTCGGCGGTAGAAACCGGAGACCCCAAACTACCGAGGAACGTCACAAAGTTATTCCAAAATGTAAGGTAAATGTCAATGTTAGAACTATAATGGAATGATTGTCTTTAAGTCTGATGCCATGTTTCGCTGTTTCCAGTGTTTTTCACATATAAATAGACCTGCTCTAGGGGCCGTCCATAAATGACGTCATGCTATTTTTGACCATTTCTGACCCCCCCTCCCCCCCTTCGTCATGCTTTTACTATAGGAATGTATAGGGGACTGGACCACCCCCCCTCCCCGGCGCATGACGTCATTTATGGACGGCCCCATATCTTATGCAACACAGTAAAAGTTTATAAAACATTTAAAGTGAATTCAAGTAACGAGTGAGTTATTTGTTATCAATTGCGATTTCTATATTAGATGGAAGCTTTTGTGTGGGAAGAAAACAGCAGTCAACCAGACTTGCTATTGTACCACTTTCTCTATAACTACACATTTGCAGTGGCTCATTGCACAGCTTCAAATCCACAGCCTCAGATACTCGTATCACTTAAAAGAATTTTAAGAGCTATATTACATTTATATTGAGACATAACGGTTCGTTTTTCAGCCCTCCGCCGATGCTTCTTATGAATAAGATTTCCTGAATCCTGAACATGTTGGCCTTGTTGGTGAAGATATGAGTATAGTAAAAGGTGGCTGTCATTTGTGACTCTTGGTACCTGTAGCGATTTTGCTTCAGAGTGCACGGCAGACAGGCACTGCTGCCACCTGGTACAACATGGGGGCACTAGGTTGGATACCGCTGCATAGCTTCAAAAGACATCTTTAAGGACACTATAGATCTACTGTTCCAATATTTTAAACCTTCCAAAATAAAAAAATATTTTCAATTTATGCTCGGGAAAAAAATGGGCGGTCTTGGACGACCCTGAGGACAAATGATGGCCCTAAACTGCCTTAGTGACCATGAATAGCACCGAGATCAATGGACAGCCCTAAATGTCCCTTCGCAACTTGGATCGCCCTAGGGATCATTGGATGGCCCTGCATGAATGTCTCTTGTTGACCATGGACGGCTCTGGGGACCATTGGATGGCCCCGGTCATCCCTTGGCAACTGTGGACAATCCTGGGGATCATTGGATGGCCCTAAACGATCCTTGGGAACTGTGGACGGCTATGGGGAGACCAATGAATGCTCCTTGGCGACCGTCTATGGCCCTGGGAACCAATGAAGGGTCCTGAACATCCCTTGGCAACTGTGGACATTTTGGGGAACTGTGGACGGATATGGGGACGAATGGCTGGCCCTGAACATTCCTTGGCAACAGTCTATGCCCCTGGGGACCAATGGATGGCCCGGAACATCCTTTGGCAAACCGTGGACAACCTGGAGGATCATTGGATGGCCCTAAATGCCCCCTGGGAACTGTGGATGGCCCTGAACATCCCCTGGCGACCATGGATGGTCCTGGGATCATTGCATGGTACTGAACATCCCTTATTGACCGTGGACAGCCCTGGGGATCATCAAATGGCCCTGCACGTCCCTTGGCAATCGTGAACAGCCCTGGAGATCATTGATGGCCCTGAACATCCCTTGGCAACCGTGGATAGCCCTTGATTACCATGGAGGAATGAAGAATGATAAAAGCCGACAATAGATTAAACGTTTATGGAGAGAAAACTGTTTTTAATGTTGAGTATATCGGTTTTTACCACGATGAACGTTTTAAAGTTTCAGGTTCACATTCAAGAGGCAATGTCAAGCATCGTTAAATGATACCAAGGCGAAGCACAAACATTGTAGTAGCTACCATGATTTTTATATTTAAATCTTGTATTAAAAATGTTTAAGAAAAAAACAGGTGCATGTATTCAGTTATTGAACTAACTAGCTTATTGAAGGCTCCCAGCTTTATGGAAGGCCCCTAACGCAATAGACTCAAGATCTGAGCTAAAGTTGGACTGTGGTCACCTTAGAGAAATGATCGAGTGGAAGTAGATTAGCATCCCCACCTTACACAGGTTCAAATCCTGGTTGGGGCATAACACATTTCATTCAAGGTACTTCCCTGAATATAAAAGAAAAAACTGATTCTCTTCTCAATCACATATAGACCGACTAATGAGGAGATTTGAACCTATATATTCTCCAACTCTGATACCTTTCAGTCTCAGTCAGGGAGGCCGCTTGTGTTATACATAGAGTGTGGATGTAAAAGTATAATTACAATTGCAATATCTCAACTCCTTCATTAAAAGCAGTTATCAAAGTAGATATTGATTGTGTGGTGAATTTAGGAGTACTTAAAGTTTGTAGATCAATACTTCCAGGGAATGAGTTATGGGAATCGATAAATGCCATTACAGCAAGTTATTCAGCTTACTATTGAGTGAGTGTTGGGTGTTTTACGCCATACTGACAGCCAGGGTCATTTTCACATCGAAAACCAGTTGGAACAAATTCGGTCTTTGATGATCATATCTATGAGATGAACGTGACAGTGAGCTTGACTGATGTTTATATAGAGCTATGATGGTGGTTTAATTATTATTGTTAATATAGCTGGTATAGGTGATGTTTCATTAGACTGCGTGATGTTATTAATTGGTCTTTTACTCGCTTGTGCAATCGATGATGAACAAATAAAGATGTTTGTAAGAATTAATGGGGAAAGTTATTTTTATTACTTGTTGTTATAGCTAGCTCTTCATTGATTAATTTGAATAGCCGTCGTTTGATTATTGATCTGTTCATAAGTGGTAGAGACTCTAAGTATGGGGGCTCATTTCTGTACAAAGAACACTTGCTTGGCAAGAGGTAAGTTTATTATTTCCATTGAGACATACTGAAGATACAAATAAATAGTCAGTTCCATCTCATAAGCAAGCAACATCAGTTACATTCCAACCAGGCATAGCTCTCGATAAGCTTCCCCTTTTGAGGACTGTTGATACCCAAACGGTTAGTGGGAGCGTCACCTCCCGTCGAACCAACACCAGAGATCATCAGTGGGATCTCCGTTGTGTCCTGTTACTCCATCCATAAGGCAAAGTCCTAAGCTATTCCCAACCCTTACTATTCACCTGCTGTAACCATTGTTACTGCTACTATCACTACCCGTGTGATTCTGACTTGTATGTTAGACTATTACTCCTGTGTGTTCATCTTGAAGTCTATGATGGTCTGCTCACTCATCCTAAGTCTCATACCTTTATATAGCGTCAGCCTTGGACAGGTGCCACACTCAGGTACCCTAACTCTTATCTGATTCTCACTAATCACGCATACACCTCACTCATACTATAACTCAAAGATAATAATTATCATTATTAGTTCTACATCGAAACCATCATAAATAGGAAAAGCTGTTGGCTCGATAATGTCCTCCTACTCCAGATTCTCCATCTTCCACATAACGTTCACATAACGATCCCTAACAGTCTTCTATTGCACTATATCCCATGTATCCCTGTGCTTACCCGTCTGGGAATGAGCTAAACTCAGTTACTTCTATCTCAGCATGGGAGTGCCAACAGCTATGCTGGTTACTATGACTAGCCAAAAAGACACAAGCACAACTCGGCACTTTGCTATGACACTAGCTCACCAAATCACAATGTCCCCCTGCCAAACTTGAGAGAGCTTACAACTTATAAAATATTTAGTACATCAAAGAATATTATATTGCATTGCATTAATTATAGTATTAAAGAATATAATGTTTCAGTGCAACAGGGCAGGCAAACAGTAGGGGATCCAAACCTGGAAATCATTTTTGTTGTACCTCATCCCTTAGTGAACCCAACACCAACCAGGAATTGAACCCAAACAACCACTTGGTCAGTGCTGGGTCCTCCTTAGCGTTGCCTTATATGATCAGCAGGGGCTACTGGGGGCCTATATTCTTCCCCGGAACCACCACAGGGTTATTCTGCTTACTAAATATGAATGTTGATCTGTGATAAGCTCATCCCAAGTTGTGTATATCTCAGGGTATGACAAAGGTTGGACAAAATAACCATAACAAGCCATCTTTGTCTCCTAGAGTTACCTGAAATAAGCAAGAATTGTATTTTTTTATATCCCTAAGTACTGCTTAAACCTGGTGATTTCCTAGATTTTATCAATTGACAGATTTACAGGTTTGCCAGCCAAGCAAAATGCTCTATTTAATGGCAAAATAGGCCTAAGGTTGGACATTATAGGTTTGACTGATAGGCTTTAACATTGGTTCCTATGGAGAAAAGGCCAATATGCAAAGCTGCATTTATTAAATTGATTTGGTTGATCTTGTATTATGCTACTCTCTTAAAGAATTAAACACTGAGGCAATTCCCAAAAATATTTTATGGTAAACTTTGATGTTGGTGTAAACTGGGACAGGCTTATTGTGTGAGTAATTCTACAAAATTGTTAAGGTTCTCTTTTTGAACAAACGTTTGTAACGTAGCATGACAGAGTCATGCAACATTGGGATTATAGGGTACGAGAAATATGACACCGATTCCTGATCGATTTCTTTAAGTCCAACCACATTTATTTTAAGGTCTATTAGATTGCAAATCTAAATATGAAATAGGAATTTGAGTGCAGCTTCATAGTTAGATATATTTTATTTTATTTTGACGCTCTCCGACGGATATTCATTGATTTTACTCATTTCTGCTCGTACAGATTATGAATTATTTATAATTTTTTGTGGCATTAATGCCATAAAAGCCTGTTTCCACTGAACGATATATTCCTCAAGACAGCAAAAGAGAAATATTTAGTGGTCATTTACAGAATCTTTCACTGGAAACAACACATCTGTAGTCAAAAGTAAAGACATCTTGAGTAAACTTTTTAAACTTGAACACTTTGTATTAAGGAAAAAAATCGTCAAAACTATGACGGGGAAAATTTATCATAGGACAGAGAAAACACAGAGTATTGATCGAGAACTTTGAGTGGGAAACCCTTCTAACATACATTCTCATTCTAATATATCATATTTGTGACCAAATGTTGGCTGATTCAGCACTTGCCTCTGCCCTTAGAATGAAAATACAGGTCAAAAACATGTGCAAGACCCCCAGACAGTACGTTTCTGAATACACATTTTCTTTTAAAAAATACTCCCAATTTTAGAGTTGAGCCAAAATATTAGGATAGGTAGGGTTACCTGAAAAACTGTTTTTTCCTTGGCCTAAAGGAAACAATCGGTTTTTAACTTCACCATGAATCATGCATCGATAGGGGCCCGATTCGGAACCAATTTAGAATCGATTTTAATCCCTACACTTTTAATTGCCTACCCGATTTTGGACAGACAAAGCTAACATGAGAAGTCGCCTGCCTGAAGTCGGGTTGCTTTTCTGTTTTTTGTCGGTGTGAAAAAAAAACGTATTGTGGATCGTGGGCTTAATATAAGTGGATACAATCAATAGGAACCAATCTGTTGACGTCGCCCAAACCCGCTATTTCTCGTGCGCCCTTCACAAAGCCTGAAATAACATGGTCATTTAATGCTGGTATAGCAGGCCCGGACTTGTGAAGAAAACATTAAACAAAACAATGAGGGGAGCTGCCGGAGCCATTTAACACAGAAACAAGGAAATGATACTCCAGCAGTCAGCCCTAACCATGGCCCAAGGCCCCTAAATTCGACACGGCGACATGGCCATCTATTAAAATCGACATGTGACATGAGGCTTATAGTGACATGAGTGAAAAAATAAATGACATGACATGGCTTGTTTCTTAAATTCGACATGGGACATGACAGCTTTTTAGAGGAGACATGGGTAGTCAAGTGACAGGCGACATTGTCATTTCTTAAATTCGACATGCGACACAGACCCCCCCCCCCCCCCCCATCAAGGGCCCCCTGACCACCACTGCCAGGGGTGAGGTGGTCTGAGCCTGAAGAGTAACGACGGAGAAACGTCAGAATGGCATGGCATTCTCTTGGATTTCTATAACATGCAGTGGTCGCAATGAGAGGCGGCGGGTTTCCACAAAACGACAAACCACAGGGACGGACCCAGAAATTTACACACACACACAAAAAAAAAAAAAAAAAAAGGGGGGGGGGCGCTTCGGGCGCCCCCTCTAAATCCGTCCCTGAACATGCATGCTTGTCGTCGGCCGTGAAGTGTAAATTCTTTCCATCCTCAATGACCTAGACTTATTATCGTCGAAAGTCGCTGGGGTTTGAAAGGGTTAACAGTGGAAGGCCGCCTCCGAGCGTAGTTTGTCTTCCTGAGACACTTTTCCTCTGCTCCGTGGACTATGTACACGACCCACTATCGTAGAAGCTGCTAAGCTTATGTCCACATGGAAATAGGCCGTACCTTCAGTTCTTATCTAGAGTATGCTAACATCCAATAAACTTTGACGCACATTAGGAGTGAGTACTAATATTATGGGAAAATAAATATGAGACATTAAGATAAACCAGGCCATGTCCTTAAACTGAAAGCCTTTATATTCATATTGTGTGTGTGGTGGACTATCTGTTTTTGGTGTGTTTGCCCGCCGCCTGTATTTGTATAGCCGGCCCCTCACTCCCAGATCTGACCGTGCTCACCGCCCGTCAGAGCCAACAGGCCCGTGGGCCGGTCAGTCCGACATGTCGTCCCCATGCTGCGGTGTGGGGTTTAGTGTTCGCTGAGGGAGCGGTATCACTCTCACTATCGACAGAGATATGGTCCTGTAAGAATAGACCTTATCTACAACGATAAGATAGGCAGAGATCGGCGGTCCAGCGGGGACTAAGTGGGGCCCGTATCGACCGGTGCGGGCCTCAGGTGCAGGTGGTGAGGGGCACGTGCGTCCCTCCCCGTGGGTCGGAGATATCACTCAGATATACCCCCCCCCCTCCCCCCCTCTCCCCCTCCCGTGTCCTTCACGTCTACGTGTCAAACATCCATCGGGATATGAGTCCTATAATCCCGCCATGTAACTGCCCGGATCACCCTCCCCACTCCCCCGCTGGACCCAAGCATCAGACAATCCCCAGGCCCCAGACACACAGAGCGCTCAGCCCTTCTCCAGCGACAGCACCGCGCCGCCGCCAGCAGCAGCAGCAGCCGCCGCGCCGTGATTTCAAGGACAAGCCAAGTAGCAGCGACAGCAGCAGGAGGAGCAGCACCAAGGAGGCCGTGCTGAGCAGGTCACACCCGTTAAGGCCAGCCGACGCTGCAGGAGACGCTGCCTGAGACGCGGCGTTCCCACCACACTACAGGAGACCGACGCCTGTGTCTCCGCTCTGAGCGTCTCCCCGGACACGGAGGTCGTATTGTTATCCCCCCCCCCCCCCCCCTGGAGGACGCAGACGCCGTGTGAAGGGCGCGGACGCTGAGGGCGTCTGTCTGTACTGGAGGAGGCCCTGCTGCCCGGATCGATATAACCAACCCCCCACAGCGTCCCCCCGGCGTCCCCCCGGCGTCTCCCGGCCTCATCCCACCTGTCACTGACCACCTCAAGGTAAGGATATCATACACGGTATGGACGTGTTAGGTCCGTGTAATAAGCACGTTATATACGTGTAATAATCGCCACTGACCATCATAAGTGCCCGCCGCCCGGCCGGCCGCGGTCAGCAGTCAGGGCGGCCTTGTCGCTGGTTGACCACTCAGGGCCGTGCCCAGGGTTGTCGGTGGGGGGGTGGTGAGTTCCGAAAAGTGGACCTCTCCTATGTTTTTGGGGAAGTAATAGGCCTATTGAGCAAATACTTCATAAGTTCCATGTGCAATTCCCGTGTATAAGTCATAACACTATGCATCAAGCAATATTTAGATTTGGATATGAAAATGGGAGGGCAACCCGATGGCAGGGGAAGTATATATCTATCAAATGTAATAATTATTCGATTTTTCATGAAAACTAAACTAGGACTTCTATCCACATTTTGAGATTATTTCTCTTGGGTTGTCCTTTAGGGTTGATTATCACCTAAAAAAGAATAGAAAAGTAGAAACTTTTATTTTTCTGGGTGGCTGTGGCCAGATTTGAGACACTGCCTATGGCTGGCAATGGCCAGATTGGGGCTCTTGACTGTTGAATTAACCAGATAATATCTTATAAGGTGGCTTTTCAAAGGTTATTGAACAAGAAAAGAATATTAGGTAAAGTGTTTCAGTCGAACATTTCCTCTTAATTTTGACTATAAAGGATTTTGAAGAAGGAAACATTTCTACCTGGGTGGAACTAATTATGACTGATGCTCTGTGGGGGGGAGGTGGGGGTGGCCCACCACCCCCACCTCCCCCCCTGGGTACGGGCCTGGCCACTGACGCCACTACCCCATGGTGCAGGTGGCCGCGGCCGTCGGCGTCAGCTGAGAATGGACGCTTCCCGTCAATACAGGAACACATGTAGTGAGGCAATGATATAGGTTATTTCTTAACACTGCGTGATCATAACGGGACATGGAGTGTTTTAAAAACTAGCAATTTTTTCCAAGTATAGCACTATTAGAAATGCATTTTAAATTACAAATTTGCTATATCGATTTGTGAAGTAGAGACCAATTTAACGATTACAAAAATGTTTTTTAAACACAAGCAGCGTTATAGTTTGCAGTGTGGACGAGCCCCAAAAGATTCTCTGACACAACTCTTAGCATCTATGG
Organism: Lepidonotus clava; assembly: GCA_936440205.1. Classification (NCBI taxonomy): domain Eukaryota; kingdom Metazoa; phylum Annelida; class Polychaeta; order Phyllodocida; family Polynoidae; genus Lepidonotus; species Lepidonotus clava. The sequence continues at coordinate 8,903,472 of OW387144.1, forward strand.
TACCAGTAGTATCTCTAGCACCAGTAATTGTATGCTTCATACCATCAATAGTATCTCTGGTACCTGTCACAGTATTATTACCACCGTCCAGGACATCCCCTGCACCACCTATGGTATAGCTGGTACTACTAATAGTACCTCTGATACCATTGAAGGGAACCAAACGCATTCATTGCAACATTTCTCAAGCTCAAATAATTTAATTAGCTTAATTAGCTTAAAAGTCAACTATAAATCTTGCATAACATCAACGTTCTCTTGCTCAATTCAGAGGTTGTTTACAAACATATAGAAATATCACCATCTATTTTGGAGTTATATTCTACTGAGGTCTAAGTTATAGTTCGCATATAGGCAACACTTTCCCGTTGAATATTGTTAGATACCTGGAATATATTTCTGAGTTTCTAGGTTCTGCCAATAATATTGGTTCTGGGTCCCTTTATATGTTGTCGTATCTTTGACCACTCAGAGTACCTCTCGCCCTACCTGTAGAATATCAAGTATCACTTGTAATATCTCGAGCCTCATTGGCCTAAATCCCTGTCGTGACACAGTAAAGGCCCACCTGTGAGCCTCCGTTAACCAAACAACTCGCCGGGCGATTAACAGCTGATCCCGCCACCAAACTTACTCACGTATTTCTTTACCGTATGGCTACAGGCTTCTCCGAGAAGAAAAAGTAAAACAGCGCTTTCACAATTTTGGAAACGTTAGGTCAGATGTCAAAGGTAAGGATGACTCGCGTCAAACCAGGGATAACCATGCCCGAAACATTCGTTGTGGATGTTCAGGGGCGGATCCAGCATTTTGAAAAATGGGGCGGGGCGTGCTATAGTAAAATTTTCATTGAGAAAATTGAAATTTGGTCCAAAATAGGGGGGGGGGGGCCTGCGCCTGGCCACCACCCCCCCCCCCCCCCCATCCCCCCATCCCCTTCCGATGTTGTTTAACCGTCCGTTGTTCCCCCCCGCCCAGCCCGGTCCCCGCCATTTCTTTTTACATGTCTATTGTAATAATCTTCTGGGTTTCCCCCGGTTTTCAGGATATCACACTGGATGGTGGAAATAATAATGATGATATGATATTTCTACACAGGTAAAGCTAAGAAACAGCAGACCACCATGCCGGTGACGGTGGTGACGTACGAGGACGTGCTGGCCGCCGCCCGCCGCATCGCGCCCTACGTGCACCGCACCCCTGTCTTCACCAACTCCCACATCGACAAACTCGTCGGACGGAAGGTCTTCTTCAAGTGTGAGAGCTTCCAGAAGACGGGCTCCTTCAAGGTCCGCGGGGCGCTCAACGCGGTAAGTAGGCCGGGAAAGTGGAAACTATTGGTTTACTCAACCAACCACAATATCAGAGTATTAAGGTCGGGTCTCATCGGTCAAAGATCATGCAAGAATTGGAACTAATCTTTGTGACAAGACATTGCTGCTTTATTCATATTTTTTCTGGGAGTTTATTTCACTTATTTTGTGCTTTTACACAAGCAGACAGTCACAAAATACTCTAGTTGTGACGATTCACTATTTGCATCCGTCCAGTAAGGGAATTGTCCAGTCTTAATACACATGGGAGCATAGCCTGAATTAATACTAAACTGCTACATGATGACGGACATGGACCCAGATAGACAAGTAAAGGCCGTATTCCACTACCAGATCTTTTGCATCCCAAAAAGTGGGAGCAAGAGATCCAGAGCAATCCTAGCGATAGTTACCAACATGTTGGTAACTATCGGGAGCACCTAATCCCAATCTTTCCTACTTGAAATTGACACACTCGCAATCTTTGGCCCAATATAACCTCGCATTCTCATCAGTTTCCTAGTGGAACACAGGCTTAAGTGTAATTCAGTTGTATGTGACAATTGTGAACGAGGGTGCCGGGGCTGCGGGGTAAGTGGGGCGCATGTTGCTGCTGCAACCCTTTGACGTGGATTTGTAGCAATTCATGTATCAAGGTTGTATCACAAGGATATATAAAAACTTAATATCATTCAGTCACAAATACTTCGCGCGTCCTATATCACAAGTTGTGTGAATTTAGGGGTAATCAGATTTTCATACTAACGGTAGTTCAACTGCAAGAACACAATTGTTTAGCCTATTGCGACAATACCCTTAGGTTTATGAGATCAATGCGATCAGTTCATCAGCATAACTACAATAAAGGGCCATTCACATACGATGCACTTCAGAACTAATCAGCGAACATTCAGGAGATGAACATATAATCATATAGAGATTTCCTAATTTGATAGGTCCTAATATTGTTCATCCAGAGCAGATATCCGAACCCTTTTAGACAAAACATGATATTGTTTTCCTATATTGTACTCATTTCTGTCTTCTATTTTCTTATTTGATTTGAAAATTCTCTCATTGCATTAAAATGTCTTACTCTACTAACTAAACCACTATAGTAATATTATAGCATCGCCATTCATTCAAAAGCTACTTTAGATCACTTCGACAGCATGATCTACCTGGATTACAATAGTTTACATAGAAAGGTTTCATGCCATGTACGATTGTGATAAAGGAGATTATCAGCTCAGTTGGAAACATTTCAAAAATGATTAAGACAATTTAAAACATTCAACAATAAACCAAAATGATCATATAATGGTGTTGAATGAACAATACATATGATAACATAAGACAAGTTTCTAATATTCCAGTTGCCACTTTGAAACATGCTTATTCACATAATTTTGTTCATGTAAGTGGATATATTTACTATATTGCATAATGTGAACAAAGTGCTTAACATAATAATAGTGCCAGAGTGCCTTCATATATCATTATGTTTGGTCATTTAATGACTACATGTTGATTAAATGAGAGGACATCAAAGACATACATACCACAGACTAAGGGGGCATGAAACAATTGTTAATGCCTTGGTTTGCAAATACCATTGATAGCTTTAATGCGAGACATAGGTGTATGCAAACTGGGGCAATAACAATTGGTCTGTACTTGATTTAGGGCAATTTTCACACTAGGAGGAATCGGAAATGTGTTTTCCACATCTCATAAAATTTAAGATAAGATGTTCATAATAACCGATAATCTTAACTCTAATAAAAGTGAGATAACAATATAGGAACATAAGATCATAAGGTCTGTACTAAACCATGAAAATATCTAAACATCTTTACCAAAAATACGATCTTAAAGTTATGACCAGTGTGAAACTCACCCTCATTCTATATCAATTACACACAAAAAATTGAAAATCTTTACTGATAACACAAAAAAAGGCATCATCATTTTCAGACAGTCATTATTGCCCTCCAGGGCAATAACAAATCTTTTATTTACCAGTTTCTGAGAGGGCAGGACAATGGTGAAGGTATTGGGGCTGGAATCCTGATAATTATAAGATAAAGTAACTGCCAGACTTTCATTTGTTCAGCCTTTCTGTCTTGTATAAGCTATAGTCCCTGCGTGAAAGCCACATGTGAAAATGTTTAACCCCAATATGTCCATCCCGATGGCCAAGCACTTGGACGGCCTTGTGGTCTAGATTTGTGTAATTGCTCGACACCAAGATAGGGGACAGAGTGGTTCACAGTCCCCGCGTTGGACCCTCAGAGGGGGGGGGAGTTACATACAATATATGACTTTTCTACTAAACTGTGCCCTAGAGTCTCTCCAGAACTGAAACACAACGAACAGATTGTCAGAACAATGCATACTCTTATTCTTAAAATGTACTTTAAATTTGTCTATATCGTCTATTGTATTGACAGAATTTGTTGACAGAAAATCCACTAAAATTTAATTTAAGTGGAAAATTCTTCATGGATTTCACAACACATAGGTATCTGTATCCGTTTGCAATGATTTGTATCCCATATGGATCCATTATCCTGATTATTGTTTCCATCCCTTATGTGGTCATTTGTGTCGTAACTTTTTTCAGTATCTATTATGTATATTTCATGGTATGATTATGATCATTGAACAAATAACATAATTAGATTTTAATGCTATTTTTTGTAAGTTTCAATATCAGCATAACATTTTATGCTGATAATGAAACTTACAAGAAATAGTAAGGATCCACTAAAATGAGGTCAGCAGCGTGGTTTTCAAGACGTGTTTGATTAGACAATTCAATTATTCCTGCTAAATATGCTTATCAGACAAAGCTTATATGAAAATCAAATTCAGAGATTTTGGAAGAAAGGATAATTGTATTTGTTATAATAGCATCTATACTTAATGACGATGCAGGACTATTGTTGGCATTTAACTATCATTTCATTCCTGACTAGGCCTGCATTTAGCTTTCCATCACTCGTGCCCGCCGTGCACTATGCAATGTTTCATTGGGATCTGATTAAGGTACCTATAAATCGCAGATATTATCACAAAGTCTTCAAATCCCATGTAGATCGCACAAGGTGTGAACCATTGCATGTAATCTATAAGTAAGTGCAGTTATTGAGCAAAGAGATGAATTGATTGTGATTTCGAGGTATATTTGTCCACTATTTTAGATCAAACGTGTTTGATCATATCGTCCAAGATACCTGCATTTATGAGCCCCGTCTGTAAAGCTTGATAATCACATAATGTGCAAACACACGATTGTAAATTGCAATCATAAAGGAGAATGCACCCATGCTCCACTAGCTGACAGGCATATATCGTTATATGTCCCTAGGTTGATCGGCAGATATATAGGCTAAACATGTAACATGTGAAGGCAAATACCACCCCAAGATGAATTTACCCTTGTAACAGTTTCGCCCACAGTCATTAAAAACGAAACATAGATACATTGATAATTGTGCCTCGTGTATTTTTTGTGAAACCAAGGCGACGAGATTCAGAGGGGTCTAGCCAATAAGCCCATCCCACCCTGGGTTGGACAAAATAGACATAGAAGTCATCCTTGTCACCTAGAATTAGAATTACTGGAATAACTAAGAATTATGTTTTTCTATATACCCACGTACTGATAGAATGTTATGATTTCTTAAATTTTACCATTTGACAGATTTGCAGGTTTGCCAGCCAATCAAAATGTTGTATTTTAGGGAAAATAGGGTTGGACATTATAGGTTGGGCTGGCAGGCTTTACCAGTGGTTCTTATCTGAAAAAGGCCAATATATGAAGCTGCATTTTACCAACTGTAGGAACAATTTGTCAAGTAAACCACCATGGTTCATTTTGTTTTACACTTCTACCTTTGGGGATTAAATTGGAAAGATATTGCTATGTAATTTCATTGTAAAATGTGATGTTGATGTTTATTGGGATGGGCTTATCAAAGGAAGCAACCTGTCTTTGGGTTTTGAGCAATTGTTTTCTGTAATATCTTGTCAGATCTTTCCTCGCTGCTTATAGCCATCAACAGTCATTCCACATTTGACAAGATCAGTATTTTGCCTCGTTGCGAAGGTCAAACATCTGCTAAATGGTGATGGTTGGTGGTCTGTCAACCCCTTTCTGTGGAAACACAGAATATGATAGAATATGCCTGTTGCACGTTTGTGAGTACGCCAACACTATACTCAAATCTACGGTAAAATCTGATAATTTATGGACTACGAAACAGCAAATATTTTTTTCAGTTTTTGTAGCGGCCATGAATTTCAATTTTCAACAAACCTTAATTTTTCCAAAAATGACCAACAAAAAGAAATAATAATGTTTCTCATTAAAAATTCCTACAAATCTGACCAACTCTATTTGGCGCAAAGCCAGGGATCTGGGGCGGGATGTGAACTGTCTACACGCCGCCGCCAGCGGTGGAGAAAAGTGTCCTTCGTAACCTGAATATTCATTAACCCGGCTTTGTTAATAAGAACCAGATGTTGGCAAATAGAACAATGACCACCTCACGTTTCCTGCATTCCATGGTTTAGACTGGGGGGGGGGGGAGGTAACCCATTGTTCTTGGTTATCACGGGGATATCGCTTACAAGGCGATTAAGACGGATGTGTGACGTTATCAGTGTGGTAATATCCTAACTCTTTATCTGTAGTGTACCTTGGCTGTAACTGTTATGGGGCCTTGTTGGCAGAGACCCCTCGTAGTCTGCTGATGTCCTGGGTTCAGCTGATTCTGACAGACAGACCCTGCCCAATCAATACTCCCCGATATCTATACAGAAAGGCCTGTTCCCTTGTGATTTAAAGGGAGCCAAAAGCAATGTTTTGCAAAAATGTGACAAAATTCTGAAAAATGAAATAGCTATGGAAATACATAATAAGAATCTAACCTTAGCTGGTGGTACAGTTTAAACCATGTAAACCAACTTGAATCTAAATTAAATTCCATAAAACTCCTGTTTTTCCTGTCTGTAGACAGCAATGTTTGTAAAAAAACCAATTTTGGTGGGTCACCAAAATTGACCAGAGACATGTTTTATTGTATTTTGATGAAGTTAAAGCCTGTTTTCATAGTCTATATTCTATTATGGGCCTCAGTTATGGTCATAGAATGTATTTCAATAGTTATTACATTTTGCATTTTGACCCAATATTGGTTTTGGCTCCCTTTAATAAGCCAATCCTATATTGGGTATTTCCCAGGGTTAGACAAAATTATAGAATAAGCCATCGTTGTCTCCTAGAGTTGGGGTTACTGAAATAAGCAAGAATTATATTTTTCTATATCCCCAAGTGTTCCTAAAACGTTATGATTTCTTAGATTTCATCAATTGACAGGTTTGCAGGTTTCCCAGTCAATCAAAATGCTGTATTTCAGGAAAACATGGGGTTGGACGTTATAAGATGGGCTGATAGGCTTTAACATTGGTTCCTATGGGAAATGGCAAATACATAAAGCTGTAATTCAATAAATTTAGGAGCAATCTGTCACCCGAATTGCTTGGTTAATTTTGCAATATACATCTGTCTTCAGAAAATGAGCACAAAAGTATCAGTCAGGGACAATTTGGCTATCCTCATTACATTCCCTCACTGATAAACGTATAGCTATTTGACTAATCAGCCCCTATGATGCATCCTTTATCGATTACATGCGGGTAATGGTGGCACTGCCAATCAGCACCATCAGCACTAAGAAAGATCCAACCGAATGACAATTAACCAAACATGTAGAAATTGTAAAAACCTATCATCGCGACGGTGATGCTGGAATGCCGCGCGTTCAAAGTCGCGCTGAGGGGCCTAGTCTCAGAATACCCTCCGCCTTATTTTTATTTTGTTTTTATCCCGACAAGTATATCACACCAAGCACTACTTACGTCTTCTAGGACAGAAGTATACGATTGCTATTTTTTTCAAGACCTGCTGGCGGATCAGACAAACCAGGAGGTACATGTATAAGGTTAACCCGTATCCTCGGTCAGGAGACTCTCCGTGCCTCCTTTCACGTGGACCTCTGTTTCTGACCGTTCCCTTCTGTCCTCCAGGATGTGCAACACGATGCGCCCGTCCCCGGCCCTGCCTACTCGTCTTACATACACATTGTGGGCCCGCACACCGCACATAAACTCTCCATCTAATACCCGTTACACACCTGTCACAGAATGCTAACGACAGTCCCAATGCGCATTCATAAGCTCAATCTAGAACTAATAGATTATGTAATATCCCCTTTACGTATGTAATATCCCCATTACAGACAACAGGCTCAGAATGTGCAATATTATGCCTGTTTTGAACTGACAAGATATGAGCATTCTGGGACTAGTCCGTAAAGAGTGCCCCTTTTAAACTTCATGGCAAAAACAAATTATCCAAAGCAATCTGCATTATTTTTTTCACTTTTGCCTCTCGCTGATTATCGGCTCTTTTGATATGCTTCCTAGCATACGTTCCTTTTCAGACAATACATGGTGCATATCGGTTCGCCTTGCTTCACTCTGCTTAACTGCACTTTGGCCATTGATACCATTTATAGATAATCCATAAATTGAGCTCATGATGACAGTTCAGACATAATTTTCAAATATCTAATGTGCATTCAAGGGCTAGTTTGTAAAGGGTATTAGTCTGAAAGGAATTAGGATGTAGGCTTCATGTGTATTTCAACTGTATAGGCCAAGAAATGATAAAAAGGATAATGAGTGTATTTACTGAAGGTGCAATATATGAAATAGACAAGTCCCATTTGCTTTGGGCTAGTTTCAAGGGCTTTGAACGTAGCAACATATTGTGTGTATTCCAAATGACAAATATCTGGTCAGGCACCTGTTGTATAAGCATACCTATCGCACTATGATATCTGGGTTTGATTGACCTGGAAGTCAATTGAACTCTGTTTGCATGTTTCTTGCCATACGGGATATCATGTACTGTAAGTTTTTGATGCATCCCTCCGTTGTCACTGCAGGTGCTGAAGTTAAAGGAGACTAACCCCAACCACCCGGGAGTGGTAAGTATGACGACCTGCACCCCTTCCCCCTCCTCTCACCTCAGAGTCTCGGACGCTTCACACTGAAGCAGTTTGTTTAGGCAATCAACTATCATTCCGAAATGCCCCTTATGTTTTTCTATAACTCTTTGTCTGTCCCTTATAATCAGGTCTGCAGGATGAGCTTTCTATCTACCTGCCTCTAATGAGGGTAGACATTCAAGAAGAATCTAATACATTGAGTTGTTTGTTAAATACTTATTGTTCTTACTATGTTTTGAAAGATATTAACACAGAAATTTTGTCTATATGATGTCACACATACTCACAGTAAGGTGAATTTCAGCTGAATGGTGATCAATATAAAAAAAAGTATAATATACTTTTTTTTATATTGATCACCATTCAGCTGAAATTCACCTTACTGTGAGTACTGTGAATTTTTCACGTATAAATTGTCTAGACATTCATGAATCATGAAGCGTATATTATACGCTTTATGATTCATGAATGTCTAGACAATTTATACGTGCAAAATTAATCTGATTTTTAAAAGGATAATCTATTTCTGAATAATAGATTCTAAATCTGATTCTCACCAGGTAGTCATAGAGATCATTATGTTGATGTCCAAAAGGATTATGTGACACTGTTATCTCAGGGCTTTTGGAAAATACCCTGAAATAAAGATATAATCAAAGTTTCTCTCTCTAGCAGTGGATTCCAAAACTACTCCCTCTTTCCACAGGCAACCCACAGTAGTGGAAACCACGCCCAGGCCTTGGCCCATGCTGCAACATGCGCCGGGCTAAGCTCGTCTGTGGTGGTACCTGACAACTGCCCCGCCGTCAAGTGTGAGGCTATCCGGGGATATGGGGCAACCCTGAGCTTCTGTAAGCCCAACCCTGTGTCTAGGTAAGTGTGAGGCCATCCGGGGGTACGGGGCAACCATCAGCTTCTGTAAAGCCAACCCTGTGTCTAGGTAAGTGTGAGGCTATCGGGGGGTACGGGGCAACCCTAAGCTTCTGTACACCCAACCCTGTGTCTAGGTAAGTGTGAGGCTATCGGGGGGTACGGGGCAACACTCAGCTTCTGCAAGCCCAACCCCGTGTCTAGGTAAGTGTGAGGCTATCGGGGTGTACGGGGCAACACTCAGCTTCTGTAAGCCCAACCCTGTGTCTAGGTAAGTATGGGGTCATCCGGGGGTACGGGGCAACCATCAGCTTCTGTAAGCCCAACCCTGTGTCTAGGTAAGTGTCAGACTATCCGGGGGTATGGGGCAACGCTCAGCTTCTGTAAGCCCAACCCTGTGTCTAGGTAAGTGTGAGACCATCCGGGGGTACGGGGCAACCCTCAGCTTCTGTAAGCCCAACCCTGTGTCTAGGTAAGTGTCAGACCATCCGGGGGTTTGGAGCAACGCTCAGCTTCTGTAAGCCCAACCCTGTGTCTAGGTAAGTGTGAGGCCATCCGGGGGTACAGGGCAACGCTCAGCTTCTGTAAGCCCAACCCTGTGTCTAGGTAAGTGTCAGACTATCCGGGGGTACAGGGCAACGCTCAGCTTCTGTAAGCCCAACCCTGTGTCTAGGTAAGATTCAGACTATCCGGGGGTACAGGGCAACGCTTAGCTTCTGTAAGCCCAACCCTGTGTCTAGGTAAGTATGAAGTTGTCAACAGGAATGACACTAGTCACAGCTTCTATACAGTGGCTATTTGGACATTTGTCATCACTGGGCCTTCATGCAGAAAATAAGGCATTCTCACAACCTGAGTAATGCTTCGCTTTTAGTGATATTCGGAGTTGACCATGACCATAACCAAAAATAACCAATATCAGTGGTCAGGTAAGGCAATAATAAAATAGTCCCTGGAACTGCAGAAGGAGAGGTCGTTCAGAGTGACCCTTCCAATTTTAGGCAGATATTTGTAATATTGATACAAAAACGATTGTCCCATGTAATATATACAGGATTAGTATTGTGCAAAAGGAATTCAAAACGGAAAATGAATTTAGATAAGTCGGCCAGTCAACATTTTTCATTAAAGCGATAATTAAAGTTCTCATCAAAGCATATATTCCATATGCCTTGTATCTGCTGTTTATTCCTGATCAGTTGGAAATATAAAATGTGATTGATATTAGCCATTATTCTCCGTTTTCGATGAGTGGATAACGTCGATAGTCCGATATATCGGAGTCATAAGTTGTCCCAAGTCCCATAGGAATCAATGTTAAAAATCGGGGGGGGGGACACTGTGCTATTTCTGGAGTAAAGAAACTGCTTGGAGATTGAGATGGTTCTCATAGGAAATGGCTTGAGAGTGTAGTAATTTGCATAAATAAGTCTGTGTCTGGAGATTGACGAGATGATGTCATAATAATATTCTAAAAATAGAACGAAAGTAGGTCGGGAATGCCCCCATCACCCACTGAGGGCGGCCATATTGAATAAATTTGCATATTACCAATACAATCTCCTCACACAAATGAGCTCAGACTCTTCATCCATGGTGTATGGGGGTAAGGGGGTGAAGAAGGTGAAGGGGTAAAGGGGTCATGGGGATGTCATGGGGATGTCATCGGAATGTCATGGGGATGTCATGGGGATGTCATTGGGATGTCATCGGGATGTCATCGGGATGTCATCGGGATGTCATCGGGATGTCATCGGGATGTCATCGGGATGTCATCGGGATGTCATCGGGATGTCATCGGGATGTCATCGGGATGTCATCGGGATGTCATGGGGATGTCATCGGGATGTCATGCCGACGTCATGCCGACGTCATGCCGACGTCATGCCGACGTCATGCCGACGTCATGCCGACGTCATGCCGACGTCATGTCGACGTCATGCCGACGTCATGCCGATGCTTTTCTATATCCAAAATATAGTTCTTTCAACAAAATCGAATAACCGAAGCTCTTCGGTTTCTCAAACCGATCGTCAATGCTATCCATCAATCACCTCGATCCAGTTCTCTGTAACTGTCCAGTCAATAACCTTGATACTCCGATAGATCTCTCTCTCTCTCTGTCTCTGTCTCTGTCCCTCTGTACCTGTCTCTCTGTCTTTCTCTGTCTCTCTCTGTCTCCCTCCCTCCCCTCCCTCTCCCCTCTCTCTCCCTCTCAGCTATTTAACAAAGTGGATAAGACGGAGCTTTTAGGTTCTTTAGAACCTAACATACTTGATCTTGTATAAACCTGGATTACCCTACCATCATGTATCATTCTCACGTAAATGTATGAAGCATAGGCACATTGAAATACGATGTGTACAATGCACTTGATAATGCAATCCTGTGTGTATTCTTTACATTTATATGTGAATTAATTCTGAAAACCAATGGAAACCTTGATGATTATTACTAATAAAAATCATTAAGAAAATGTGCCGTCAGCTGTGTGTGTGAGTGTGGCCTACATGTTGCTCTCCCCCCACAGGACTGAGACGTGTGACGCCGTGTGTCAGAAGCTGGGCCAGGTGTACATCTCGTCACACGACCACCTCGACGTCATCGCCGGACAGGTGAGGCCCGGGGGGTTCAAAGTAAAAGTACATGTAACATGAAAGTATGCAATTATGGGTTGGGCCTCAGGAGCACAGTCGGCAGCTTCCCCCTATTATACCTGTTTTTAATGTGGTAGATTTTCCTTACCGTCCTGGTCTGCAGGGTGATCAATAAGTCCACTCCACATTTGGTATATCCCAGGATTGGACAAGGATTGGACAAATTAGACGTATAAGCCATCTTGCTACCTAGAATTGTGATTACTGGAATAACTAAGAACTATGCTTTTCTACATCCCCAAGTACTGATAAAATGTTATGTTTTCTTACATTTTACTATTCGACAGATTTTCAGGTTTGCCAGCCAATCAAAATGCTGCATTTTAGGGAAAATAGAATTGGACATTATATGTTGGGCTGACAGGCTTTAACATTGGTTTCTATGGGGAAAAGGCCAAAATATAAAGCTGCATTTTACAAATTGTAGGAGGAATTTGTCAACTCAACCACCAATGTTCAGTTTGTTTTGTACTTCTATCTTTGGGGATTAAATCAGAAAGAAATTGCTATGTAATTTCATGGTAAAATGTGATGTTGATTATGACATATAAGACGCATGTATGTTGTGTAGGGCACCATGGCAGTGGAGTTCTTTGAGGACGTGCCTGACCTAGACGCCATCTTCGCCACGGCCTCCGGAGGGGGCATGGTGTCCGGCATCTCGGTGGCCACCAAGGCCATCCGCCCCCAGAGTAGAGGTAGGAGTTTAAGTCGCTTTACGGGTGTCGTGTAACTGACATGATACAATTATATATATGATAAAGTGGAGTTATATTGTGAATCATGTTATATACACCCTGAATTTAGTTTGTAATACCTTTCCAGATAGAGAATAATATACATTTTCCATTTAATACATTTCAAACCAAGCCTTATTGGCAGAGCTTAATTAGATCTATATCTAGGCCTCTAGAGTGAAGGTAAAAATCGATAACCTTTCTCTGTCCTTAATCTACTTTCAGTTTACGTCGTCGAACCCAAAGGCAAGGAGCTGGAGCCCCGCCTCCGATCAGGTAGGTGGTCCGGAGGGGCACGGGGAGGGGTTTAGGAAGGGTTCTTATGGTGCCCTTTAATTCCTCAATGTTTTATTCACGATTTATGTCTACAGAATCTTGGTACAGATTGTTTGACGGCTTATCAGGAAATCATTTGATTTGAAAAAGAAAAGGTTTCTGATAAACATCAAATGTTTTCTATTTTTATGGCGATGACTTATCAAATAGAGAAATTTGGTGGCCAATGATGGTCTTGAGGTCCATATTTCTGACAAGTGACGAACATATTGTTGAAAAAATTAAATCAATTCCCACCGTGTACGACAACAGTTATATTAGCATAAAAAGGACCCAGCGCATAGTGTAATATAGCAAAATTGCACCAACAAGACCAAGCGCATAGTATAATGTGCTTCACGTTGGGTCTGATGCCGACGCATAGTGTATTATGGCCTTTCACGTGAATCCTTCGCGTTGGGCAACAGCACCAAACATGATCCTAGACCCGACGCATAGTGTAATTAGGGCTATAATTGCAATCGCCTTGTAACTCGAATCAATGTTTTTAGAAAATATCTCTATGGTTTATAAAGGACCAATCAATGTATAAGGTTATGCAATTATTACGTCAAAATGATAGTTTTTTATGCTTGCGATTTTAAGATCGCAGTGAAAAATTGACCAGGGCAAATGGGAATGTATGTAGTTAGTAGGGAGGTTTAGATATTTGTTCTGTGTACGTGACGTGTACCTGAACGTGGGGGATGGGCCTGGGTATGGGTTTGAAGGGCCTGTGGAGGGACTTGACACGCTTGACTAGGCCTGTCTGCCAACCTGTAATACTGGGAAATGGTTCCCTGTGTGAACCACTGTATGTTGTCTCCATTCTTGCATTCAACTAAATTTGTTTTGAAACTTGAATTCCAATGCATTGCACTGCTATTATGTCAATAAATGATGTATCAAATTTATTCAATTTTTCAAAATTGATAACTTAGGTTGTAGATACAGGGAAGTGACAACCTGTGGAGGGGTGGCTACAAGCACGGGCATGAACTCTACAGATGGCGCCATGCCTACTGCTTACAAGTTAAGAATAGAAAGGGTAGCACACTCTCCATTTTGGATCTAGCTGGTTCCTGTCAAAACCTATAAGCTGATGACCAGCAGATACATAGGATTCCCACAAGACTGCAGTGAATGACCCAGTTCTATTTGATATTTATATTAAAAAACACCATAAAACTTACCATCTTTTTGTCATTCTTACAATGATAAATCATAATTATTACAGTGTGCTTTGAATTTTCGTAGTTTATGTTTTCCATAAAGAAATAGCTCTATGTATGCTTCCCCCTTCAATGCCCCTTCCTTGAACAGAATGCAACTCATTCATTGGATTGGATGATTATTTATAGTGCTAAAAGGGTTTCCCCACAAACTTCTTCAGACATTCTCTAAACCCAATACAAGTAGAAAGTTAGTACTTGGATAATCAGAGCTTTGCTTGACACCACAGTCAGGAATAGCCCAGTGGCTAGAGTCTAGGATTTCAAATCCAAAGGTAGGGGTTTCAAATCCCACCCATGTCTGGACAGTTTCACTCTTTTTAATAAATGAAGAAATCACATTAAAAACAATTCATTTGGGTAAAATAACAACAGAATTAGTATACCTAAGATAAATCATTAGAACTGTAAAAGCTGATTATTGAAGATGATTTTCATAAGAAAAAGTGCAACATGGTCAAACTGCAACATGACCATCAGGAGGTTTGAACCACCAACCTTCTGATTTGAAGTCCCTCACCATAGCCATTATACCACAGTTTGCTGTAATGACAGTGGAATGAAATGCTTGGCCGTATGAGGTTGATGTATTATGTTTGGATTAGGTTTTTGTCAAAAAAAACCTATGTAGGGGCCTCTTGTAGAACTGAACATAGTGATGTCATAGGGGATTCCCCTACCCTCCCATGCCCTAATTAACCAGTTTGAAGGAAATAGCAATGTACATTACACAATTATAGCGAAACTATGGGCAAACATAGGTTTTAACATGGACAGGATTTATAACTACCATTGAATATTGCCTATAATTACCAAAAGGCCTATGTGCACATTGTCTTATGTGGTTGGTCATGTGACCTCCATTCATAAAGTTATTTCCAAATAAGGGCATTGCCATATATGGTATGCTGCAATACTGGGTGGGGTTGCATTTTTTTCTATAAATTTGACAATTGCCATTTATTGAGCATGAATATCAATAAAACACGACAGCCAATTGGTTTTTATCAATTGTCTGAAATACAAACATTTTTTTATTTCTCAAAATATCTTAAAGTTTAGGCTTAAATCCAAAACATATGTCAGTGCAAACTGTAGGGTACAGTTTTAGGTTCTTACCCTGTTAGTATTATAAGTAACTATGAGAGAGGGGTAGCGCCATCTGTAGAGTTCATGCCCGTGGCTACAAGTCAAGAAGTGTGGTAAAACCCCCACTTCTGCCCCTGTGGTGGTGATTCCCCTCAGACATTTCAGGCTTGGCAATGTGCCAAGGGTTTGTTGTGGTCCTTCATGTGTTTGGGCCTAACTGGCTAGGCCTAGCAAAAAGAATTGTGTTCAGGTATATTTTTTTGAAAGTTTTTTTCCTCTCAAAATGTGACTAAAATTCAATAAAAACAACCTTATGGACAAAATATGTTCGGGATTACGTCAGAAAACTCATGATTATTCTGTATTAAAACAATTATTGTAGTTGGCACTATCCATGTTAAGTTTGGCATTCTTTGGGTCGGTATTGGCCGTCACTAGGCCCGGGAGCCTTATCAGGCCGCCATTGTAGGTGACAACAACTCCCTAACGACAAATGATAAGCGGTTAGTCGGTTATCTGGGCACTTTGGCTTAGGTGGCGCTGCTGTAGCAGCCAACGTTGGTGAATACAACCCCATAGGAGCAATGCAATCAGGTTCCAGGCTATATCACATAAAAAGGAGTACATCTGACAAATTCTGAAAACTGAGGATATTGTTTACATATTAATGATAAGAACAGTGAAAAAAGTTGGTTTATCATAGGTAGTTAGGGAGTTGTTGTCACCCACAATGGCCGCCTGATAAGGCTTCTGTGCCTAGCAACGGCATATGCTGACCCAACCACAAAAACAATGAAAAACACAAAAACAATGAAAAATACACAAATAATATGTAAATATTTACAAAGTTTTGCATGATTCTAACCATAAATATGTGGACAATATCATACATTTTCCGAATTTCTTATCAATACTCCCATTTAGCTGCCAGAGCCTAAACTCTGATTCTAAAGCATTGAGCCTATGGGGTTGTATTCACCAACGATGACCAGTACAACAGCACCATCTACGCGAAAATGCCTGGATTACCGACCCAAAGAATTTAGGGGTAAAAATGAAAAAAAAATCAAAGTGATTCTAATATATCAGAAATTGCTTTTTAGTAAAGTAAACATCCTAAGCTTAGAATTAACGAAATTTTAGCATGTTATGTGTTTTATTTTTTGGAAATAATTTGATTTCAAGTACATGTCTTCTTTTCAAGTGGAAACATGATGCTTTGTCAAAGACTTAATGGATAATTACCTTTTCAGTTATCATAATTTTTTTCAGAGTTGTTGTGGAAAATATTATAAGCTTTATAATGATACACAAAATCATGAAGCAAATTAGCAGATATTCAATTTTTCGAAATTAGTTTTTATCCAGCAGAGATATTTCTATTCTGTTTTCAGTGTTATGATCTTAGAAAAATGGTTTTCTATGTCTCTTATGTTTTGAATATAGAATAAAGATCATTTTCATGGCAACAAAATAGAAGAAAAATATTAGATTTTCTTGTCTTGGACATTACTATCTTGAACGTTACACATATTTGATTTATTTTAAAATTTCAGTATGGAAAAAGAAAACAAATATCAGACTGAACATGGATTTTCCCAGGAAGTGTATGGAAGAAATTATTATTCTACGTTAAAATTAATGTCGTTGATTTGAGTCTCTTGGTAATGTTTCAAAAAAAATCCAAAATAAGACAAATCCAATCTACTTACAGTATATGTTTTGGCTAATGAAACCTCCAAACAACTAATTTTTTTGGCCTTAGATAGGCTCTTACCTTAGGCCCTACACCTTGAGAGGGGGTATCCACCAGTATTAGGTCTATTTTAGGGATCCAATGACGTCACACGTACAGGTTGGCGTTCACGGGACAGATATCTAAACCTCCCTAGTGTGTGTGTGTGTTTCAGGCTTGCGGTCGTGGCCCATCCCCCGGCAGTATGTGGACACCATCTATAGGGGTTTATAGTTAGTGTGTGTGTGTTCCAGGCGTGCGGTTGTGGCTGTCCCCCCTCAGTACGTGGACACAATATATAGGGGTTTATAGTTATTGAGTGTGTGTTCCATGCGTGCGGTCATGGCCCATCCCCCCACAGTACGTGGACACAATCTATAGGGGTTTATGATTACTGTGTGTGTGTTTCAGGCGTGCGGTCGTGGCCCGTCCCCCCACAGTATGTGGACACCATCTATAGGGGTTTATAGTTATTGTATGTGTGTTTCAGGCATGCGGTCGTGGCCCATCCCCCCACAGTACGTGGACACAATCTATAGGGGTTTATGGTTACTGTGTGTGTGTTTCAGGCGTGCGGTCGTGGCCCGTCCCCCCCGCAGTATGTGGACACCATCTATAGCGTTTTATATCTATTGTGTGTGTGTTCCAGGCGTGCGGTCATGGCCCATCCCCCCGCAGTACGTGGACACCATCGCCGACGGCATCCGGGTACAGACCATCGGCGAGAACTGCTTCTCCATCATGAAGGACACCGTCGAGAAGGACGTCTTCACCGTGGTGGGTTATATATAACTTTATTCCAGCTTCTAGTCCCGTGAGAAGACATTATTCTCTTATTTGGGACCCCTTGTTGCTATATAGGTTCTAGGCCTTGTCTCTGCCATTTTTTTGGTGCAAACAACTCCATGGATACCACTGATGGGACTAGGCCCAGGGAAGGCAAGGAAAACAAATTCAAAGTCTAAAAATTTACAAGATGTTCTTAGATAGGTGATGAATCATATATGTTAACATGAAGGTCTTAGCATTCTTAGATCAGCCAGAGTGAATAATGGGCTCAGGAAGAGCCCAAAACGATCAGAAATCGTCATCAACGACCAGAAATTGTTTTCACATTGAGCGATTGGTCTTTTTTAATGTGGATTTCTGATCGCATCAGTGGAAACACAATTTCTGGTCGTTTTTAACAATTTCTGATTATTTTCGATTATTTCTCATCACTTCATTTGACAAGTATTTGAATTAGAGTATGTGTGAAATACCCCTTTAGTATGTACATGTGCATTATATGCAAGGGTGGCAGTCTATGATCACCTTATCACATAGTGTGTGCATGGTGAAGTGCCAGTTAAAGATACTGCTAACGTTATAACTATTATGCTTCTTTGAGATTGTTTTTAAGAACTCGAATATTGGTGAAATATATAATTGATGTTATTGTCCATGATATAATGTAAGGATCAATTTATTGAAACATCTGGAAGATCAAATTATTCTGAAGATGACAAATAGAATATTATCCCAAAAAAATAATAATAAGCATCTTTCTGTTCCCTCATTCCAAACACCAACGTTTTCCCAAAATGTCCTTCGCTGCGCCGCTAACCATTTGTCCATTTGTACTTTCAGAACAACCATGAAATTTCCGAGGCAATGAAACTGATTTGGGCAAGAATGAAGGTGGGCTATTCAATTGTTTATCGCTTCTTACATCTTTTAGAAAAACACTCTCTCTAGCATGATATACCCTGGTCCTGTAATCGGAAAGGCCAGAATATGCCAATGTAGATCTACACGTGTTACTTAAATCAGTACATATATAGTATTGATACATGAAGTCATGCAAGAACCGACAAACCTTCCAGCGAATGAACATGATATAGGCTGCACTATTGACAAGCTATTATCTTGAGATTTCTTTATTGTCCCCGAGTTCCCTTTTACCTTTATATTCCATATGCATTTAAACTAACATTGACATCAGTTTGTTGACAAAACATGAGAAAACCAATTGGTATTCTGTACTTTTGGACATTTGAATACATGTACTGGAAATACACATGTATCTCAAAACCACCTTCTGAAATAGGAAGTATAAAGCCCGTAGCCATGGGGGGCGGGGGGGGGGGGGTTCGGGGGGTTAAGAATAGTATATGATGTATATGTAAAGTACCACATCAACATGTTTGATCTGAAATAGAGAATGATAAAGAACCACATTGACATATTTGATCCGTCTGTAATGAAAACTGTGTGGTAGTCCTTTTTCATACTGTATAACTAAATGCATTAGACTGAACACAATGGTAATTTATTTCCACATTCAGATCAGTTTCAATTGTCATTGCTTGAAAAGTATTGATTTTTTAAAGATGATTAATAGCAATAAGATTGTCATCTCTTCTCTATTCAATAATGCATATACACATGTCTTTTTATATTGTTATGAAGGTAGTAAAGTGAAGACATCCCGATTCAATTTTCGACAAATAAAAGCGCCACTGCAATTGTTTGACTGTAAAGATGTGGCTGTACATAAACCTGTTTGTCTGTCGTCCTCAGCTGGTGGTGGAGACGAGTGCGGCGGCCGCGCTGGCAGCGGTCCTCTCCGACAAGATGAAGGACCTCGACCCCTCCATCACCAAGGTGGGCGTCATCCTCTGCGGGGGGAACGTCGACCTCGACAGTCTGCCATGGCAGCAGGGTTATTAACAACACTGACTGAGGGAGCCATGGCAACAGGGTTATTAACAACACAGAGAGAAGGTGCTATGGCAACAGTGATATTAACAACACAGAGAGAAGGTGCTATGGCAACAGGGTTATTAACAACACTGACAGAGGGAGCCATGGTAACAGGATATCAACAACACTGACAGAAGGTGCTATGGCAACAGGATATTACCAACACTGACAGAGGGAGCCATGGTAACAGGATATACACAACACTGACAGAAGGTGCTATGGCAACAGGATATCAACAACACTGACAGAGGGAGCCATGGCAACAAGGATATTTACAACACTGACAGAGGGAGCCATGGCAACAGGATATCAACAACACTGACAGAGGGAGCCATGGCAACAAGGATATTTACAACACTGACAGAGGGAGCCATGGCAACAGGATATCAACAACACTGACAGAAGGTGCCATGGCAACAAGGATATTAACAACACAGACTGAGGAAGCCATGGCAACATGGATATTAACAACACTGACTTAGGGAGCCATAGCGACAGGTATATTAACAACACTGACCGAGGAAGCCATGGTAACAGGGATATTAACATCACTGACAGAGGGAGCCATGGCAACAGGGATTTTAACAACACTGATAGAGACTGCCAAGTTACAAGGATATAAACAACGCAAACAACGCTGATATAGGTTGCCAGGTAACAGTTACAAGCCAGTGGAGAGGACAGTTGCCTCATCACCTCTATCCAGGGATATCAAACAAGACTGACATGACAACAGGGATATATAAGTAAGAATGACATGACAACAGGGATATTAGTAAGAATGATATGACAACAGGGATATTAGTAAGAATGACATGACAACAGGGATATTAGTAAGAATAACATGACAACAGGGATATTAGTAAGAATGGTATGATAACAGGGATATTAGTAAGACTGACATGACAACACGGATATAAGAAAGAATGACATGGCAATAGGGATATCTATGACACCAGTGGAAATGAATAGGTTGTGAACAGATCATAGGACTACTGCAAGAGACGATTACTGCCAAATGCATTCTTAATGAATGAACGTTCAAAGGTGTATTTTTCAACAATTATACCACATTCGATTATTATTGTTCTTCTATATAATAGGTACAATACTATCTAGTCAAACACAAATGTTATCACCAATACTAGATAGAAATAATGCATCTTATGTAATACAAACATAATGATGCAATATATGTTTACACATGCATACATATACCAAGGAGGAAAGAAAGCGCGTAGCTATCATAAATCTTGCATACACAGACATATACCTGTATACATACATATATATATATATACATAAATGTGCATATGCTGAATACGTATGCATTAATGTGATGCCAACCAATTAATATACTAACGATATTTTTCATAATATCACTTTCGGTGCAGGCACAATTTGCCAATCCCAAAGTATAGGTATACGATTTTGGGTGACCCGATTGCACACTATCTGGGACCCTTTTTATCTGTAGTTGGAACCATTCGGAACTTAATACAGCCCTAAATATCTTTGTTTTACGTTCAATGATCTACTTATGCTCAATATGGAACAAGAATTATCTTATTTTAGGCAAGAGGATACCCTATACAGCGCGTCTGCCTGACATGATACTTAAGTGCCATGAAGCAAGAAATGTGAAACATTATAAGACACTCTTTCTTGAGAGCCATGTTAGTGCGCTTCCACCCATACAGATAACCTCCGGTTGTTCCCATGTGTGTCTAAGTTATTTATCCAGGTGTTAATCGGGGAATCCCAGTGTGTAGCTTAGTCCATACGTGCCATATTGATTAGGTCGCCAAATACCCTATCTTGTTTGCATTTGCATGTCTGTTTGTGACTAATTAATAATGTTTTTCTACGTAAAACGGAGCAGTCGTGGCCGAGTGGTTAAGGCGATAGACTAGAAATCTATTGGGCTCTGCCCGCGCAGGTTCGAATCCTGCCGACTGCGAAATTGGCTTTATTTATTCTAACATGCATAAGTGCCATTGAGTGGTTAAAAGTCTAATATTCCGGCATTAAGGATACACTGTTGCATTTATAATGGACAAGGACATAGAATGGTATAAGAACATTTATTACGTTTGGAGGTAAAATTGAGTTTGATAAGAACTGGTAATAGGCCAGTGATATAAGAGATCATCGTAGTATGAGTATATAACAGTGATGAGAGTCTTTGGTACGTTAATTAGCCCTATAATAAGAAAATGTCTGTAAGAAGGGCTGGTGGGTGGGAAAAGATTTACACAGCTTCACTCATCAGAGGAAAAGTTCAGAATGGCGGTTGAAGCATGCGCAGTCAGTGACTGCTGAGTTATGGGTAAAAATAGTTCCGGCATTAGTCCTTTGTATAAATGCGCCGGAATTAAACAAAAAGTTCAATCCAGTCCACATTTATAATGGACAAGGACATAGAATGGTATAAGAACATTTATTACGTTTGGAGGTAAAATTGAGTTTGATAAGAACTGGTAATAGGCCAGTGATATAAGAGATCATCGTAGTATGAGTATATAACAGTGATGAGAGTCTTTGGTACGTTAATTAGCCAAATTTCCCTTGAGGGCTCCGAGGGCTCGATGTACTGTAGTCGATTGTCTTTGTTGGGGAGTGATGTATGCACGGACAGCTGAAGAGGCCCACTTCCCGTGGGCCATCACGTCTTCCAGGGTGGCACCTCCCGTATGGTACGCATATGATGCGCCACCGCGCCTAAGTCCGTGAAGGGTATAACGCTTGTGGGGAAGGCCAGCCGCCTTAAGTAGTACCGCCCAGTTGCGTGCTATGTGCTGAGCAGTAATAACGTTACCGTCCATGTATTGTAGTAGCGGCTGGGCGTGGTGATATGTGGGGGACACCTCCAGGAGTTGCCTGTACGCCTGAACAGGGCAAAGGGGGGAGTGTCCAAGTTCCCACATTGTGACAGTCTTTGGAGCCTCGGATCTCTGTGATGTTTTCGACCACTTTAGGGATATAACCACAGAGTCAGGATGGAGGGTGACGTCACCCCTGGTAATATGGCGCGTCGGGTCAAATGCTGAGGTAGTCTTTGGGGCCAGGTTGGACTGGCGGAGGAAGGCCATAAACATCCAGGTTATGGCCACCTTCATGTGGATCGGCTGACCCAAGGCGTTAACATGCGCCAGGGCAGCCAGCAGGATGTCCGGTGTGATGGGGAGAGCCGGTGACGGGGTGTGACGCAGTGAGATGGAGATGGCTCTCAGCGCATTGGTCACTTGATGAGAGAAGAGGGGGGCCCTGTCAAGGCCCGCCATTCCAAAGTAGGTCCGTAGTGAAGATAAGTGGTTAGCGACGCTAGTCGCCGCGAGTCCCGTATCGGCTAGGTATTCCAAATACCAACATATGTTGTGCGGCGCAGGGTCGTCATATGGGAACGCGGCCCTCTGGCTGAAGTTGACATATCGTGCGATGGCGGCCTCCCGATTCGCCCTAGTACCCGGGCGGTGGGCCTGCCTCTGGCGCTTGTGTGCCCTGATCGCCAAGGTGTTGAAGTATGGATCTAAAAGTAGAACGAAGAGAACACAAAGGCAGCGTGAGGGGGGTCAACAACCTTAAGTCCGAGTTCTTCGATAAAACAATTTGCTTTACGATAATATTTATCACTGATCATGGCCCTGCTAAGTGCGTCCGGGATCTCCATGAGTTCTCCAGGGATGTGGTTGAACTCATAAATGACCTGGTTCTTAGCTGCCAGGAACCAGAACGCACGAGAGCAGGCCATAAGGACAGGGTCTTTTGCTCTCCCCCCCGTGTAAGCCTCAACCGCCGCCATGTTGTCGCAGTTAATAACCACGACTTGTCCTTTATCGTCTTCCCTGGTGAGGATCCTAGCGGCCGCGAGGCAGTTTATCGCCTCGAGCCGTGTGATATGGTGTTTTCCTTTGATCTTGTTCGGGAAGGGGTACGTGAAGCACACTTGACCGTCCGTAGCGCCCCCTCCCTCAAGGCAAGCGTCCGCCCATATCTGACGCCTCAGTTTCTTTTGGGGGATGATAGCTTTCCCGTTGTAGTCCTTAAGGAAGCGGCGGAACCACGAGAAGTCCGCCGCCATACTCCTAGTAACCAGTATCCTATTTCTGTGTGGGCCTCTCATGGCTTCAAGCAACCTTCCCATGAAGAGCCGAGCTGGTGCAACC
Source organism: Lepidonotus clava (assembly GCA_936440205.1). Classification (NCBI taxonomy): domain Eukaryota; kingdom Metazoa; phylum Annelida; class Polychaeta; order Phyllodocida; family Polynoidae; genus Lepidonotus; species Lepidonotus clava. The sequence goes on from OW387144.1 coordinate 8,927,413, forward strand.
ACCTTAGATAGGTGATTGATAAGGCCCACTACTCGCTGGAGTTCCTTTAAGGTGAGCGATTTCTGTCGGGAGGCTCTGGCCAAACACTCCTGAATCTCCGCGAGTTTAGTCTGGGGGATAGATATGGAGTTGTCCCGTAAGTCCACTTTTATCCCCAGCCAGACCACATCAGTTGATGGGGGTTGGAGTTTATGGACCGCGACACTGAGGCCCAGCCTCTCCAGGAGGCTGCATGCACTTGCGAAGTCCTCGTCTGCCCGGGATTCCTTCGATATCATAATGAGATCGTCCAAGTACATCAGGGTGTTGATTCCCCTCTTCTTCAGGGCGCGGTTGATAAAGAGAGCCACCTGTTGCATAACAAAGGATGACATCCGCGCCCCGAAGGGCATACTACGATCAAAATAATATTTATTGTTGAACGTAAGAACCAAGAGGGGCCAGTCCAGCGGGCAGACTTGAAAATGCCTGTATGCCCTGCTAATATCGATGACTGCCAGTCTAATGTTGTCGTTACCCATATCACTTATTTTGTCCACGAGATCAGCAATAGTGGGGAGTTGGTGTTCCGCCTCCTCTCCGTTGAACATATGGGGGTGTATATATTGGTTCACCCCCCCGTCCGGGTAGGATAAGTCGACAATCACTCTTCTTTTCTGTCCATCCGATTTTGGTCTCGTCATGAGCGGACTCAGTCTAAACCAAGGAGTAAAGGGGGGGCTACAGAAGGGGCCGGCCATCGCTGTGTGTGATACCTCGGTATCAAAGTACTCTTGTACGTGTTGCGCGTATGCCTCCGCTGATGGGTGGTTAGCTGCCGGCTGCGTTGTGTAATCAGGTCCTCCAGTGTACTGCAGCGGGAAGCCATAGAGCACGCCGTCTACCAGGAAGGAGTCCTTGGGGTGGCCCGTGGCCTCCGCTTCCCAGACTTCTGGGACGAGAGGTGACGGGAGCCTGATACGCGCTCCTTTATAATTGGGCAGCCCAGCCGAGCGGACGACATCATAAAGGTATGCCGTATTATGGTCAACATCCACATGGGGAAACGGCCAGTTATTGTACACATTAAAGAGTGCGTTCTGGAAATCATCCCTGCACTCACCGTCTTCACCATTGGCCTGTCGACTGGCGATGTGGATCCTTTCCTCTTCGTCCGTGTTCTCTCGCGTCTCCGTGTGGTGGTCCGCGTCCGGCTCCACCCTCTGTATGACAGGATACTGGACGTTCCGTAGGAAGTCAGGCCACTTATGATAAGTGGTATTACTCTCCACCCTCTCACCTATGGCAAGGCCTGACGAATCAGTGCCCACAGGGGGGTGGATCGTGGCGTGGCTGGGGCGGGGTGCATCCTCATAGGGACGAGTCGCTTGTACAGTCAACGCCTTGGAGGAATTCACAGGGGTACGTATAACCCCATCACGACAGCGATCTCTGACGTTGTGATCACCAGTGTGGGTGGGTGCATGGGAGTCCGTGTGATCCAGGTCACCACCCGGCCTGGGCACCGTGTGCGGGGCTCGGCCCGTCCCTGTGTCAATCACGCCGTCCGCTTCGGTCTGCACCATTTCTGCCACTCGTGGTGCCCGAAGACTGTATTGTTTCTCGGGAGGCTTTTGATGCGCGTCCCCAGTAGTTTCTAGCGGTATTGTATCCCTATCAACGTTGGGATGGTTTTTATTTCGACCATCGCTATGCAGTGGGAGGAGTACGTGTTGGCAAGTTTGTTTACGTCGGCCATCTTGTCGGGCGGCGCCATCTTTGGTGGTGTATGCCGGGAGGTCCATGGCCACGTGGGTTTGTTTATCAACACACACCACGTGGATTCCGCCGTGTGGGTTTTCTAGGGCTTGCGTCCGGTCAATGTGACTCCCGTTGCCCCGATCTACCCAGGTTTGCGCTCGGGGGTTTGATTCGTCGTCCCCCGAGCTAGTGTTTAGTTTTTTGACTTACTTGTGTCGTGCCCCTCCTTCTTGTTGTTACTGGCTCCCTGGTTCTGCTTTTTGTAGTATGGCTTCTGGTTGCCTTCTCCATCCTCCCTTCCTGACTTCTTTTTGCGATTACAATTTTTCGCATTGTGTGAGGTATATTCCTGACGATGGAAGTGGGAGGCGGTGTAGTAGCAGATCGCACACGTGTGCAGGAATTTAAAGTCACCCTCATAGTGGGGTGGTTCCTGCTTACATGTGTCGTTGTTGAATTGGGGGCAGGGGATAGGCGTGGTCGTATCACGCCTTCCATGGGTCCATGCTATCCTGTTCCTCTCCGCCGAGAAGAGGGCCTCATCCCTCCACGTTGCCTGTCCATCTTCTATATAGTCAAGGCATGTCGTGGTCCATGTCCTGACCGTGGGCCATGCTGCGGCCGAGGCATCCTGGGCGACCTGTGAGAGGTGTAGGACCATGGAGTACAAATCCGTTTCCGGTTCTATCTCGGTGAGGAGCATTCTCGCATAGCCACAGATATACTCTTGGAACGTGAGGTCGCGTCTGTTCTTTTTTGCGGTTCTGTCTTTTACCTTCTTTTTCATATCGGGGGGGAGAGCTTCATGGGGCCTTACGTTAGGGGGGGCTATATCACATGTAGTCCTACCTGTGGATGCTCCCATGTGTTGGTACTGGCGGGCTAGTGCCTGTGTGACCAGCCTTTTAGCCGTTGGGTCCTCACGTCTCCTTGCGTCGTCAACATCGGTGTCAGACTCCTGTTCTGACGATGAACTGTTTGAGAGACCGCGCGTCTCCGTTCTCCTATGCTTCACCGGCCGTGTGCGGAGTGGGGCCGGGGCGTAGTGGCGAGCCGCCTGCTGGGGGCCTGCGTGACGGGGTGCTCCGTGTAGTAACTGCTGTCTTCTACCTAGGGCCTGTTGCTGGGGCTGATCGTCAGCCCATTCTTGTACATATCCGCCCGCTGCTCCCCGCCAATCCTCATACTGACGAGGCGGGGACCTATATTGGTCTTTGTTGTGTAGGGGTGGGCCGGGACGAACACTGTCCGGCCGAGTGTGTGTCTGCTTGCGGGGCTTGACCATGTTGGCACTGGCAGGCGGGGGGACGCCCAATGGCGGCCCCCGTGGCTGGGCCTGCCCTGACTCTGCCGTCTGGTCAGTCCCGTTTTTTATAGCGTCCCGTATCTCCACCATCATTGCCTCCAACATAGCCAGCCGTAGGCCAACGGCTTGCTCGTCCTGTTGGTGGTCATCCTTCTGTTGCGGTTGTTGGTGACCCTCATCATTGTTGTGGTCCTGCTCGTCCTGCTGCGAGTGGTAGCCGGTGGTCTTGACTTTTTGCGCTATGGCGTCCATTTTTGCACGAAGTGTTTCGTCGCGCCCCGGGGTCAGTCCCTTGTTGGCCATCGGCAAATTTCACACCACCACGTTCGGGTAACAGAATCCTTCGTCTGCCAGTAACTATGCAGACATTTGAGGTCGTATATCCCAATTTGTGGCGAATTTCGTGTGTTGAAAAGATTTACACAGCTTCACTCATCAGAGGAAAAGTTCAGAATGGCGGTTGAAGCATGCGCAGTCAGTGACTGCTGAGTTATGGGTAAAAATAGTTCCGGCATTAGTCCTTTGTATAAATGCGCCGGAATTAAACAAAAAGTTCAATCCAGTCCAAAGTCAGGAATGATGGTGGATGAAAATGTATTCACCAACTGTTGAACGGCGATGAACGAAATAACACTTGTAGTGCACATGTATTAGAGATAGTAATCCCTGGGTACTACATGGCGATTAATACTGTCTCCATATGACAGCTGTCATATTGAGGCAATACTAATCGCGATCATATCGAGACGCTTATTATCATTTCCCCTGGTTCAGGACCCTGATGGACCCCGCTGCCTCCCCCCGCTAGGGTTCTCAGGAGCTCTCCCTGTTCTGTAAAAGATACAAAACGCCTGTTTAACATCGCAGTCGGGCCACTTACATGCATTAAGTGCCATAAAGTGTATAGGCCAGCACATGTGTACGTCAACATGAAAACTTATGGTTTAATAACAATCTTTATATATATATATATATATATATATATATATATAAAGTTCACCAATGTGCTCTGAAATGAGGCATTTCTTAAAGAGTCGAAATAGAGAAATGAGAGAGAAAAGACCCTTTGAAAGACCCTTTGAAAGACCAACAACTTTTCCTTGAAAGAATCCTTTATTTCAAATCATAGGATCGACAAAAATTAAGCATTTTCCTTTGGAAGTAAGAAAGCGTGCAAATACACATTTTATAAAAGACTGACAGCGGACCGGGATCTTCATGATGTACGGTTTTTGATTTTGTGATAATTAAATACTTTTATGACTGCTATATTGCTTTAAATCCTGGTTGTAATGGAAAGGTCTGTGGGTTACATGTTGAGGTGGTGATAACTTACATGCTAGGATTGAGGTAACTTTCTATATAGGTGAGATCTTGATCCCACTGTTTTACTTTATATGTATGAGTGATACACCTTATGTATAGTCACTGTGGCTATAGCTTTTAGGGTGGAACGTTAGTGATAGTACATGCTTCAACGTGTAGCTCATTCCAAATATAAGAAGTATACATGTAAATATATTCCATTGCATATATCATACATTATGGTATATTGCTGCAGACAGAGGTGAACTGTTAGTGTGATGATAGTTGTATCCCGCTGTGTTGTTGTAGCTGAAAGCTCGGGCTTGGTGCTGTTTACATATACTTTGTTCACGGAAACTTTGTGATAAATTATGGATTGTTATAGTTGTTATATTGATTTGTGGAATGCAATGTTTCTACCACATAAGTCTGATTAGGCATTTCACATCCGCTGCATTCGTTGGACTGCATAGGCATAATGTAAATACTTTATTTACAAATAAGCTCTATACGAGACTCGTGAATGCTTGATAAAATGATGTGATCACCATACTTCTCTTATGTTTTTACTTCCTCTTTAATCGGCGATTAACGTCTTTAACGTCATAATCTACGACTGATGAGACCACTGAAACGTATAAGTTCCTACCGTACATTTCGAAGTAAGGAGCAAGTATTTTAGAATTTCCGAGACTCCCCACGTCTACTACAAGTAATACAATACGTTTTTCTCACGAGAGAAAATAACAGGTTGGGTCAAATTACCTAAACATAATCATATTGCCTTGATACAAAATAAAAATATTTCAAGGTAATATTAAGCTAATTTGACCGAACCGGTTATATTATGAAAAGAAATTCATACCATCAAAGGACTTGACCAGTCTCATTTCCTAGTGTCCCTTTTTATGCTCTTGCTATATTCTTTCTCTTTTGCCATTTGTCTATAGAATTGCCTCGTCTTTTATGTATGTAATTATAAGTATTTTAAGCATAATTTCGAACATGTGTGTCGTGGAGAACGGGACAAAACAGGGTAAAGATTAGGAACTAATTATATATATTTAAGTAATTCATACAGGTAATTGGACACATATATCTGGAGTTATTCAAATAAAGTTGGGAACACTTATATTCACAATTTATTTAGATATTACGTTTTTAAAAAAATCTATAAACATATTTACGCTGATGCATTTATTTTTACGAAAGAATGCCGTAAATTGCAGTTAAAAAGAGATAATAAGGGCCTAAACAGTTCCATGAGCTGCACCGTAGTGTAGTCTTCCATTCACTTTGTCTTTTTTTCAAGTTGTTATTAGTTATAATTGTGACACTCCTTGGTGAGTCGGGATTTCTGAACTCTACAGCGAAGAGACTTTTGGGCTGCTTCGATCTCAAGCCGAATATGGAGTCCAAACAGGAGACCGATTTGGAATGGCTCGCACATGAGGGTGTACAAACGGGACAGCGGAAGTGGAATCCTTGCAGGTCGGGCCAGGAGGAGTTTTGGGATTGGGCTTGCGTCCAGCATCTAGGTGTCATATCGGTCAGCCGGCCCACACAGGAAGTCAGGTCGCTGCTCACCTTTTTAGAGGGTGGTAGCGTGTGGCCTAGCGGGTTGCACCTTCGTTTCAGAAGCTCTAGGCCGACTGCTCACTATTTCGGGCTTCCGTACTTGGTCGGTCTTTCAGGCTTGGGCCACTTCTCAGGTCGTTTCCCGCTTTCATGCTATCTTTGGGCCTGTCAAGTTACTGTCTTAGTTAATCTCCAATTTAGGCTCTTTTAGTCAAGTTCCGCTTACTCGTTAACTGTTACTACACCATATCTTAAGTTTGGGCCAGCTAGAAGATCGGACATCTTAAAGAAGAGACATGTGAAAACAATGAGTACCAATAAGGGACTGTTTATTTCATGCCAAAATGTCCCCTTTTATAGTCTACAAGTCAATTCTGTTTGGTCAATCTCAACCACATGACCATTCTGACGCCACATCTGGTTATCCCAGTTTTTCGGTCTTTTGTACCCGCTTACAAGTTTTGGTCCATTTTCGTGCCTGTTTTTCATTCTATTACATAATTCATCATTAACCATATTATTGAATTATTTCACGTGGACAATTGATTACACCCGATTTCTAGGCTTCAAATTTCATTCCTTTAAAAAAAGATAAATGAACAATTCATCACATAATCATCAAGGTTCCCCTTGCTTTTCAGAGTTATTACACTTATAAATGTAAAAAATATATACAGGATCACATTAATTCATTACAATATGGCTTATTTTATCCAAATTTCAAGTAATGTTTAGTCTATGACAATGACAATATCTAAAATAGATCCTTGTCAATCAACATCAAGTACATTGTACACATCATGATTCAAGTTTCCTATGATCCATACATTTACATGATAATGATACATAATAGTAAGGTAATTCAGGTTCATATAATGAAGAATATCAATAACATTTCATATTTCCATTGAAAATGTGTATAATATCCCATTATACACTAAAAACACAAGGTTGTCAGGGGGTCCTCCAAAAGTTGCCAAAGGATTGGAATATATCAGATTGTAACAACGTTTCGGTTGTCCTGGCCATTGTTGCAAATTATTTTCTCTATGACAACTTTAGTCAGAACTGAAAGGTTGTCATTGGGTGATTTTGGGATAAAGTGGTCAACTGGACAACCCTAAAGTTGTCCTTCTCATGTGGCAACTTAAGGTCAAAAAGGTTGTCAGATCGCAGTGCCAGATTTCAATATGAATAGAGTTACTAATTGTGAGTACAAGTGCAAATCTTTGTGCAAATTGTGCTTTTTTTACCAACTAGCTAGGTTGGCTAATAGAAAATAATAAGATTATGTATCATGTATATTAATTTCAATTTGAATTGTAATGAGAGACTGCTCTGGGTTTATAATTATGTTCTGATCAAATCTACTGCACTTTCTAAGCAACAAACCCAGTGTTCTAGCTTGGTAAACCACTAAAAGAACCGAAATCACCTAAATTACTATATTATATTATCTCATTTCTGAACAAAGTTACATGGTAATAATAGAGTTGTCATAAGATTATCACAATGGCAACTTAAACAGGAAGTGACATACAGGAAGTGACGTCATCCTGAGAATCCATTTTGAATTTGTCAGTTGGAAGAGACAGTGAGTACAATCTGACATAATCCATGTCTCTGACTATTCATCAGTGATCAGAAACTAATTGTTTTTTGTCCACTTCCTACGAATACATAAGATCTTCCAGTGGTACAAAAGTTGGGTATATACGGTGATAATGGAATATGTACATTGAAACATGTGATCGATGATATATACAATGAGCTGAATATCAATTTAAATTTTTCAGTGCTACATTATTAACAACAATATTATATCAAAGTCAATTTCATCAATAAGGTTCTATAGTACTATGATCTTATGAGTGCAGTAAGCACCGCAGTCACACTTACATTAATCAATCTGAGATCAATTAACTAACTATTAAGAGAGTAATTGCAGTAAGCTCCGCCATTAACTCATGAATGCGATTGTTTAGAATAGGGAAAAAATCTAGAGGTTGGAGGAAGTAATTTTTAGGGGTTGTTAATGCTTTTCTCTAAGTTAGAAAGGGAAATAGATAAGGAGATACTTGGTTGTCATAGGGTGGTCAGGCTGACAACCCATAGTGTGGTTACAGTAACAACCTAAAGGTTTTCACTTAGAATACGAACTGAAACCTACGCATAGAACTTACCAACAAAGCTTACTTAAAAATGTGAGATGAAAATATCAACTTTTCATATGAATGTTTCCTATAGAATCAATCATTTTGATTACACAAAAATTAATAAGATGAAAAAATAATGTTTATACATAGAGTATGTGAGTTGAAGGCAGCATTATCAGATTCATGGTAATGTTTCTACGCTGTATCTGTGTAACATCGTAATAGTCTTACAGATACTGGGCGAATGTATGCATCCATTATATCATAATTATCTTGTTTGTTTTTCAAAGAATAATTAGGGAACAATTAAGATTATAGTGTCGTAAATGCATGTACGATAACGCATTTTGAAAAAGTCTCTATAATACACATTTCTTCTTATCTGAATTAATTATTTTTCCATGTTTTTAGTCAAAATCTGATCATTTGGAGTCACTTCATACAGGATGAAAAATTAATATCATTCACTAATATTCATATTTACTGATTATTAACTAATTTTCAAAGGTATATGTACGGTGACGCACTTCCTACACACAAAAAATGTGGTTATACTTATATATTCTACTGAATCTGAAAATATCTTAGATAATAAACAGCTTCATTTCTTTAAAACCTAATATCATGACGTGGGCAAGTAACTGCATAATTTTTAAGGCCAAATAATTTACTTTTAGGCTCCTTTAGGTTCATTTAAAAATGAATTATGCAGTATATATATGTACGGTGATGCACTTTTTACATCATGAGTGTTTCTATCGGAAAATATAGAAATTATGAATTGTTGTTTATTCCTCTTTCTTTTTATTTTCAAAGCACTAGATCTGTCAATTTTTCTGTTAACTAGGTATCATTATAATGGCTTTGAACAAAAATTTGGGACTCATCCACTGTCACTATATGATATTTTTATGAAAATGAGCTAAACATGACGATATTTTAACCATAATTATCAGAATATTGATAGAATATACATAAAAGTAGGGTTTCAGATGAAGCACTCATCCTGGCGCATCTGATCAACATATTAGATATTCAGTTGGTCTCATCATTCATTCCATTTAGAGGAATATGAAGAATTTTGAGGTTTTGCACCTTTCAGGAGAACTGCGCCATTGTCTCAGGTATTACCTTACTGTATGTTATAAATACAAATAGATGGCGAAAGATGTCAGGCATACGGACGGTTATGTTTATTACTGAACTGACACGAATGGTCAGTCCATGCTCTGTAAGCTTAGCGTAGTGTTTACATCAGCGCACGCCTTAGCTATAACTCCTTGTCAAAAGTCTTGTAGTAAGGAGGAGTCTAGGTCATGATGTGTATTGTACCATCATACATAAGGGCTTTCATTGCCGGAGCTCAGTCAAAGTTAGCTGAACGTTGTTGTGAGTAACCATCCTGGAAAGGTTGTGTCCTAGAAGCTGAGTCCTGGAATTGGAATAGAAGCTGATAGACTGTTGAGTTGGCGGGAGCGTTGACTGAGTGTGATTGATTTGATTCCATTCTTGGAGCTGTTCATTGTCAATTGAGATCTTGTCATGGAAGTACAATAACACAGGAATAAATACAGAACATCCTTTCACGCGAGTGTTATGTCTTACAAAATACAGGAACTATTATTATGTATTGGACGACAGCATGCAGTTGAAAGAGGAGGAGACTGTGATAGGAGCTAGCTATTATCCATAAATAAATAGACTATTAAAGGTAGGGAAGGTAGGAGTTCCCATTTGACCAATCTTCTTAAATTTAAACTTGTCAATTCCCAAGCAAGTTAACAGCCAAAACTTCAGTGTTGGGTAACTTTTCAGTTGTTATTCTGTAACGTATACATTACAAAGATGAGTATTCAACTTTTGAGAGAGTATAGGGGCCTTCATCACTTGAAGTTTTTTTGTTAATAGTACCATCGCAACTGGAGATATTTTGCTACCTATCTGGAATTAAGGAATTTATTTCAACGAGATATTGCGGACACCCCTCTCACCAACAACACATATTTAAAACACGGGGAATTCGGGGACATGGCTGAAAATGGATTTTCTTTTATCAAAGTTCGGTACATTACTGCCATAATGAATAAACCTGTCTTATGATCATTGGTATTTTCCAAGCCGATCCCACATTATAGACAGCCTACATGTGTCGTTGCTGTGAGGTGATCTGATGAATGCATTGGATTATATGTATGTATGTATGTATGCATGCATGCATGCATGCATGCATGCATGCATGCATGCATGCATATATGTATGCATATATGTATGCATTTATATATAATCATATAGGAACTGTACATCAGTAGTCTATAGGCCTATTTTGACAGAAAACATTGTTTGGACCGGCTAAGGTTGAACGCCCAGAATATTTAGTACGTGTTGCAAAATTAGATCTAAAGAAAATTCTCAAGTCGCAATAAATATTATTGTTTCTTATGGTTTTTGTGTAACTTAGAATCCATTAGGGCCTATAATAATATTTATAGATCTGTCTTTAATGCATTCTTGATTGTAAATGCTCTTTATCCTGACAAAGGCCTATTTGGTAGGAAAATATAATGTATTTTATTCCGTAGGCAAATGAAAATAAAATCTGACATGATTACATTGCCTCAACATTTTTTTATTATTGAACAAACACATCGTCACATCATTTGTGCTTTTCACGATGTACATCAGTATCAGTAAAGGACAGCACAATAACCGTGCTGTTGAACATTTACACAATTCATAGATATAGCTAACAATCCGAGAAACTACATTAATTGCAATAATCATCATCAGGTGATGCCAATACCTTGCATTTTGTACAATAGGCCTTCTATTAGTAAATTAGATCATTCGTTAGCTCTTGGTCTCATAAATTGATTTAATTAAATCAATTAAATCTCGGGGGGAATACAATTAAATATGCCCACCAATTATTCACACATGCAATGCTAGATAGCTGAATCAATGTTGATATCTACAATATTGACTCAACATATTTTGACAATACTGAAATGAATAGATTCTAGAGAAATTCAAAAGAAAATTTGATCGCCATTGAAATAAGGGGCCGTCCATAAATTACGTCATGTAAGGTGGGAGGAGCGGGGTCCATGCTTCCATATCCAAACATGACAAGGGGGGAGGGAGGGTCATGTGGTGCATGACATTATGTTGAAAAAATTCAATTCAAAAAGATTCAGAGGAAAAGACGGGATTTTCAATTCAGAAATTTCTATTTGAAAGTAAGTCAGACTAGTTATCTAAGGGTCTGCATGGCTCCTAGGCAAGAACTTCTAGAGGCATCACCTGTTTTTAAGGGCTGATTCTGTCCTATTTTGTGAGGGATGGTCTTCTTGACATGATGTCCTTTCTAGACGGGGAGGAGGAGGGTGGTCAAGGGTTGCATGAAAAAACATGACGGAGGGGGGGGGGGGGGGGTCAGTATTGGTCAAAAATAGCATGACCCCTTAAAGACGGCCCCTAAGATGAGTTGCTGGTTCAATAACACCTAAAAAAAATCTTTTACGAAAAGAATAATTCAAACAACATTGACTCTCTCGATCTCCTGAATTAAAGAGATTTTTTCCCCTTTTTATTTCATTATTTATTTATCTTTTATCTATTATTTTTTCTTATGTATATATATATTTTTTTGTTAAACAATAATCACTAGGCCTATTCACATCAATAAACCGTATTGTTAAACGCGATTATGGAAAATCCGCAATATGGATTTTGGGTCCATAGATGACGATATGCTATTTTTTGACATTTTCTCACTCCTCCTCCTCCCCCCCCCCCCCCTTTTTTTTTTTTTTTCTTTTCTTTTTTTCTTTTATTTATTTATTTATTTATTTTATGGAGGTTTCCCTGTTCACGCAAAACTATCTGAGTGCGTCACCTGGCGCTTCATGATTGAACCAAATAGCCCTAGTGGCAAACGTTTAAACCAATGGTCAGTTAGCTGGTTTGTGGTGTGCCCACTGAAATAGGAATACTTAGGTCATTTGCAGGACGCGCACCAGCAAACCGGCTGAAGCTTGTTTTTGGCATGATGGGCGTTTTGTTTTCTTTATCTCTTGCAAAACCAGCGAGACGTCACGTTTCTGGGTCAACATGGCTTCCACTGTTCACGGCACAGGCTTTTGTAAGTTGTTAATTCACAAAATCGTGCATTTTCCTTGCAATACACAAGTTGTTTGTGCATTTTATTAGAAAGTCCAAAGGAGCGATGTAAACAATGCAATAAGCCCATCCCACATTGGGTATATCCCAGGGTTGGACAAGGGTTGGACAAAATAGACATATAAGCTATCCTTGTCACCTAGTGTTGGGATTACTGGAATAACTAAGAATTATGTTTTTCTATATCACCAAGTACTGATAAAATGTTATGATTTCTTACATTTTACCATTTGACAGATTTGCAGGTTTGCCAGCCAATCAAAATGCTGCATTTAAAGGAAAATAGGGTTGGACATTATAGGTTTGGCTGACAGGCTTTAACATTGGTTCCTATGGGGAAAAGGCCAATATATACAGCTGAATTTTACAAATTGTAGGAGCAATTTGACAACTAAACCACTATGGTTCATTTTGTTTTACACTTCTATCTTTGGGGATCAAATCAGAAAGAAATTGCTATGTAATTTCATGGTAAAATGTGGTGTTGATGTATACTGGGATGGGCTTATTATGGATTATTATTCATCCTGCAAAATATGATAACCTCATCTGACACAGTCACACTGGTAAAATGAACATCCTCTATTTGCAACCAATTTGCATAGATCTAGTCTAGATGAATCACTTGAAACAGCCACTTAATGTTTCTGAATTTAGAACTATGATCTACCAGATTGTGCAACGAACACTGCATTTATAGATCAAAATCTGCTTTACAGTCAGTAGGCAATAGATCTGAAATTTCAAATGTATTGCTTTATTGATTACTTGTTTATTAACCAATTTATAAATACATTCAAGGAGATCTAGAAATAACCAGCTCAAAAACTAGACAAATCATTCATCCCCAGGGACGGATCCAGAGAATTAAAAAAAAAGGGGGTGTGCGCCCTTATGTAGAACTAAAAATTTGAGGTGCTCGATCTATGGTCTAGAATTTTAGCTCTATTAAAAAAAAGAATCTAAATTCGACAAAAATATGTGGGTTGGACAAGGGTTGGACAAAATACCATATTAGCCTTCCTTGTTTCTGAGAGTTACGATTACTGAAATCAGCAACAATTGTATTTTTCTATATCCCCAAGTAGTGCTTAAACATTGTAATTTCTTAAATTTTATCAATTTACAGATTTACAGGTTGGCTAGTCAATCAAAATGTTCTGTTTAGAGCAAAATAGGGTTGGACATTATAGGTTAGGCTGACAGGCTTTAACATTAGTTCCTATGGGGAAAAGGCCAATATATAAAGCTGAATATTACAAATTTTAGAGGCAATCTGTCAATCAAATTGCTTTGGTTAATTTTGTATTATGCAGATGTCTTCAGGGAATAAGCATGGAGGACATTTGAAAATATTTCACGGTAAACTGCAATGTTTATATAAACTTGGATGAGCATATTAGGGTGTAAAGCAACCAATAACTAACCAACCAACCAACCAACAGGGCCTTATACTTGCAGGTTATATCATTTTAATGAGTCAAATGCATCTTTCATAGATATCCTCAGAGGCGATTGGCTCTGTTAGTCCATACCATTGAGGGCATACAAAAGTAAAACTAGAATTTTCAAAATTTTAAGCTTTGCTCAATAGAAGCCAAATTGAAGTGAAAATTAGCTTTGCCGATTTGTAGGGATTGGAGGTTCAGCTTCCCAAAATGTCTGAATAACAAAATGTATTAGACTACTGGACAAATGAGGACACAAAGAAGGATTTTCGTCATACATAGACTACCCATAACCTTGACTGATTCTGACTGACTCACTACACTACTTCCTACTTCCTGTCCCCAGTGCTGTAGTCCCTCGTGCGTCCACCATGGGCATCAGCGGGCTGCTGTCGCACTGCCTCGAGCACCGCGCCGAGTGCGTGCAGGAGGTCAACCTGGTCGAGGTGGCCCAGAGTCGCAGAGGGATCGAGATCCTGGTGGACTTCTACTCCTTCGAGCACTTCGTGGTCCGCCGGTTATGGAGGTCCCTGGCCCGAGTCACCCAGAACCCACTCGTCCGGGTGCTGGGAGGGGAGTACGAGCTCTTTGACAAGGCCTTCAAAAAACTGTACACAGATCTCAAGGCCGTGGGCATCACCCTGGCCGTGTTCATTGATGGAGCCAAAGGTGAGCAGGATTGTTTTTTTAATTTCTTTATTCAACTGAAATCATTTCAGACCGAAGTCTGGTCTCCCGCAGATTCCAGTGGGAGGTGATGGTGACAATTATAAGATTTTCTTTTATAATCTACGGCGTTTGTACTGAATGAATAGACCCCTTTATGAGGGACCCATATGTTGGTATTTTATATTTTCCAGCTAAGATGAAATTAACGCTAACTAGAATTCTTAATTTCTAGATTTTAATCAATAGATATTATTATAAATATATCTATTTCAATTTTGATAAGTACCGTAACAGAGTTCTAACCCTCAACTGCAAATGTACTTACTTGCCATTGTTATTAATAATTATAATGAATGGAAATAAAATGAAGGTTACGCAAACTTACGCTTTTATAACCATTAGATTTATTGAGATAAGTCCTATCTTGGGTTGGTTGGTTATTGGTTGCTTTACACCCTAATTAACTGCCAGGGTCATATCAAGGGTGGTGATGGTGATCGAATCTATGAGAAGGTAGAGACCATACCCCTACACTTTTACCGAGGTAGGTGTTCTTTAATGTGCATGGTCCCATAGGCAGGGCCATACACACAACAGCCGGTGGCCCCCAAGGAGCCTTTGATATCCCTGTTGTTGTCACAGGGGGAAGCTCAGAGAGGTGTAGTAGTCTCACTGCATGGCCCAGCCGAGAATCGAACCCGGCTCTCCCGCATGCCAAGCGACGGCCCTAACCACTTCACCGCCCCGCGCCCCCTCCTATCTTGGGTATTCAGATGCAGTCAGATTGACTTGAAATGCGTCGGAGTCATTAAACCTTCCTTAAACTTAAAGTGGACTTCTCTGTGTGTCCTTGCCTCCCTACAGGCAGCTGTAAGGTGATGACTCAACAAAAACTGGACACCTGGAAGTACCGCCACAAGAACGACATGGGCAAACTGGCCCAGCTGACGGACGTGCTGGAGGGCCGGCGTCAGATGGAGGACGTCCCTGACGACGTCTCCGTCAGACCCGTGCTGCTCGAGGTCCAGGTGGTGACGTCACTCAGGGCCGCGGGCTGTGAGATCATCCAGTGTCCCACCGGGGAGGCCGACTTTGTGCTGGCAAAGAACTTGTTACAGCGGCCAAAAGCCTTTGCCATACTGAGTAACGATTCCGATTTCTGCATCTTCAAAGACTGTGCCTTCATTCCCAACGACCTGTTTGACCTTGAGAACGACCTTTACCTTGGTGAGGGTGAGCTGGTTCCCCGCGCGCCCACCGACCGACTCAAGGTTGGGGTCATCTACACGGCGCGGGTCGGGGCGTCGCTGCAGGTAGGAGGGTACTATTGGTGGGGCCCTTGATATCGAATTTAAGAAATACCCCTTTCTCAATGTCGAATTTAAGAAATGCCCCTGTCTCCATGTCGAATTCAAGAAAAAGCCCTGTCGCCCTGTCAAATTTAAGAAATGGCCATGTCCCATGTCACTAGTGGCTGAAAGTAAAACGGCCATGTCGCCATGTCCGTGATGTCGAATTTAGGGGTCTAGGGCCATATTGGCGCATTCTGTAGTCCCAAAGTTATGATTTAGGTTTTTTTCCTGGTTAACAAGAAAGAGTAATGGTCCAGTGTAGTCCATATAAGCAAGAATACACAGAAACGGATGAGATGTAGTTCTCTCTGCACTAAAGGACATTATATGACGCCTCCTTGTGCCAACAACTAAGATCATGAAAGTTGTGTAGGTGACGGTCGGAATGACGTATCTTTGTTCGGCCATAATATCTGTGGTGCCCCTAACCTCTCCGTGTGCCTCCTGTGCCCCAGCTGAGCTCCCCGGAGGACCTGGTCGAGCTGAGTATCATCGCCGGGAACGACTTCACGGCGCCCTTCCTGCGGGGCCGGCTGAGGGGGCGGTACGACCTGAACGGGCGGCGGGTGGGGGATGCCGCGAGATGGGTCACCAAGTACCGCCGGGTCGACAACCACCCCGCCATCAAACACGAAATGGTGAGCAGGTGGTTTTCTAATGAACAGTAATGAGCGTGTATTTTTAATGTAAAGTATCCTGCATTAAATAAGACATTCTGTTCCCTAAGATATTGCTGGGTGAAAGTTTTATCTGTCATTCAAATGTCAAAAGGTTATCAACTAAACCAAACACAACAGGTATAGTTCCTTTTGCCCTTTACTAGGTTCTTGTAAAAATTGTGTTATAAATCAAGCAGTTATAAAGGAAAAAGCAAACCTTGATGATTAACGCAATCTGAACACTTCCGATATCACACTGCAAAAATTAAAAAAATTACATTAACACCCAAAATAAGAAAACGCAGTTTGTCATATCTGAATTTTACTTAAAGTGATTGTTGTCTATAGATAGCATGTATCATAATCCCATTACTTCAGTCACAAGCTATTGTCCCCTTTCCCATACAGAATACAAACAAAGAGTTCGCCCTGCGGGTGGAGCGGTCCCGCCTGTTCTACTCGGTGTCGGCCCAGGAGGAGGGGCCCAGCCGGGAGAAGCACTACCTCACGCAGTACATCGAGGACCAGGTGCGACACGGCCGGTACCCCGCTAACGTCGTCTCCATGCACCTCGGCTTCTACTGGTACCGCATGCTGCTAGAGGACTGCTCGTAAGGACAGATTTATCTCTAAGTAACTTATGACAGGAATTTATTATTCTTGTATATTTATCTAAATTCAAACAGGACAGTGAATAACCTTTTGCTTTTACTACTTACCCAACGGTTTCATGTGACTACTTTTTTTTTTAATGTAAAAGTTTGATATGAGGTGAATGAAATCAAAACGCATAGTCAACTTATCAACATCATAGGAAATCCGTCCAGGCTGCGAAAAAAAATTTTTATCCTGTGTCCTAGACATACAGCTAGCCACACATACATGTTTCCTACATAACGCTTATGCATGTTTATTCCTAAGATGATCGCAACATTGGCACCACATTTTATTAAGCTGAAAATCCAATATATTAGCTCCTTTCCATGTGGTATTCTGATTAGTTAAATATAAACATGCAATGAGGTCCAACACACTGACCCTGTGGTTGCCCCACTCCCAGGCCCGGCGCCCCCAGCTGTGAGGCGGCCCTCGCCGACCTCCGCAGTCACGTGTACACCATGCTGCTGGGTCCCCGCGGTCAGGGCGTCATCGAGTACGGCCGGACACCGGACCAGCTGCTCGCCTCGGCTCCTGTAAGTCTCCACTGTAGATTTTGGTTTCTGGATATTTTTTGTATCATAAGTTTAATCTCTTTGATATTGTTTTAACAATTTCCTTTTATAAATTTTAAAGTCATCAATGTGTTTTATGCATTATACCAGTCATGTATCTGAGAAAAATTTGAGTTTAAAAGAGGTTTGACGGTCAATTGTATGTTTCTCTATAAGTATAGGGCCGATGTGTTCTAGTAGCCGATTCACCAATGCATCAGGCAAGGACTATGGAATGACATGTACATCATAAATATAGGGATCATCATACTGTTTTTGTTTCGATTTAAGGCCAAGCATACAGCGGTTGCTTGCCATGCTCAGTCAAATCTGTATTCTTCGTTTTTCCCACCAGGTGTACGCGAGTCCGATGCGCGGCCTGCCGCAGGTGACGGCTGTCGACCCGGACAAGGTCTTCCAGAACCTGCGCACCTTCGCCCGGGTCATGACGCACTACGAGCCCCGTGAGTACTGCCCTGGTATCTGGGCTACACACCCGTTGGTCTCAGATAGTATGAAATATGTGAAATATTGGAATACCAAGGAGAAATTAGCATTTAATGAGCAGCGCCCTCTGGATACCTTCCGACGGTCCGCCCCACAGTGTCTCTACTTGGTGGGATTGGCCAGCTTCCCATAATTACACTTTTAACCTATATATATATATATTGGTAAAATAGAAGAACACTTTCTGTTACCCTTGAAAACTATCTATACATTTACATCTATTTAAAACAGATTCTAGTTAATAATGTGAACTATATCTATGTACTTCAATTGTACTGTCTGGAAGAACAGACTCGTCTGAAGATGGTCAATAAAATATATTAAAAAAAAACAAAAACATATATATTGGTAAAATGATAAAAGAAACTTTCTGTTACACTTGAAAACTACTGCCATTGCGTGCACTTAAGATATTAGAGTCGCTTGATCAGAAACATGTTCAAAACTGCGTTCTCTTTGCCTGTCTACTAATGAATAATTAGACAGGTACATGCAGTCAGAATAGTTAATACCTTCATGTACATACATTATGATGTACACAACCTTAGGCGGCACTTTAAGAATCCGAAATGGTCCATTGCTATGTCCATCGTTGATATATTATTCACTGATCTCTGTGTACATACATGTTCAGACTTCCAGCCGCGTTACTTTGAGAAGTACGGCCGTAAGCGGGGCTTCACGCTCTACGTGCTACGCTACTTCCTGAACATGAACGTGGGTTACGGGCTGCACGTGAGTCGGCCCGAGGTCTGGGCCCTCGTGGCCACCGTGCTGGGCCGGCCCGATGTCTCCTTCTACCAGGGCCTCCACATCCACCCCAGCCTGCGCTGTGTCACCGTGGGCAACTGGTTCCAGGTCAGGAGAGCATAACTTATTCTTTTTATGTATTGTTATGTGTTATATTGTTGTATTTGATACAGTGCTCTAGTTTTAAAGGTCGCGTGAATTGATCAAACATGAAATGTGACATTCTTTCTAAAAACTCATGCCGCTTTGATCATCATACACATGTATCTTTGGTATATCTATTTGGTATATTTGGACATCTTTGGTATGTAGACATGCCTTGTATAGATGAATATTTATACTATAAAAATAGAGGATAACTGTATTTAACAAGTTTTGATATGATATTGTCCCAATGCATTACCAGGACTTGACGTGCCACGCCCACCACTCAATGCACACTATATACCGCCACCCTGCCATGCCCAGGACTTAACGTTATATCCCCCACCCTTACAGGACCTGTACCGCCACGCCCACCACTCAATGCATGCTTTGTACCACCACCCTGCCACGCCCGGGACTTAACATTATATCCCCCACCCTTACAGGACCTGTACCGCCACAACTACCACTCAATGCATGCTATGTACCACCACCCTGCCATGCCCAGGACTTAACGTTATATTCCCCCACCCTTACAGGACCTGTACCGCCACGCCCACCACTCAATGCATGCTTTGTACCACCACCCTGCCACGCCCGGAACTTAACATTATATCCCCCACCCTTACAGGACCTGTACCGCCACAACTACCACTCAATGCATGCTATGTACCACCACCCTGCCATGCCCAGGACTTAACGTTATATTCCCCCACCCTTACAGGACCTGTACCGCGATGCCCACCACTCAATGCACGCTATGTACCGCCACCCTGCCATGCCCAGGACTTAACATTATATCCCCCACCCTTACAGGACCTGTTACGCCACGCCCACCACTCAATGCATGCTTTGTACCACCACCCTGCCACGCCCGGGACTTAACATTATATCCCCCACCCTTACAGGACCTGTACCGCCACAACTACCACTCAATGCATGCTATGTACCACCACCCTGCCATGCCCGGGACTTACCGTTACATCCCCCCACCCTTACAGGACCTGTACCGCGATGCCCACCACTCAATACACACTATGTACCACCACCCTGCCATGCCCGGGACTTAACGTTATATCCCCTCACCCTTACAGGACCTGTACCGCCACGCCTACCTGTTCCTGGGCTGCCTGCTGAACCTGACCCACGAGTTCCCCGAGCCTTGGGAGGTCTTCTCCGGGGCCGTGTGGACCGCCTTCTACATGGTCGGCCTGCACGCCGGTAGGTTCACCCAACCCCGGGTGTTTAGCATGATACTCCAGAAAGTCAATGTATGTAAATGTATATGCATGTAGGAATTGAAGGAACTTGAAAATGTACCTACGCCCTATGGTAACTGGAGAACTCAGTCTCCAAGAGAACTCACTCCGGGAGAAGTCCTGCCCCTGGGGAGCTCGGTCCAATGGTGTTTTGGCCCTTCCCCATCCACAAACTGTGGAATAGAGATGAGGTACCTTTGTGGGTATGAATCCTAGTGGTCTATTAAAAGAGAGGTATATTTAGTTTGCTTTTCATTAAAAAGACTGTTCCAGCCTCAGTGGACTAAGTTCTCCCGGACCGAGTTCTCCAGTATTCCGTCCCACTAAGGCATTGAAACTATCCGAGGGCACTGTAAATCTCTCTAGCTCGGTTCTTTGAAAATAAGGAAAATAGTCATACAGTTTGAAATGTGAAATATCTTGAATCTTTTCTTACACACATGCACATCTTGTTTCCAGTTAAGTTTCAAACATAGTTCGTACGTGACCATAAGGACTGCGCAGAGTGAGGTTATCATTTCATCGACTTTATACCTGATTGTTCAACAACTGCACCGGTGTTACCAATATGTCTTGTTTTTCACATCTTCAGGGAAAGGTCCTACACCATGTAAAACCATAGAGATACATCTAGTCCAGGAGCCATGTCACCATGACAACAAAAGTCATTCTCTTTTTACATTCCCCACTCCATGGGCTTTCATTTGAGGTACAACAGTGCACACTTTTGCTCATGTATGAAAAATTATTTTGATATTTCTACTTTTTCACAATGTTATTTAAAATTCTGTGGTTGCTATGCGTTGCCATGGATACCAGCCAAATGTGCGTGTTGCGCAAATGCCAACACGTCAAAATGTAAACTTCAGGGTTTGGGCTACAGTTTAAAACCACTTTTAGATCCTCCGTCTTTTTGGATGAAAAAAGTCATTTTTTGGATTTGGCTCCTGGACTAATCTTATGTATGTCTATGGTAAACCATAACCCATTCCCTGGTGTGACACGGTTACTGTTCGTCTTTCAGGCGACCTTCGTGGCGGCGGCGGGGTGTCGGGGGACGCGGTGCGCAGGGTGCAACAGGAGCAGCAGGCCGTCGTCCACGACCACCGACACATGCTGGAGCACGTCGTCGACGGCTTCTTCCCCTTCCACTCCCGCTTCTGAGGCCTGAGGCACCGGCCGGACCGAGGACGAGCGGGGCATGAGGGAAACATCTTGGGGCGCGGTACCACACGATGGGCATCCCCTGTCTTGGTGCACGTTGAGAAATGACTCTCAGAAATCTAGCAGCACTTCTCAGGTCAGTGTCAAGCCACGTCCCAAAGTCTTGGTACCCCGGGAGCCAACGAGTGGACCCAGCCAGTTACATATGAACACCTCTTGAAAGGTGAAGATGCTCCAGTTTGTCAACAGTGTAACACCAAACTAACGGTGGAGCACATCATATTGAAGTGTAAGAAGATGGATGATAGTCACAAGCTACATCTCCAAAACAGAACATCAATGAAGGACTTTTTCAACAACACCAAGAGTAAAAAGATTCTGCAATTCCTTTGAGAATACAAACTGATAGATACAATCTAAGAAAGGATCCAAGAGTCTTGGGTCCATGGGCCACCCTGTGCTCCTAACAGGGTCATCAAAGGCCAGGTGTGTTGTGTCCATTCTATGGGATATTGCGCATAAAAGACCCCTTGCATCTCTTCCAAGTGAGTAAGGTATCGCACCCGGTGGCGGGTTTCTCCTAACCATATCATAGATATCACCCATGAGCTGAAAAGCATTACCTTGTGCAGTCTGGAAAGAACCCCATATGGTTGAACGGACACTAAACTACCCCAACAAACAAACAAATAAACCTGGCCAGCCAGACATCGGGCGACCTGACAGGCTGGTTAGGCCTTCCAGGGGGTGTGGGGTCTTACACTACTCAGGAGTGGGTGAAAAGCAAATGGGCCTACCAGTCGTTCGTGAAGATAGCGAGATGTATAGAACACAATAATGTCCTTGCGGTAGGTTGACGTCACAAGGTTACCTAGGTTGGGACAATATCAAAAATATTCGAAGTTCGAGTTCAAAGCTGAAATTACGTGGATGCTAAGGCTGTCTTCCGCCCACGGGTGCCCGATGGTTATTGGTACCCCCCGCAGGACTCAGGACTGGGCTGACCGCCCTTGGGACCTGACGATGGCCCACTGGTCACAGTTGACTGTGGTTTATCTAAGCCTTCTCCGAGAGTGGAGGCTGCATTGTTCCACAGAAATACTCAGTCTTGAAAAGGATTTGATGGGCTTTTTTTCACTTCTAACTGTGCTTATATGGTCGACCAGAAAGCCACACTTATTTATAAATAATTTGGTCAGTCTACTGAAATAATCCTGCTAGCTTTTCCCGAAAAGTTTTAAATCTAATTGTTGCTTGTTAATCATGGAGCAAGAATTGATATTTTCACGAGTTAATAATGACAAGTTAGCATATGATGCAATATTGTAAAGTGTATGTTTATATGATTTATTTCTTAAATAAACTGAAAAACTTATGGTATTTATTTAGTTATATCAGCCCCAGAAATATCTGACAATATGGAATCTGTGAAGGTAGTGACTGTCCTATTGTCGCCTTAAACAGCTGTAAATGAGAGAGTCTGTGAGCCCCCATTAGTTATAATGTGTCTGTTTATCGTCAGTCATTCCCTGAGGTCCCTATACTGCCGTAGGTGTGCGGGGTCCCCTGGTCGCCGCCCGTAGCGCCCCCTCTTGTCGGGGCCCCGTCTGACCGGGGGCAGCGGGGGACGGACCGCTCCTTACTGTGATGAACGCCGTACACCAAATACACACCGGCACCTGGAACAACAAGACGTAATTTCCTGAAGTCTAGTTTTCATGAAATTATCTGTTGATCAATGTGCACTTTATCTTTAAGATATTTCTCGATGTTAATCACCATGGCTATTTTGCAATTCTTGTTCGATATTTGCTCTTTACTGAAGCTGGTTTCCACTAGAAAACCGTATTATTTCATTTTCATTATTTAGCTTGTAAAAGCAGTAGCAGCAAGATCATGTATTTTTCAGTGAACGTTAAGATCAATGAAGTAATTCTTCTGATATTTTTACTATCAATTTGTATTGTTTGTGGGCTCTTTAAACAAAAATTTGACGTTGTAGAGAATTAGAGGCAATGCTATTTATGAAGAAAACTTGCTCATGGCATCATCTTGTGAACAAGACTATTTAACCACACTTTTAATGTGGCATTAACAACTTAGAACAACATAAAGGGGGTTATAATAATGCTATAGTTACCGATCAGGAGCCAAACGGCCAGCATGGCCCAGTTCACCGCCCCGGGCATGGACATCAACACCAGGTTAATGGAGATACTCAGGGTCTCAATCAGCGGGGAAAGGGGGAGCTAAAAGAACAAGGCAACTGGGATCTTAACACGGTAGCTACCACAATTTCTGTTTGAAGCTCCGACAATCTGCTTTGAGTAGTATAGGTGGTAATGGTTTGGTCTCACTACTGTTTTCTAATTGATGGTTTAACAACAATGAATAAGGCCATTTAGATATATATTGTTAAGGCCGGCCAGTCATTTGTCATTGGTAAACGTTTGTACTTGGTTATTATTGTTGATGATAGGGAACTGACAGGTGGGGCAGGGTGCATGGAGGAGGGACTGAATTTGAATGCTGTACCATATTACTTACCCTGAATCCAGCATTGTGGTCATTGGTTTGATGAAGGGCAAGAACCAGGAATGAAAACAAAGCCATAGCCCCGAAGACAATGAGTAACAGCAGAATGTACCACTGCCCAAAGCCCACACTGTGATAGGCCACAGCGGCCACTGCTACAAAGGCCACTTGGTACGTGACCATGGCTGCGAGGATGAGATCCACTGAGAACATAGACGATATGGTTGTCACTAGAGGCAGTTTGAGGGCGATGGGTCGGAGCTGCCCAGCCCTATCCCGGGACGGTTCTAGCAGCAGGCAGTGGTCGTCCTCAGTGACCGGCCTGTAGAACAGCGGGCCGTCATCTGGGGCCAGGTAGTGGAACCTGACGAGGGCTACGGCCACCAGAGTGAAGCAGAGCAGGTTACAGATGGCGTAGAACTCCACCAGGATCTGCATGTTCACCAGGACAGCAAGTGTTCCCGTCAGAATGGCATCAGTGAAGATGACATTGAGTGGGGTCTGTGTTTGCGGGTTAACATCGGCCATCCAGGAGAAGAGCAGTCCATCGGCTGCTATTGCATACACAATCCGAGGTACTGCGTAGACCGAGGCAACGAGGGTCGTGGCTAAAGCTGTAATGGATCCGAAGGTAATGAGATACCGTGCCCATGTCATTCCAGCATAAGCGAACGCCCCCTGGAAAGGCGCCAGTTGGTCGATGTGGTGGTAGGGCTGTAGGAGGGTGAGGGAGGAGGAGGCGAGCATGTAGAGGCCGCAGACACAGGGCACGGCGACGACCAGGGACAGCGGGATGGACCTGCGGGGGGTGAGGGCCTCCTCCCCCGCCACACACGACTGGTGGAAGCCCACGAAGGCGAAGAAGCAGGAGGCGGCCCCGGAGAGCACCCCGCCCACACCGTAGGGCAGGAACCCTCCGGTAGCAGGACTCGTCCAGTTGGAGAGGTCAGCCTTAGTGAAGCCTAAGATAGGTGTATTACATAAACATTGAAAAATGTTAAAAAAATATATTGAAGGACCCAGATCGAAGGACGTATTATCAGCCAGATATAGTGTCTAGTTTAATATGCTTTTTGAATGTTGTCACTATCTGCATTGGTTCAAGAGTTACAGCCAGTTATAGGCCTACATGGTACTCTGGTTTTGCCCTGTCAAAATGATGTGTATTTAGGAGGCTCACTGTGCAGCTCGAGGGCTAATTACAAACTAAAACTATATGCCCTTTTGAAGGGAAAATAATACCTTTTTGGTGGAAAAACTGGTGGCATGTAATATACCTACCTAAGATGGATATCACCAGTAGTACAGTCACCTTGACAACGGTCAGCAGATTGTTCACGTTGGCCGTATCCTTCGCCCCGACCATGATGATCGCATGGACGGTGAACAGCAGGGGAACGGTGAGAAAGTCAGGGTAAGGGCTCAGCCAGTGGACGTCGATCCGCCCAAATGTTTCAAGGGTTGTATTCTGGATCCACTGGTCGAAGATGCTGTCAACGGCCCCACTGAGCGCCCTGGCCACGGCGGCTATGCCTATGATAGGTATTACATACAAAAATGAAAAATGTTCAAAAAATATTGAGGAACATATTATCAGACATATTTGGTATCTAGTTTAACATGCTTTTTGAGTTTTATCTCTGTCTGCATTGGTTCAAGAGTGTTATAAGAGGTACAGCCAGTTATACACCATACTCTGGTTTTGCCCTGTCAAAATGACTTGTGAATTTAGGGGCTTACTCTGCAGCTTGGGGGCAAATTATAAACCAAACTGTATGTCATTTTGAAGGGAAAATAGTTTATATAAATAGTCTTGCAGGTTCATCAAATATTTTCTTGATCTTATATCTTTATTTTACAAGTGGAAAACTTACAGCTTTTACCTCAAAAACAGGGGACATTTCTTGATGGATAAACTGGTGGAATGTGATATACCTACCTATGACCTGCTCGGCGAGCAGGCACCACCCGGCCAGCACGGCCGCCCCCTCCCCCAGCACGGCGTAGCAGAACACGTAGGCCGACCCCGTCCGCGGCACCAACACCCCGAACTCGGCGTAGCAGAGCGCGGCGAGGAAGGCGGCCACCCCGGCCAGGATGTAGGAGAGGACAATCCCTGGCCCGGCCAGCCTGCTGGAGACGGGCCCGGAGAGGACGTAGACCCCCGCGCCCACCATCTGCCCCACCCCCAGCAGCACCAGGTCCAGGGTCGTCAGGCAGCGCCGTAACGGGGTCTCCTCCTCCTGGTCCCCGGTCAACGTCTTCCTCCGGGCCAGGACGCCACAGAGTCTCCACCACGCCATGTCTGCTATTTGAAACTGTATAGAGAAAATACAAGTATTTCTTTAGAATAGGAGACCATTAAAATACCTCTCAATATTTATAACCTATTTATATTCCTCCCAATAATTATATCCTTATAACAATTTCTGTCTAGGCGCTTGTATATTACCTTTGGACACTTGTTGGAAACTTCTGTACGGACTAAACCCTGCCTGTAGTACAGCCGATATAAGGTCAGTGCATCATACCTTACACAGAAAAAATTGTTGCACATGAAAACTACATTTCACTTAGTCTCCATAATTGGTATACGTACCTACGGGCTCTTTATTTTCCAGAGCACTTTAGAGGCTCAATAGAAGGGAAGAAATAGATATTCTGATCAAATAAAGCAATGTAAAATAAGACATGGAAACTACATTGACAACTAACGTTGACGAATGTATATTTTCAACCATTGTATAGATACGTATAACCGGTTTGTAAGATTTATATATAAACTGTTTGAACCTACTCACCCTAGTCACTCGATCTATGGTCTCTGCACCTACTACATCTGGGAGCTGCTCCTTACAAGTTCCCTGTGTGTGTTGAGCAGTTCCTCCCCGCCCCCGGTACCCCTCCCGCACCACCCCAACCCCCTCCCCTGGGGCCGTGTTACCAGGTAGTAGGGGTGTCCCGGGCCGGCCCGCCCCGCACGCCAACCCCTCATCACCCCGCTCATCCCTCATTACCCGCTCCACCCGCCAAGCTAATTAGACAAAGCCTTATAGAAAAAGACAGTAGTACTATATAAAATATATATACATACATTGGCTTCAAATCACTATAACTCAGGGGTGTACCCAGCCCTAAATCTGAGGGGGTTCCATGCAAAAGTGAGGGGGTTCAGACCAGTTATTTTGATAAAATTTTCCTATATTTTTAATTAAATTATATAAACTTTGAGAAATCTGAGGGGGTTCCAGACACCTTCAAAAAAAACCTTGGTATGCCACTGAATTAACGATGATGTATCTCAGCGATGTAGCATTAAACGAAACTCACGCTCCTCAGATTTTTATCCCTGACTCCAACTTAGCTCTGTACTCGTGACTGACATGTATTTGAGAACATGAAATATTTATTGTTGAGTATGTTTAAATCATTAACATTTGACGGTCGCATATAAAACGAGAGTAACGTTAAGTAACAGTTCCTGATTTGCTTCCTCTGCCAAGCTTCTAGAAAAAAATGTTTTACGCGGTACCACTGCATGGTTCTGCAGGAATTGTGAATAATGATCACAATAAAGATTTAAAAAGAAATCTAAAAAATATATGTTTTAAACAAGCTGAACTTTATAGATTGAAGACACAGATCAGAAGCTCATCCTACATATCTCATGTAGAATAATTCGTTATGTGTTTGGTCCAAGCAAATCTTAGGTACTCTCGATTACTTGATTACCAGACTTGTACATTTAGCCGCAGTAATCAAATATCAGTAATATAGTTTGTTTATTAAAGTTGCAGAGCAGCATCCCTAGTTAAATATCGACAAATTCTACTAAGCTTGAACTACCATGTACTGACATGACCATTGTCTTGGGACACTAGTACTATTACCGACTTGACCAATGACTAACTGATCATATCAGACGAGAAAGACCCCAAGGTACCTTACCTATCTATATGTGTCGCAGATAAGAATGCACGATACCGACCTATCGCTCGAAACACCCATAACAAAACCAAAACCCCCATCACCCATACCTCGAACAGCGACGAAACCACCAACACGGGTAAGCTAGAAGGTCCGATCAGTGTATCCATCACGGCTATTACCACTGAGGTGTTCTTCTGGGGGAGATTTTTCAGGAACTGGGTTTGTCCATCATAGTTAGATTCACAACATTATACTTTGTCCAACCGACATATATATGTAATACATTTTTTGGTCATTTTCAGGATTGTATGGCCATCATGAAAGGCAATTCCATAATATATCTAATACCAAATCTATTGAAAATCAACCAGAACGCACCAGAGTGTACAGTGTATAGTAACACCAAAAATGGGCCCTTGATTTGGGGGGGGGGGGGGGGGTAGCAATGTCCTATGTCGATTTTAAGAAAAGGTAATGTCGCCATGTCGAGTTTAAGAAAAGGTAATGTCATGTCACAATCTTCTTTAAATCCCATGTCGCATGTCACTAATCTGTAAAAAGGGCCATGTCACTGTGTCGAATTTAAGGGTCTAAGGCCATAAATATCTTCAGATTTCTCAGTTAATATTGTATATGCACACTGAATAGTGTTTTATTTTCTTGCGAATGTATTCAAATAGATCGCCATGGCCTCTATGAAAGCCCTGTACTGGACACCAGAGAAGGGGGTGGTGCTGGTCGACATGCCCACCCCGACCACCCCAAGCGGCCCGGACAGGGTTGTCATCCAGGTGGCCTACGCCGGGGTCTGCGGCACCGACCTGCACGTCATGTCCGGGAGCTTCGCGGGCGGGAAGGGAGTCGTCATGGGGCACGAGGTGAGCTAGGAATACTAAATTCCACCAGTTTTCCCATCAAAGTGTCCCCCATTTTTTAGGTAAAAGCTGTGGCCAAGGTTTTTACTTGTAAAATGAAGATATAAGCTAAATATAATATTTGATGAACCTGCATGAATATTTATGTACATTACATTATTTCCCCTGCAAAATGACATTAGTTTTACTTTATAATTTGCCCTCAAGCTGCACAGTGAGCCTTCTGAATACACGCGTGCCACCCATCTCTCCCTTTTGCTAATTGTTTATACAGGGGTTTTGGCTCTAGGGCGTCGGTCTCCTCCTCACTAATCCCTCTTAAGCTGCTAAATAAACATTAGGCAAATGGACAGCTGCTGCACGGTTGCCGCGAGGAGGAAAAGAAAGGGACAGGAGGGCAAAGAAAGGGCCAGGAGGGCAAAGGAAGGGCGGGGAGGGCACCCTGCAAGTTTTTAGCAAAATCTGTTGGTTGAGTTTTTCAGTATAGAAAAAAAGGTAAAAATCGTTGTGATTTTCTAGAAAATGTTGTAATTGTCACAGAATTTCCTGACATGTATAGAATGGACATTCTCACTCAGGGCTACAACCTTAGAGTCAGTTTTGACTCATAGTTGACTCATAATGGGAGTCATAAATGTTTCAAATTTTGAAATTGTTCAAAGTGCTCAAATCAACATATAAACCCTATCAAACGATTCTTTTCTTCCACAAGTCATCTGTGCCTATACTCGCCCCCTGAGGCATGCTAGCCAGTGTAGGCCTTTTACCAGAGGTCCTTTCTTTCCCCTCCCAGCCCTTTCTTTCCCCTCCCGGCCCTCCCATCAGTGTTCTCCAATATCAAAAATACCCCCTTTTCACGATTTTTCCGGCTCAAAAAGACCCCTTTTCTCATTAAAACGCGAATTTCTGGGGGTCCAAAAATACCCCTTTTTCAGAAAATGCGAATATTTAGTCATGTTATATAGGCCCTACACGAAATGAATTACTAAAATACTTGCTCTCAGGCCATTAGAGTAGTCAAGCACATCTGTTCAAATTTTGTAGTAATGTACATCGGGAAATACTATAGAATCTCTCCCCCGTGCTCTCCCCCGTGCTCTCTCGGCCTGCAGAGTACGGGGCAGAGGGTGCGTCAGCTCTCCCTTTATTAATAGCTGTGCAAACAAGGTCGGGGGGAGATTAAGTCGAGGCCGGGAGAGGGGCGACGGTCGCCAACCCTTAAGTAAACAAGTGAGGATTAGGTAAAGGGAGAGGCGAAGACACCCCGAATACACATCTTTTTGACAGAGCAAAACCAGAGGACCATGTATAACTGGCTGTAACTCTTGAACCAATGCAGATAGAAATAAAATTCAAAAAGCATATCAAACTAGACACTGAATTTGGCTGGTGATATACTCCTCAATATTCTTCTGAGCATTTTTCTATTTTTATGTAATGTACCTAGGTGAGTGGCGTGGTGCGGGCTGTCGGGGCGGCCATCACGTCCTGCGCTGTGGGCGACAGGGTGGTGGTCAAGCCCAACGCCCAGTGTGGGAAGTGTCGCTTCTGTCTGCGGGGCCACGTCAACCGCTGCATCCCGGACGGCATCCACTCCTCTGTGGGCATTTGGAAGAACGGAGGATGGGCAGAGTTCGCGGAAATTGCTGATGATCAGGTAGCACTTTAGTAATTTTACCAATGTTACGTACCTATATTCTATGACATTTGAAGTATGATCTTTTGTGTCGTCTTATTTGCACTAGGTTAAAATGGACCTCAATACATAGATTTTAAGCCTATACCGTAGTCTTGGACGATTCAATATATAAACACTCAGTAAAAGAACGGCTTTTTGCTGAACCCATCATTTGATTTTCATTTTCAAATCAGATCCACTTTAAGACCTTTGTAAGACCTCCTCCAAAATAAATCTGAAAAATTTAAGACCCTTTTAAGGCCTTAAATTTGAAAGAAAAAAATTAATATAAGGTCATGGCTTAACATTTTGTGATAAAGGTGTCTGTGGCGTCTGGGATAGCATGTTGTGCTCCCGACATGGTCATCAAAGGCCGGGTGTGTGGTGTCCTTTCTATTAGGAATGTACCCGGTGGTGGGTTTCTTCTAAATCATATCATAGGTACGATCACCCGTAAGCTGAAAAGCATTACCTTGTGCAGTCTGGAAAGAACCCATAAGGGTTGGCCGGACGTTAAACTACCCCAACAAACAAACAAGTCTGTGGGATAGTTCACTGCGCAACTTTGTGAAAAAGGCGACAAGTAGAACATGTTTTCTTGTTTTCAGTTGTACGTCCTCCCTGGCGGCCTGAGCCTGAAGCAGGGCATCCTCTGTGAACCCTACTCGTGCATCATCAACGGCTACGACCGGTGCGGGACCATCGCCGACGACAGTCACATCCTGGTGATGGGGGCGGGCATCATCGGCCTCCTCTGGGCCTGTCTGCTCCACCACAAGGGGTACAGAGACGTCACCATTACTGAAATCTCGGAGGACAGACGTAGAATTGTCCGCGGTCTGAACCTTGGGTTTAAGGTCCATCACCCAGACGAGGTGAAGGCTGAAATGGACGCTGTGGAGCCTGACATCGACGGGTTTGATCTGATCGTGGACACAACTGGCAGCGTTAGGGCAGCTGAGGTGGCGTTCACCTGGCTGCGACGTGGGGCTACTTATAATATATTTGGGGTCTGCCCTAAAACTGCTGAAATGAAAATCCACCCAGCAGAGTTCATGCTCAGGGAAATCACCCTAACAGGGTCTCTGATTGACCCCTTCACCTACCCGAAAACACTTTCTTTAGTTCGTAATCTTTCAGAAAGGTATTTGGACTATGAGAAGCTGGGGATCAAAATGTATGACATGAAAGATTCTAAAACAGCCTTCGATGATCTCAAAAGTGCTAGAGTGTCAAAGGCTGTCTTTGAAATAGGAGGGGAGCTGTAAATTATTTGGGCACTGTTCAACTGGCAGCATGGCTTCGGATTCGAGTAGAAAGTAACCTAAAATGAAAACACGGTTACAAAGCTTCAATGGCCAGAACGTGTGATGTGTCATTATATCTGAGAAATCATTGTTCGTTCCAGGTAATATTTTTATGCATGTGTAAGTTGCTCCTATAAATACACACTAAATAAGCCGGAATCAAACGTAAAGGGATTTTTTATTGAACACATCCATTGATATAAAAGATTTAAAACAATGAGGTACAAGTTATTATGCGTTCCCAATAAGGAAGTTCCTACTGCCCGTATACCTGAATCAAATATATACCATCCGTCTATAACAAAGACTTTACTCTGAACGACCCTGGACAGACCAAATCACACGGGTTTTAACCTGAGAAGTTTGCCACAATTAAAGTGTACATTGACGAGTAATAAACGCAAAATAACGTATATGTTGTATAAAGCCTGATATGAGTCTCATTAAAATACAGGGTTCAATAATATAGTTAAATCGTGGAAACAAAGGGCAGTACACAGTACATCGTGAGGGCTTTAAACACGTAAAGAGGTCTTGGAATGTTCAAGTAATTAGTTATTCATTATCATTGGTTATTCCAAAAATTGATGTGCAGATTCTTAAAAAACGAACAAGTAATTTGGCATTTACCAGATATCTACTTGTGATACAATTTTTTTTTACCTGATTCAACTGATTTATGCCTCGGTATACATATAAACAATCATAGATATGAATAAAATTTGACAACGCACATGGACGGCCGATTTCCAGTAAATTCACTTCCCAAAACAACAAATAATTCAAATTCTTTTGGCTACCCAAAAAGGGTTCTTTGGTTGTAATATTATAATCATGTTTAGTTAGTCCAATGTGATCCGTTTATCACATCATTCTGTTTTGGCAACAAAATAATAAGATGCTTCCAATGCGTTCTCTTACTGACATTCTGTAAAGTTATTAAAAATATATGACTATCTATCTGTTCCAAGTAAAATAAAGATGATATATTCAAAAGAAATATAAACATACTGACACATATAACGCTTTGTTGTAGATAATGTCTCAAGTGGATGATAAAAACTGATTATGAATCCATGCCACTTTTCAGCTGATAAGACACCGTTTGGCTGCACTTGATAAGGCTCTGCAGAGTCCATCTACTCCAACAAATAGAATAACAATAACATGGGCTGATAAAGTTGTAACTGATGAGACTAGTCAGTCACTAATTAGTGTTATAACTAGGGTCTAGTGGTTATCCCTTCTATCTGTCATAAAAGGTTAAAGTGCTAACACTCCCTCTTTGAGGTTATTTTGCTCAAAGTCACTATCGTTTTCGAGAGATGGAATCACTTATCATAACACACTTATTAATTATGACTGGTCAAATCAGGTACACAATAGTTCTGTGGTCCACCTTATCTCCATCTCAGACCCTGTCTTACATTCCTTAAGGTATTCTATGTTCACTTAATGATGGTTGTTATTGTTGTTCTGGTTTTCTTCAAAGAACATGAAATCCTGCAAAGAAAAATGGGTAACGATCAATTCAGACAACTTCATCTGGACATGCTGAATTAAAAATTTCAGTCAAAGTTAACCCACTATGTGGACAAATTTAGACAACTACCCCACTCCCCACTCATAAAGCAGTGTCACATCAGAATCAATGAAGGTGAATTCTGGTAATTTTATTCCTCTTTGTCCGCTGAAGAGAAGATTAACATAAGAAGAATTGCGGAGGCATACGGGGTGGCCATACGACCCACGAGGATAGTTCAATCCTGGAGCTTCGCCCTAGGGCCATGACAAAAATCCTCTGGGTTGTTTGTCCACCCAAGGACGACCCCAAAGGTTATTTAATATTTTATCAGCCAAACAATATTCAAAAGCTCTTGAAAATACTGAAAACAAAGAGCGGTACGTAAAGTCTAGCCATACACATCGACCCCTATATCCATCGATAGAAATGTAGCACACATGCGGATTATCGAATGGTTATGATCATTGGGAGTTGATTACTACTACTACTACTGGGGTACTCACGATGAGGAAGACGGCCCCCACACACACCGCCTTCATCCGCACGTCCAGGTCCAGCGGGACTGAAACAACACAACGTCATTAGAGTATAGAGGTAAGAGCCAAAATACAGAATAAAGACATTCTTGAACCCCATCCCTACTACCGGTAGGAGAGTTACAGTGAGTGGTCTAATGTGAATCGGTTGAAGTGCACAAGATGATGAAATATTTGGTATAAATCAATTTCAACAGTCCAAAAAACGCAAAGCTTATAATACATAGCCTAGGCCTGTGATAAAATGTAGACTGTGAATACAGACTTTAATTGCATTAAAACACATAAAAACTCATCTCCAGTCAATTTTGGTGACCCACCAAAATTGGTTTGTTTACAAACATTGCTGTCTATAGGCATATGTGACAAGTGTATTATGGGGTTCAAGTGAAGTTATAGCCAGTAACGAGTTATCATGATTTATACTTTACCAATGGCTAACGTCAGAGTCTTTGAATGTATTTTCATAGTTATTTGAATTTTCAAAATTATGTCATAATTTGACACAACATTGCTTTTGACTCCCTTTAATGTAACACTTAAACAATTATTTGGTCAAACACAAAACACTTACAGGAGACTCCGAAGTTGTCGGCGTCGGTGAACAACTCCTTGGCGAACCCGGACCACTGCTTGCTGATCTTCCCCACCTCGGCCTCGGTGGACGCCGAGATGATCTACAACAGACAAGAGATACGTCAGTGATGACAAATAACGACAGGTAATTCTTGACAGAGCCATGGCAAGGATGGAAATATATATTTTACCGCTTCAACCACCTCTTCCATTTATCCATGTTGATATAGTTGTTGATCGAGGAGGGTTAGTTCAGTGGTAGGTGAGACTTAGTGATTGCTCACCTTAAACTCCTGGTCGCCGGGGCAGCAGGGGCCGTGGCAGACACAGAGCGGGCCCTCGATGTGCAGCACGGGCTGGCGCTGGGCGTCCAGGATCTCGTACTTCGGGGCCACGAAGCTGAAACTGGGCAAGGCAAAGGGGGAAGGTATATGATAGGTATAGGGACAACGACACAGATTGATGACTGGAAATAGAAAGGGAGCGCTCCTGATTCAAATCCAGAGATAAAATGCATGTTATAGCCAGAGTTAATAGAACTGTGTTCTAGTACAGAACCTGTTGCACTTGTGTATTTTAGCTGCTGCGTGGACAATTTTGAAACTACAAGTGACGATTTCATATGGACCAGCACAAATTTGATCCGGGTTAATGCAAAGACAGGGCCACAAGCTTGTTAGATTAGTGGACAAGTTCCACCCCTAATTTTTGTATGTAGCTTTCTCTCAGTCAGTGAAAATGATAGGGCCTCGCCATGCGCTATGGGGGCATTAAAACCTAAAATGGGCATGAAAATTGAAGGATTTTAAGATTAATAAAATGTACCTAAAATCATACATTCAGGGTACCAACCGAAGTTCCATTTTCGAATTCCCTGTGTTTTCCCTGAGATTTCCCTGTCCCACGGCAATTTTTCCCTGTGTCATATCCAGCAAGTTGATCGAATTTAAAAGCCTCTGCGTGCAGAAAAAATTTGGACAACCCAACAACAAAAAGGTGAATCCCTAATATCTTGAGAATCAGAAATTTCAGAACCTGGCCAAATAAAATTCCCTGTGTTTTCCCTGTGTTTTGGAAAAATTTCCAAATTCCCTGTGTTTTCCCTGTCAGGGATTTTTTTTTGCCATTTTCCCTGTTTTCCCTGTGTGGTTGGTACCCTGTACATTTCTGTGAAAATGAATGAAGGGTGCGGCACTGTTGTATCCCAAATTTTACCACTTCTCTGCAAATGGGGGGTTTGGCAGTTTGGATTACCAAGCCTACACCTGGCCAACCACTGACCGTGTCTTGTACATTCACCACTGTCACTCAGTAGGATGTACCCTGGGACAACGACCTACCTTTGTCGGACGTAGCCACACACGGTGCCCACCGGGGCCTGGATCTCCACCTCAAAGGCGCAACAGTCGATGGCGGCCAGGCACTGACAGCCCGCGCAGCACTTGAATGGTCGGACCACGCGGATCACCTCCTGTTACAGGACAAAACAGAAAGTAGGGATATTCAAGTGAACTGAATGTTGCGAAATTTTGAATCTTATTAAAAGACATTTTGCTGATATCGTAACCTGAATCTTCAACTGAAGGAGTAGTATTTAGTACATTCGGCAAATACATTTAAACTTCAGCGTTATTTTACACTTCATACCATGACCTTGCCAGAGGATTTGCTGTCATCATTAACGATTTATATTTTTGTTTAAGGATTCAATACATTGTTGATAATTGGGCAAATTTAGAATTTCAACAGCATGGGAATAAAGCTATAACAATAGACGAAAACCGAAAGTTCATACAGATTCGACGTCAGCCCTGGGCATGTAATAATGGAAACATGATCATCTACTTCTCATAAAGGAAAACAACTTTAAACAGCTTTTGAACATAGACTTACCACTCCGAAGTTGTCCGTAATGTGCATGGTAAAACCCCGTTGAGGCCCACAACATTGGCGCATGCATGTGTCTGACTCTGCAAAAAAAATCACCATACGGAGGTTTCAGGTTGTGTAACAATACAAACGATCCTTACCGTAATGCTATGGCAACTTTATCTAACAGTATAATCTAAACTTTGAGAATGTAGTGTGGCCCATTATCTTGAACAGTCTTAAGCAGTATATTGAGCAACCGAATTTCAGATATCTTCCTAAGATAGTCCAGAAAAAAAACTTACTATATTTGAAATCTAAGCATCTAGAATGCAAAACAGATCTTTCATGTACTTGAAAAATGTGTTAATGTAACTATAGATGGAGGAACGTGTCCTAAATCCATTTGTACGATCATAGCCCTTTAAGGTAATGTACGGTTTTATCAAATGCATGCCATAACTAGTCTACATCATTAAACATATCTACAAATATAAAAGTTTCTTATTCGTTTCCTTTAATTTCTTTGACAGCTTTTACAATATTTGACATTTAATGATGTTTGCCTCAAAGCACGTTAAACTACATGTATATACAAATGATAGTCACTGATATTCAGATAGTCACACGACGAGATGTGAGCCTAAGCCACAACTTTGTTTTATCACTATGTCTGTCTGATCAGATATTACATACAGTACTATATAATATGTTTATGAATCTTTTATAGGAGTATTTCCAAACTTTTAATAAAAAATTTAACCGATGACAAAAGGATACAACATATACTTATACCATCTCATCTGTGTTATACTGCTGTCATTTTGACAAAGAACTAAATGGTCAGCAACCTTGTGTGCATATACTCTTACCGTCTACAATACCTGAACGAGTGTCTTAACGAGTACCTTAACGAGTGCCGGAGGTACGTACTCACCGTATTGGTGCCGGGGTGGTGACGTCACCGGGACACTGGTAACAGTGGAGGTTAGTGGGTGAAACGAAACCAGAACAGAACGGTGAGAGTGGTGGACACGGGGGGAGGGGGGCCCACGTGCCCAAAGGACAACCACAAGTGTTCAAGACCTATACCAATAAGTCTACAGATCGCCCAACTGTCCATTCATCTTCATGTTATACGGCGATTCTTTACTTTCTAGTTCGTTAAAATATCTGTATATTAGATCTAGAGCTACTTTATATTAGATGTATCAGCGTTGTTAAACACCCCCTTTTGGTTAGGTCCAATCAATTTTCACGTTATGAAGACATAAGGACTTTATCAAACGATCCCAGAAAACATGAGTTCATTGAAAGTGAAATTCTCAGAAAACAACATTACAGAGAAGAAAAAATAATATTTCAATCGTTTTAAATACCCTGAAATTCCATTAACATATCACCCCTAATTTTTTTTTGATACCATTGATCTCGTAACCTTGTTTTGACACTTTTGGAGAAAAGGATTGTACATGAATTAGCACACTAAAGCAGGAATGTGTGTATGGAACCAAAATAATACCATAATACCAAACATGCAAACAACCAAAGGAAAAACAATGATCTACACGAGCTATTTTAAATGACAGACTCAGGATCGGCACACTGTTTGTGTCCAACCTCTGGCTGGGTTGTCTTACCTTCCGCGGCGAAGTAGACCTGCTGACCGACCGAGTTCTTCACCACGTACTTATTACTCGTTTCCCATCCAGTGAAAGCTGCAAGACAGAGTTAGTGCTGGTAACAATTCCCCCTAATGTATCTTTATGCATCAAACTACTATAATCTTAAACATAAAATCAAACCTTTATTCCTTGTTTTTTTTTTTTTTTTAAATAATTTCACCAAAATTTTGAAATTAGCACTGAACACGATACAGAATATACGGGTAGAATAACAATATAGTGCAATTAACAGTATGATACTTTATAGTATAAATCCTTACAGTATAAAGAAGATCTTGTTTATTTTTCTTTTTGTAATTATGCCTTTTCATTAACGCATCTACACCAAAACCCGATGGTGTTTTACTTTAGGCAATCTACTTGCTTGGTTACCTTCGAGAAGTTCAGTCTTTTGTTGGACGAGGAGTTGGTCGATCTGTACGAGGTACTCGAGGCCGGGCGGACAGCCGGGGATCTGGGCCGGGCGGGGCATCAGCTGCTGCTGGGGGGCACCTAAGGCACACACAGTCGGTACGTGAGTATCTGATATATCTAAGGTGGAACTGTACACAAATTGATGGCTCCCGTCACTGTTGTTGTTTCCCATTGACTTTCAAAAACGCTTTAATAAGGCCAAGGAAAAAAGATGTTGTTTTCCGGTAGCTTGGGCCCAAAAAATTAGGGTAGGTTATAGGTCGATATTTTTTGTTAATGGCTCACAGTGAGAAATTATACATATTTCTATGTAATATCGCAAAATTCTACTGTCTTTCAATAAAAAGTCTCTAAATTTGTTATGGTCGAGGCAAAAAAATGGTAGGTCGGGTTACTGGAACGCAAATATTTTTGCAAATTTGTAAAAAAATAACAAGAAGCAAATGACTATCAAAGTTCCGATCGTTGGAACGATCGATGTTCGCCCTTAACTAGAAATCAGAAATCTCATCATAGAGGGGGGGGGGGGGGGGGGGGGTCCCAGTAGTGTCCATTGGGCAGTGCAGCTGTCACGGGCAGCTGTACACTCATTGGTCAACCTGATTGACCAATAGGACTCCCTCCTATATCACTGTCCATGCGCCCAACCAACCATGACTCCCCCCCCCTCCTCCTCCCCCTACCCGGCCTTGCATACACTGACTGCCTAGAAAGGTGCAGGTGACTGTGGCTCAAGTACTGGTTATGTAACCCACTTCTGGCTTCTCAAACTGCACCCTCCCCCACCCCCACTCCTTGAACTGAGTTCAAGGAGTGGGGGTGGGGGAGAGGCCTGCCCACTAAATTACACTTGATGCACACTAATTGTCCTGCTTACAAATGCATGCCGGTGGACAAAGGCCTGTAGCTACTTGTATGTAAGATTGTGTAACCGGGCAATCAGATCAAAGCCCAAATACCTACAAAAGACATGACTGATTGAGTGAGCCCTTCCCATAAGCTACAATACTAAAAACTATAATTAAGGGCTCACAAAAAGGGGAGAAAAATAAGGAATAAAGGGGTGGTCCTGGCACTGTTTTTCCATTGCTTAAGACATTGAAATTTATTACAAATTATTTAACCATTCTTTAAAGAATACAGCTAAAAACTCACTAGGGGTAAAATGTGACCTAAAGGGTCTGAGACACATTTTCAGTGGCGATCCAGTGGTTGGCCTTACCTGGGGGTTGTGGCGGGCCCTGTGGAGGGGCCTGGCCCGGGGGTCCGTACGCCGGGTTCGGGTACTGCGCGTAGCTCGGCTGGGCGTAACCGGGCTGGGGGTAGCCGGGCTGGGGTTGGCCGGGCTGGGGGTAGCCGGGCTGGGGGTAACCAGGCTG
Source organism: Lepidonotus clava (assembly GCA_936440205.1). NCBI lineage: Eukaryota > Metazoa > Annelida > Polychaeta > Phyllodocida > Polynoidae > Lepidonotus > Lepidonotus clava. The sequence continues at coordinate 8,967,149 of OW387144.1, forward strand.
ACCATAACCTTGTTGGCCATAGGCAGGTTGGGGATATGCTAGGGTAAGATAAACAACAAAAAACTAATTTAACTAGTTAAAAGAGAGTAGACACTATAACATTTTACCTATACGTACCTTTATTGATTTTTTACCGTAAATCGAAAAAATCAAGCGCATATTTTATTCTACGAGTAATAGATTATCTCTATTCACTTCGTTTTTTTAATATCTTTTGGCATATCAAATCATGGAGATGTGGCGCAGGTCTTCATTACCATATCAAAGTTAAGAAGCAGTATAAAAGCTGTATACTAAACCCTGACCAGGGGGTGGTGCCGTGGGCTGCCCGGGCTGGTAGACGACAGGAGGCTGTCCGGGCAGAGTAGTGGGGTCCGAATAACCCGCGTTATCTGAAAACACAGAATTAAATGATTATGAGTTTGGGTGTGAGTTTCTAGGAGAGTGTGGTTTGTGTGAAAGATGCGGGTTTTGGTTTTGGGTGTATCGTTATGGGTTTGTGTATGCAGGTTTGGGCAAGATGGGTAAGATTTATAATTATGGGAAATGGGTATAGGTTTGGGTGTGGCTTATTTGTTTTCCGTGTTTATTATGGGTGTAAGTCTGGGCATGGGTTATGAATAAGGGTTATAGGTATAGACCTTGTACAGACATGGTCACGTGACCAGATTTTGGTGATCACCATGTTTTTTTTTTTCAAAACATGTGCCTACAAAAAGAAGAGAAATAGATAAGATCTAAATGATGAAAATTGTTGAAAATAATTCTGAGTGATAATTAGAATTCATTTTCTAAAATATGTCTTCTGAATACCTTAAAAGTGTAAATACTTAGGATTTAAATCTGATCACCAATATGGCGGCTAGTCTTTTTTGAGAGGTGTGACGTCATCTGCAAAACGTCTATAGGTTTGAACGCTGTTTGTGTATGTGTCGAGGGCCGTACTCACCGTTTCCTTGTGTAGCCATGCTGGCCGCTCCACCTCCGTGTCAGGTCGAATCCCAACTTCTCTCCCTCAGGTCAACCTTCACGATCACTGAATGCTTGGTCTATAAAGGGCAAAGTCGGACATTTAGTGACATTTTACTGATATATTGATTGATTGTAAGTGGGCATGCAGGGGTGGACATAACAAGGGGCCCGGTGGCCTGAGGCCCTTTAAAAGCACATCGGGTCCTTGGATTTTCTGCTCTAGGGGCCCGACTGGCCCTCAGCCCTCAGAAAATCATGAATAACAAAACTAGTATATGTGAGGGCCCCTAGAGTTAGGCGAGGACCCCTAGATTTGGAAAGCTAGGGGCCCAACTGGCCACTGGGTATGTTGCAGCTTTGTGTGAGGACTTGGATGTCGGAAATTACTATTATCTAAAATATATGAAGAAATGTTAAGACTGAGTGTAAAACCTACAATATATAAACTCTCTAAAGTAGACCAGACAACAGCACACAGCCTCCCGCGTCGTCCTCCCCCTTGACTCTGTCTGTACAGTCCCCCTGCCCCAGGGGACGTACTATTCATAGCCCGCTCTGAATCAGATGTTATGATAGACCGAATGTGGGCTAATTCTGGTTAATTTTAGCTCTGCCTGCATAAGGGCTGAACGTTTTGCCACTCCTGACCTGCCCCCTATTGTTCACTGTCTTAGCACGTATACCTCATCTCCAGGAGTATCTGGAAAATGTCCTGACGAGGTTACTTGAGAAATCACCTGAACTGAAAAAGGTTATCTAAAGTATCCATGCAAATTTCTAATTTATAAATAGTTTTCATCGTTCAAGATGGGGAATTTCTAATTCACAGAGCAAGAGTTTTTCTACTAAACTAAGGAAGCCCTTGTTTGGCGGGTTGTGGACTTGTGGTAGAGATAGATAGAAGTGAACCGTAATTAAAACGAATATATTCTTTGTCAACTACTAGTATATACATAGTCTAAGCGTGAGATGCACCATGGGCATCGCCATTGTCGGGGGACATAAGGGTCAAGGTGAAAAGAAACCAGACTTTTCGCACTTGTCAAAATATATTGAATGGGACCACTTTTTTTTCAAATTTGGCATGATGATATATTCCTTATATATAAGGTTATAATCTGGTAAATTCTGGATTTTTCTGTCGTAAGATAAATTTTTCTGAAATTTCAAGTTTTACCTAGTTCATAGGGAACCCCCGTCGCGCGGCTTGTCCCCCAGTCGCGATGAACTCACGCACGGCCTATAATTCAATGTCATAAACTCGTTTGCATACAAAGTATAATTCTCTTGAGATACAGAAATTGTAAAATTATTTTAGACGTTCCTTTTCCCAAAGTGACATACCGTGTTTTCTTTAAATGTAACACTGTAGGATTTAAGTTATTTAAAGATATAACACACAAGTAACAGTTAAGACCATAGCTCCACATTGATTCCGCAATATGCTTAGTCATTTATCGCCTGTTAGGTTCACCGATTCGAGAAGGGGTTGACAGTTTGATTAAATCATTCAGTTGATAACAATGGTTTAATTTCACCGCATAATTTTTTCCCGTGTACTTTTTATGGATGTGAACGACCACGAAACCAAAGCACAGAAAAAACAATACAAAAACCCGCGCTGTCCGGGAGATTGGCCTGTCACTCCGCATGCGCACCATGCCCCGCCTCACACTCCTTACCACTCAGCTTTTCAAATGATATTTCTCATAATTTTTAAACAAGGAGATGTGCGGTAACTTGCACCCTTTATCGCAATTGTATTTTCAAAATAAATCATGTATTACAGACAAGAAGTTGTTTTGGGGGACGAAGGAAATTAAAGGAATTTAGTCATGAAATTCATGTGAATACAGGGGAAAGAAGTGTAACAGGAATTGGTATATGATAATAGGGTCGGCGCACCTGTTACGACTCTGAGCTGATTAACTGATATTATACGGCGTTATATTGGTAGCGTGTCGTATTCGATCTAGTTCGTCATTAAAAGATCTACTATAAGCTGCGACCTGTAGGCTGCTGGTAAGAGCAGGGAGGAAGCAGGGTAGTAGTCCACAGGCTATAGTTCACCAGTGAGCCCACCAGGTGGGGGTGGTGGCTGTGGCTGCCTTAAGGGCAGGGTCAAGTGCCAAAGAAGGAGAGAGACAAGTGCTCTTAGATGTGTACTCGGCGAGGTTTATTGGCCAAATGACAGCGAATGGCTGCGGCGCAGCTCCTTATATAGTGTCCCAGAATGTGCAGAGTGTGTGCACGGTGCGCACGGTGTGCACAGTGCGCACGGCGTGCACAGTGCGCACGGCGTGCACAGTGCGCACGGCGTGCACAGTGTGCACGGCGCGCACAGTGTGCACGGTGTGCACAGTGCGCACAGAGCACACACCACAACACATTAGTAAAAAGGCACAACAGAAGGGCAGTTCTGTTACAGAAGGCTTTAACAAGAGTGCTCATAGACTTTTCAGCAAGTTTGAAAATGACATAAGCAGTGTCCGAACGTAAGGGTGCACCCTGCCCCCAGAGTGCATGGATTACAAATACTGTGCACCCTGATTTGCACAGATTTTCTGAGCATTACACACTGTACAGAAGGGAGGATACATAAAATACAGGCCGGGTGCACACTTTTTAGAACCATGCACCCGGCAGGTGCGTACATTTTTCCATTAATTTCGGACACTACTTAAGGCAACCGATCAGAGATGCCACGGAATCAAGGGGTCAATACTAAAACATGCATACTGAGTTAAGAAAATAAAACCCAGATATAAATGCTTTTGATTAAAGCTATTCCCTTGGTATTCTTATTAATTTCGAAAATATAGTGTCATGTATTAGAGGAATTCTAATCATATAGGCCATATAGTAACGTCCATATTGGGTGGTCATTTATAATTAGGCAATATCCAGATAAGTCTTAATGGACTTGAGATGGTGAGGTGAGTGTGTGAACTTCTGTTGATAACAACGATCTACAAGATCCATACATGCGTTACGGGTGCGTTTTTCCCTTATAAGGTACGTCAGGGCGGTCAGATATAGACGGACCAGACTGACGTAATAATCACCTAGTGCTGTAGATGAGAGGACCCACACCCACAGCCCCGGCCCGTATTACACTGATACACGCATACCTGGTGCGTTCATTCACGAGCTTCTAAAGGTAGAGGTGTTTTTGACGGATTGATTGTGCGTAGCGTGGACCGTTGATTGTCTGTACAAACAGGTACCCGTGGACTAGTGGTCGTGCTCGTCAATACGTTATACTTATACTAATGGACAGGAGAGTACTCTTAATACAAAATATACTATATAGGCTTTAGCCATACGAGGTACAGAAACAGTATCTAAAATACCCTGACCAAACTAGTGGCTACGTTAGGCCAAAATACAAAACTACTTATGTTCAGCATGTTTTAAAAAATCACATGATAAAAATAGGGTCAGTTTGTCGCAATTTCTTTTTTCATTTGTTATATTTTTTTATTGAATTGTACTGTCATGCTCCCCAGAAACTAATTTCTGAACGAGAAAATTCCTCATAATGCATTTAAAAAATTGTATTGATGGTCGGGACAAATTACGGGGTTGGTCGGGAAACCGGAACGCACCTTTTTTTCTTGGCCTAACCTATATTCTGACGGCCTAGGCCTCGGGGGTTTCGGTCGATATTACTTAATGAAGGTGATTGTGTACCTGCTTCGCTGCCCCGACCAACCTTTGGAGCAAATCTCATAATACAAGTTGTAGTAAAATTGTCACAATATTCTCAGACACTGAAAAAATGAATGTCAGAAAACTGATATGCAATAATGCGCGGTCCTTGAATGGTCTCCATTTGAGAACATTACGGTGATTGATTTATAAACGTTTTGAATTATCTGTGCACAAAATATTTTCAGTCGACAAAGATTTTTGTGCAGATGCCTGTTATGTCATAGAAGTAAGCTGACTTACAGAGTATGACAGGTGTGGGTCGCACCTGTTAAATCAAGGTGCACTGTATAGAGCTCTGTTTCTGACCACAGCCACAGACGCCGCTCTCGGAGATATAGGGCCAGCATTGATGTCATTAGGGAACTGTGTTAAAAATGAAAAATGTACATATCCTATAAGATTTTATTTTCTGATCTGAGTACTACACCTTCTCTATGTCCTATAATTTTTTATAAGGATGTGGTTTGCACCTATTCATACCCTATATCAGGGCTCGCGCAACCAAGTAGCCACATCGCTAATAGAGACAAATACTGTTATTTGCTTACAATATTCATGATTTTATAATAAAACAAGGCTAGTGTACACACTGGATGCTACCACTGAACTGAACCGTTAGTATTTGCTGCCTGGTATTTATAGTTCCATGTCAACATCACCAAGGTAACTATGACAGAGTATCTGTGACATCATCAAAACTGGGGTGTGATGATAGATGTCAGTGATGTCACTAGTGGATAATGTGATATGTTCTTAAGTTGTGACTAGTAACCTGGCAGGTAACCAGGTAAAATTTGTTATAGTTTCGAGGGTCTCATCTCAAGCATCATTATGTGATTCAGGGTACCATAAAGTTACTAGGATTAGAGCTCACTAAGCTGAGGTCGATTAGTGTTCCATTAGTTCATAATGGGTGATGAACATTATTTTGATTTGGTATCTGTGGGATACAGATAGTTGCATGGCATAAAATAGTTAGTGCAGAGTATTTGGGAAAACAAAACAAAACACAAAAACAACATTCATGATTTGGCGAGGTTGTTGGGTGACAGGATCTCCTGAAGTGAGACACCTTGGTTTTACGAATGAGTGAGCGAGTTGATGTGAGTGAGTGAGTGAGCGAGTTGATGTGAATGAGTTGATGTGAGTGAGTGAGTGAGCGAGGCAGCGAGTTGATGTGAGTTAGTGAGTTGATGTGAGTGAGTAAGTGAGTTGAAGTGAGTGAGCGAGTTGATGTGAGTAAGTTGATGTGAGTGAGTTAGTGATGTGAGTGAGTTGATGTGAGTGAGTGAGTTGATGTGAGTGAGTGAGTTGGTGTGAGTGAGTGAGTGAGTGAGGTGATGTGAGTGAGTGAGTTGATGTGAGTGAGTGAGTGAGTGAATTGATGTGAGTGAGCGAGTTGATGTGAATGAGTAAGTGAGTTGAAGTGAGTGAGCGAGTTGATGTGAGTAAGTTGATGTGAGTGAGTGAGCGAGTTGATGTGAGTGAGTTAGTGAGTTGGTGTGAGTGAGTGAGTTGATGTGAATGAGTAAGTGAGTTGAAGTGAGTGAGCGAGTTGATGTGAGTAAGTTGATGTGAGTGAGTGAGTTGATGTGAGTGAGTGAGTGAGGTGATGTGAGTGAGTGAGTGAGTTGATGTGAGTGAGTGAGTTGATGTGAGTGAGTGAGTGAGGTGATGTGAGTGAGTGAGTGAGTGAGTGAGTTGATATGAGTGAGTGAGTGAGTTGATGTGAGTGAGTGAGTGAGTGAGCGAGTTGATGTGAGTGAGTGAGTGAGGTGATGTGAGTGAGTGAGTGAGTTGATGTGAGTGAGTGAGTTGATGTGAGTGAGTGAGTGAGGTGATGTGAGTGAGTGAGTGAGTTGATGTGAGTGAGTGAGTGAGTGAGTGAGTGAGTGAGTTGATGTGAGTAAGTTGATGTGAGTGAGTGAGTGAGTTGATGTGAGTGAGTGAGTGAGGTGATGTGAGTGAGTGAGCGAGTTGATGTGAGTGAGTGAGTTGATGTGAGTGAGTGAGTGAATTGATGTGAGTGAGTGAGCGAGCGAGTTGATGTGAATGAGTAAGTGAGTTGATGTGAGTGAGTGAGTTGATGTGAATGAGTAAGTGAGTTGAAGTGAGTGAGCGAGTTGATGTGAGTAAGTTGATGTGAGTGAGTGAGCGAGTTGATGTGAGTGAGTTAGTGTGAGTGAGTGAGTTGATATGAGTGAGTGAGTGGGTGGGTGAGTTGATGTGAGTGAGTGAGTGAGCGAGCGAGTGGATGTGAGTGAGTTGGTGTGAGTGAGTGAGTTAGTGAGCGAGTGGATGAGAGTGAGTCAATATGAGTGAGTAAGCAAGCGAGTGAATAAGGGCAGAGGATAGGAAGGACAGTAGGTCAGTCAACCATTCAGTCAGAGACACAATTCAGGGTTCTCCCCAGGAAAATTTCACAGCCCGGCGCACTAGTTGCTGCGAAGGCAGCAACGGGGAGAGTATGGGAGGGGTTTCCCCTCCCATTGGGGTATGGGGGGCCACCCCCCGGAAAATTTCGAAAATATGACCTCTCATTCATGCAATCTGAGGCATTCTACAGTACTTTGGTGAACATAAGTAAGAATAATCCTTTTCCCCTAATATTTTGAATTTGTTTGGGTATGGAATTCATGGTAAGGGAGGGGTTCCCTTTGGGGGGTATGGGGGGGTCACCCCCAGGAAAATTTTCAAAACATGACCTCTCATTCATGCAATCTGAGGCATTCTACAGTTCTTTGGTGAACATAAGTAAGAAAAATTCTTTTCCACTAATATTTTGAATTTGTCTGGGTATGAAATTTGTGGTAAGGGAGGGGTTCCCTTTGGGGGGTATGGGGGGGTCACCCCCAGGAAAATTTTCAAAACATGACCTCTCATTCATGCAATCTGAGGCATTCTACAGTTCTTTGGTGAACATAAGTAAGAAAAATTCTTTTCCACTAATATTTTGAATTTGTCTGGGTATGAAATTTGTGGTAAGGGAGGGGTTCCCTTTGGGGGGTATGGGGGGCCACCCCCAGGAAAATTTTGAAAATATGACTTCCCATTCATGCAATCTGAGGCATTCTACAGTACTTTGGTGAACATAAGTAAGAATAATTCTTTTCCCCTAATATTTTGAATTTGTCTGGGAATGGAATTTAGGTTAAGGGAGGGGTTCACTTTGGGGGATATGGGGGCCACCCCTAGGAAAATTTTGAAAATAAAACCTCTCATTCATGCAATCTGAGGCATTCTAAGGTTCTTTGGTGGGCTTAAGTAATATTAATTTTCCCCCTAATATTTTTAATTTGTATGGGTATGGGATTCAGGGTAAGGGAAGGGTTCCCTTTTAGGGGCAAAGGGGTGACAGGACTTCTCCCTTTGATGGGAAGTTGGGATAAGTGTGGAGGGGACAGGGGGTGACTGACAGGACTTTCCCCTTTGCTATAGGGCCAGGAGGGTGTGGAGGGGACAGGGGACAACTGGTAGGACATCTCCCTTTGATATAGGGCTGGGAGAGGTGTATGTGTGTACACAAACTTGTCCGATACTACTGACTCTGTCTTAAGTAGACCTCTGTCTTTAGTGGATAAATCTTCTGGTCCCACCTGTGTCCGCTAAAGGCAGAGTACATCCATTCCTCCAGGGAATGGGAGTTGGAGTGTATTCTCGCCGATGGGCTGATGTCATAAATGCTATCTGGGTCAGGAAACACACCCTTGCACATGATTAACACTAGACAGCGCCAAGCAAGGGGGAAGGAAGGCTAGAAGTCCCATACATTTGCTTGATTAAACCCATAGGTTTGACCCCTTTTTTCTTACTTAATGCATCAAAATTTTGAGGAAGTAAGACAGCCCGGACCAGAAGGCAGTAGCCACTGCCAATGTCAGTTATGACTGAAAGATCACTTTAAATACACTGTATTTTTCAGTCATAACTGAAACTTCACTGACCAAGCCACTGGTTCTACCCCTCCAAATTCAGTCACCATTGCTCTTTAGCTGAAATAACTTAACAAAAATCTAAAAGGCACTGAATTATGACTGAAATCCCTTAGAAAGTTTTACTCCCACTGATGCGACTGGTTCATCCTAGCTGATCCAGGGAGGGCCCCTGAATACCAGCTGATATTATGCCCTAGTTTTATTTGGGACACATTAACCTCTAAAAACACATTTTGGTGGGATATGGCAGTTCAGCTAACGGTTGTGTGCAAGCAGTATGCATATTACATGGATTTTTAGTCATACACACATTATAAGTATGACATTATGGATATACTATGTACACAAAGCATCGTGATCAATTGGGACTATCTAAAAGAAAGGCAGGGGCACTATCTGGTGAGTTATTTCAAATTTATTGCTCTACTTTAGGGCCTGTCTAAGTGTGTGTGTCCTGTGCCGGGGTGTAAGCTTTTGATGTGTGTACATGCTGGGTACACATGATGTTGAATTGTATACATTAACTATAATAGTCTATCTACGTGGCTGAAACGTACACCTTCTGGGTGTACTCATCTTAAAATTGTGTGCATTGCAGCAGAATCATACACAATGGGTGTAGGACATTATCTGCAGATCTTTTCTGTACCAAGGCTAATGATTTGCATACATACTGTTTTGAGTGCAGTGTCTTTTCAGAGACCCTCTTTTACCACTGACCATTCAGTCATAAAACAGTGCCCCTGATTCATCACTGAAATATTTAGATTTACCAGTGGATTTCAGCCACAAATCAGGGCCCCTGATCCATGGCTCCTACCTCATTTAAATATTTCGGACAGGCTGTTTTACAGCTGATTATACACTGATACTTAGCTGTCCTTCTACTGTTTAATAGCTTCTGCGGTAAACAGTGACTGCAATCATGTACTAAAGGGTACACTGACTGAAATACCACTGATTCATCAACTGTTTTATCACTGAAAAGTCGCTTCCAATGTACACTGTTTCTTAGCTGATTATACATTGTTAATACTGCTTTTTGCTCCGGGAGGTTTCATATGATTTTCAATTTTCAAGTTTTACCTGATAACATTTTAGATATTTTAAATGAGGGTTCATGAGTATTTGCAACTTTAAAAAAGGCAAAAAAAAAAAAAAAAAATTTTTTTTTTTTTTTTTTTTTTTTTTTTTCATTCAAATTCTCACAGCCCGGCGCTAGCAGTTCACAGCCCGGCGCGCGCCGGGCGCGCCGGGCTTTGGGGAGAACCCTGCACATTCGATCAGCCACCCATTCCCTCACTCACTCACACAGTCAGAGGTCACTACCTCAGTAGTTGACATGCACGACATGCATGATGTTGGTGGAGGATAATCTCATATTGTTTTTGTTAGGCCAGTCATTGTTTATCGAGCAATTTATAAGACAATTAAAAAGTAGAAAAAAGGGAGGACAAGGGGCCCTGATTTCTAACCAATATTTACAACAAATATCTTTTAAAAAATCAAATAATAATATCAATATTTGTCTCTGAAAAGTAAACTTGTAATTCTTTTATACACTTTGACCCAGGGAATGGCAGTCAGAGATGCATTCAGACACCCATACACTCAGTCAGTTGGTCAGGATGGCCCACCAGTGGCGACTCTTCACTTGATGTAAGTGACCCTTCAGAGTCTCATCTCACGACAGCTGCGCATGTGCAGCTGGCAATGTCCCCTATTAAAGTTTATACAGCTGACTCCACATGTTTTGTGAAAAGCAGGAGTGTAGAGTAAGTCGAGTTACCTGACCCCTGCTAGGCAGCCATTGCTGTGCCTGGATTTGTGTTAAGCCCCTTACAAAACTGCCAATTTGCCAAAATCATAAAGATTTGGATTAACCAAATGTCATATTAATTAGTAAACTTTTACAGTTTGAGAAAATGTTTTGGAATTTTGAGAGGGACCTGTGTCCAACTGTGGTCATTTCAGAGCATAATTATATAAACAAGAAGGATTTACCTTGATATTCAATTTTGGTGAATTTCTTTTGAAACATATCGCCAGATTGTGTGCATATTTTGGGATAACTATTCTTTTGGAGTCTAATGTAGCCTACAATCTTTCAAATTTTGTGCATCAGGTGGTAGCTTTGTTTGTTTGTGGGATTAGTTTAACGTCCGGCCAACCCTTTAGGGTTCTTTTACCAGACTGCACAAGGTAAAGCCTTTCAGCTAGTTTTACGCCACAGGGGCGGTGACCGAATATGAAATGAGGTGCCTATTTGTAGCAGTGGGACCCAATGCCCTCTTTATAGTGCTGCCACACTGAGATATCATGTCATAGGCCCATACAATATCCCACCCAGTCACATTATACTGACACCAGGCCGACCAGTTATGTTTCGTGGTTCTTACTTTATACCGAGTGCCAGGCAAGCAGAGACCACTGCCATTGTTAAAGTCTTTGGTATGACTCGGCCAGGGATAAATCCAAAGACCTCCCAGACTCAGGGCGGGCAGCATCTTTGCCAATCAGCCATTAGCCTTTTGTTTCTTTGTTGGGGTAATTTAACGTCCGGCCAACCCTTATGGGTTCTTTCCAGACTGAACTGTCTTGTACGCAAAATTAAGATTCTTAAGATGAATTACTTCTTTCCAAATTAAATGAGTATGAGGTTGTGTGGTGTTGAAGTGTCAGCATTTGCTACTCAAATATTGATACATATTCAGTGTCCGAAATTAAGGTTTTATTTTGTGCACATGGCTGCAGAACTTCCAAAAGTGTGCACCCGTGTACATTTCTGTGGGTACATTTCTAGAATTACCTATCTAAAAGGTTGAAAAATCGTACACCATCTGGGTGCAAACCTTAAAAAATCCTGCACCCTGCTGCAAAATCCTGCACGCTGGGTCCAGGGTGCACCCTTAATTTCGGACACTGCTATTTTTCCAAATAGACCCCTGCATGAAAACTAATGCCATGAAATCAATGGATAAAGCAGAAAAATTTGGGATGAATTGAACTAGATCTATAGAGAGTTTATACAGATTATCTGTTTATACAGGGTGTACTTAGTCGAGTTAATTATGGATAATAGCCAACTCTTTAAGCAGTCTCCTCCACTTTTGACTGTGCATAGTCCACTACATAATAATAGTTTCACAGCAGTAAGACATAACACTCACGTGAAAGGATGTTCTTTATTTAGTTATCTCCAGTGTATTATCATTCCATGACGAGATCTCAATTGACAATGGTCAGCTCCAAGGATGAAGCCCCTCAAACATACTCAGTCAATGCTCCCGCCTTTCTACAGTCTTTCTACTTCTATTCCAATCCAGGACTCAGCTTCTAAGACCTACCCTTTCCAGGATGGCTGCTCACAACAGTGTTCAGCTAACTCTGACTGAGCTCGAGTGCTGGGCGCCCCTTTAGTATGATACATCACACATAGAATCCTCCTCTTAACTCCCCTACTGACAGAGAGTCACGGCTAAAGCGTGCGCTGATATAAACATGACACTGCTAAGCCTAACAAATATGGACTGGCCATCCGCATCAGTACAGAATGAAGGAGAGAAAGATTTGCAGTGAAGGAGAAAGGGTTGGTCATTTGAGTTGGTGTGAAAGAGACAAATTTGGAGGTGAAGGAGAGAAATTTGGAGGTGATGGAAAGAACTTTGGATGAAGGAGAGAAATTTGGGGTGAAGAGAAATTAGTAGTGAAGGAGAGCAAAATTTGGAGTGAAGGAGAGAACTTTTGGGTGAAGGAGAGACTTTGGATGTGAAGGAGGTATTTATAACAATACAATACAATACAATTCTTTATTCACGGCCCCTTTCAAGGGCAAAGGAAGTACAAAAAAATGTCTACAGGATAAGTGAGTTGTGTGACATATAAATGAACAATGTAAGCACTGTAAACAATAAATCAATATAGCTTGTGTTTACTAAACTAATCGTAAATGAGACTGTTCACTATCAGTGGTAGTGATTCTGCTAACAACCAGCAGATGGCAGCACATGTTCAACCCCCGTTAGATGTACCATTTGACTAGATATACTTGACTAGGTTTGTCGGGGTACTTGACTAGGTTATGGGGTATTGACTAGGTTTGGTGAGGGTATTTAGATCTAGGTGGTTTAGTAAGGGTTGCATGAACCGTCTTCCCCCTCCCTTTTCTATCATGTTCTTTTCTTAGGTCTTTCACAATGTTGTTTTCTCCTTTTCTTAGTTGAGGCCCCTTTGTTTGCATTTCTGTTACTACTTTACCGTTTATTTTGCGTTTGGGTTTTTTTTTTTTTTTTTTGTTGTTTTTTTTTTTTTTAATTTTCTTCGTCAGCTGTTTTTTTCGTCTATTGTTGCCCCTGTTGTCTTTGAATTTGTCCATGATGATGCTACAGAATTTTGCCAAGTGTGAAAGAGTTAAGGGGTCCTTTGCTTGGAACAGGGTTTCCATGTTTAGTGTGTTATGTTTTTTGGTAAATGTTGTGCTGATGTAGGTCTGTCTTTCCTGTTCTAAGGCCTGGCACTCCATGATGTAGTGAAATTCGTCTCCCAAAACCTTTTTGTCGCATATCTGACACAATCTCTCATGCTTTTCTATCCCTTTGTGTCTTCCCGTTACAATTGGTAATTTGTGATTTCCACATCTGAAGCGACATAAATCCAAAGCTTCTTTTCGGTTAAGGATATTCAAGTATTTTTCAAATTTTAAGTCTTTTTTGATTATTCTATAGTTTGTACAGTGCCCCGACTCCATGATCTGGCTGTGCCAGTCCTGGAGTTCTATGTCATTGGTCCTAACTTTTATGCTGCTTTTAACGTGTTGTGGATTGATTAGTTCTAGGGGGGTGTTCATTAAGAAACTCATGCCGCATTCATTGAGTGTGTTGTTGATGGAGGCAAGCCATGGCGAGTTCAGCCTGTCCCTTACTTGTTGGTTTTTTATTACCCGGAAAAAGATACTAGATATTTTGCCCGGCTTGCCTGTCATGAGTTTAGTCCAGAAGTTAACCATCCTCTGCTTAACCATTGTTTGTAGTCTTGGTCGGCCCAACTCGCCAAGTGCAATACAGTTAGCAGTTTTGGGGTTGAGTTTCAGAATGTATTTACAAAAATAATTTTGGACCTTTTCAATTTCGACTAAGTTAGAAAATCCCCAGATTTCACAGCCATAGAGAAGAATGGGGACAATGCAGGCATCAAACAGATGACACTGGAGTTCCAGTGGGAGCTGGAGGCATCTAGCCTTTGCTAGCAGGGAGAAAAGGGCTCTTTTAGCCTGTGATATTTGTTTTGAAATGGCCTTTTTGAACCTACCATTATAGTTGAAAAGTATCCCGAGGTAGCTATAGGTGTACTGAACCTCCAGAGGTTGGCCGTTGAGCATCATGCTCGGTAGGTTTTTAACTTTTCCTCTTGAGAAGATAACAACTTTAGTCTTGCTAGTGTTGACTGTCAGGTGCCACTGCTGGCAGTAGCCATTTAAAATATCTAGCATATTCTGCAGATCACTAGCTGACTCACTAAGAAGGATGGTATCGTCTGCATATAGTAAAGTGAAAAGTCTTAATAGCACATCTGTTTCTGCATCTGGATTGATGCATGTAAAACCTTGACAAGTGTTGGTGAAGTGCCCCTCCAAGTCATTAAGGTAAATTGCAAACAAGAGGGGAGATAGATTTTCACCCTGCCTAACTCCAATATTGCACCTGAAGTATTTTGATAGATCATTATTGACTTTAACACAGGACTTAGCTACCTTATACATGTTTCTGATGACTGTAAGAACTTTGCCTGAGATATTGTGTTTGAGTACTTTTAACCACAGTGACGATCTGTGAATGGAGTCGAAAGCTTTTTTATAATCTATGAATGCACAATACAGCCTTTTTTTTTGCGCGAGTAAGAGGTCAATAATGCAATTTAGAGAAAAAATATGATCAAGGGTGGAGTATCCCTCCCTAAATCCTGCCTGCTCTTCTCCCAGCATGTTGTTTTCGTCTAAGTACCTGTGTAGCCTTTGGTTTAGAATCATAGTAAATAATTTCCCCATGCAGCTCAGCAGGGTAATACCCCTGTAGTTGTCGGGGTCATTTATATCACCTTTATTTTTAAATATAGGCACAATTAGGCCTATGGTCCAGGATTCTGGGACGGTACCTGTATCCAGGACTAGGTTAAAATAGGAGCATATCAGTCTAAGCATATTTGGTGGGCTGTTTTTGATGAATTCGTTCAAAATATGATCTAACCCCCCAGCCTTACCATTCTTTAGTTTCTTTACAGCTATACTGAGTTCCTCTATACGTATATTTTGATTAAATGGGGTGTCGTTGTTCAAGCATAATTCTTCAATGTTGTTATCAGGACCACTTGGTGAATCGCTTGCGTTTATCTTTTCAAAGTGGTTCATAAAACTGTCTATTTCTATATTTCCCATTTTGGTCCCTTTACCATGTGCCCTATTTATAATGTCCCAGTAGTCCTTGGGGTTTCTACTTTTAAGGTTTTTTAGATTTGTATGTAGGTCTTGGTAGTAGGAGTTCTGAGCTGCTTTAGTGGTCTGCTTGTATAGCTTTGCAGCCTGGTTCATTTCCTCTCTGCTTGTGGGATTTTGCTCCTTTTTGTATTTATTTTTGGCTAGGAAGAAATCCCTACGTTTCTGGGAGCAGTCATTATTGAACCAAGATTTCTTGCCCGTCTTCCTGGTATTCTTGCGGTCCCTGTTTGTTGTGAATATTTTTTTTGTTTTGATTACTCCTACCTGCTCCCCAGTTTCTTTATATACCTCTTCAATACATTTAGTGATACTATCAACTTGTGTTTGTGTGACTGCTTCGCCTTGTGTGTGCATGTTGTCAACTCTATCTATTAAGTCATTTACTAATGAGGTATTAAATGCACCCATGAATAAGCCTTTCTTACTTAGATCCCATTTAGTTTTTATAGTGTTCTTGGCTGGTTCCTGAGTAAGACATTTATGTTTGGGCTCTTCTCTCAGACATGACTTATCCTCCAGCATACATATTTCTGTGTGCAGTTCTAAAATTAGTGGGCAGTGTATATCTGATAAGCAGCTGTCAAAGATGTCAATGTAGAAATCATTAATATATGGGAATAGGTTGAGGCTTCCGAGAACATAATCAACGGTGCTAGCCCCTTTACAAGTCAACTTGCCTGATTCCTCTATCTTTCCTGCCCTACCATTGGCAATAAGCATTCCTGTGTTAGTGCAAAGTTCTAATAGTTTCTTGCCATGTTCATCCAAAACTGTGTCTACATTATACCTTGCTTTTGTTATACCTAAGGTTTCTAAGATGTGTTCGTTTACAAACAGTTGGTTCAGGCAGTCATCCAGACCTGTGGCCTGTAGTAAATGTTCGTCTGCTTCAACAAAATCAGGTTGGTCACTAGTCCGAGAGTTAAAATCACCAATCATGCAGATCTTACAGTTATTGTTATCACTGTGAATGTCAATCAGGTCTTGTAATATCTGTTCGTATTCATGTCCTGTGCTATAGGGAGAGTCTGGTGGGGGTATGTAAACTGCCCCAATTATAAGTGTATAGCCTAGAACATTAACATCTATCTTAAGCCATTGGGTAAATTCATTCTCACTCGGTTTGAGGATTTTGATATGGTCTGCAATTTTGTCCAAAACAAGGGTAGCTATACCCCCCGATTTGCGTAGAAATTTTTGTCGATGATGATAAAATGGTCTAAAGCCCTCCATATTAATATTTAACTCATCTATTGCATCTAGTTTAGTCTCTGAGAGGCATACAATGTCAAAATTGTCATAAATAAGATCTTCTAGTATATTAAGATTCAGTTTGGAGACCATGCCGCAAACATTTAGTCCCATAATCCTTAGAGTCTTATTTGTAGCACCACTTAGCACCTTGTCAGTAGTGTCAGCCTTTAGCTGAGTGGTGCCTTCCTTGGTGCCAACAGCTCCTTGGAGCCCACCGGGGGGTGGCTCAGGGATTGTACCTTCTGCATCGTCTGCTGATGGAAGTTTCAGAGTGTCATCAGGATCTGTTAATAGCACCATATCCAGCTCTGTGTCTGTAGCACCATGTAACACCTTGTCGTAGGTAACGACATTTACTGTGGTGTTATTGACTTTACTGTCTTGTTTGAGAAGCCCATGGGGTGGTACCAGACCCAGTTTGTCTGACATGCCCTGGATGTTCCACATAGAGCATGTCATTTTAGGGTCGGGTTGTACAGATTCACCAGCATCAAAGGGTCTGATGGGATTCCAGGATATTCATAATTTCTCCAGCTAGTGTTTTCTTTGAGAATCTGGTGTAGTGCACCCCGTCATAAACTTTGTAGTTAGATGTATCGATGAACAAAAAGTCATCTGTCATATGACTTAGCTGGTGAAGGTATTTGTTGATTGCGGTGCTATTTCCGTAGTTGACATCAGTTGCTGGGACGCCGCAGACTACTTTCTTCGACAGAGGAAAAGCAGCCCTAGCTGCACCCAGGAGAATGTCACACTTACTCATCAGTTCACAGACCGATGACTCTTTGTTTTGGATGTCAATGTCCAGGCCCTGTATCACGACGATGTCTGGGTCGGGTCCATCGTGGAGGTAGGGGAGTCTTGAGGCGATCTGTTCAGCAGTTGCACCACTGAGGGATATGGACTTTGTTGAAGCAGCAGTTGGCTTATCAAGAAGTTGCACCACGCCCTTGATGTTGGAATTGCCTGTGATTAAGATACTTTTGCTTGTTAGTTGCTGCATTTCTCTTGTTTCTGCATTTGCCTTGGTTGAGGGTGTTGTAGGTTCAGAAGGTGGGGACCTGGCAGGTGTACTGTTTTCTCTGGTGTTTGTTGTCGGGTGACAAGGTCTTGGGGTCTCAGTTGGTAGTTTTTGGTAACCACTTGGTGGGTTTTCTCGGAGTTCCTCCAAGAGTCGCCCCATCCAGTTTTGACCTTCGTCGCCTGTGCCCCAGTAGCCATCCTTAACCGTATGGAGTAGTGGACGGTCTACAGTTGAGAGGAGGCTTTCTGCAAAGGAAGGGACTTGCTGGAATTTTAAGTTGAGTATTTCTCGCATAATGTCAGCTTTGGCAAGGAACCACTCAGGTGACGTCTTGATAAATCTACTTGCGAGGGCTTTGGCCTGGCCAGCGTGTTTTGCGAGCCTTATACGGTAGGCGATGTCGAACTGGCCATGGAATATGGCCTTGCGGTATTGGTATAGATGTTCCGCGCTTCCGAAGATGATGTCGTCGTACCTGATCCTGCAGGCATAGAAGTTTGAGAGGGGGCATTCATGACCTTTGATTAGAACTGGCTCGGTTTGTTTGGGTACATGGGGGGGGTTTGGGTTTTTCAGCAGGGTCCCTCTTTGGTGTTCTGTGGTCAGGTCAGGGAAGCCTGTCTCGTCAAGTGTGATGAATCCACGGGTAGGGCCGGTGTAGATGTCTCGCGAAGGGGAACCTGAGACAACCTCGCTGAAAAGCCTTTGGTTGTCCGCCGGGGAGGGAGGCTGAAGGCTGAGAACTTGGGCAGTAAGTGTGTCGACCTTCAGTTGGTAGTTGGTTTCTGAGGTCAGTCTCCTTTCTTCTGCAGCTGTTGCCTTCGAGACCTGTAGGTCGATGTCATTTTGCAGTATCGCAATTTTCTTGTCGAGCTCCCCTATGTGTTTCTGTGATTGTTTACTCTGTCTTGTCAGGGTGTTGTTTAGTGAGGTGATTTTGTTAGATTTTTTGGTCATTTCTTGTTGCAGTTCCGCATTTAGCTGTCGTAGTTTGGTGTTTTCTATCTCAAGATGATGCACTTTGTCATCAGTCTTTTCCTTCTCTAGCTCTTCTTGGGGGATGGGGCCAGTTGTCGTGGGGTCGGCCTCTACTACAGTTTTTGGGTTGGTCTGGTTTTCTTCATTGGGTGAGCTATTTGTGATGGGAGACACAGTTACTAGGGTCTCATCTGCAGGGTCTCGTGGGCTGTAAGATGGTTTAAATGGTGTGCTTGTCCTCACGTACTCTAGTTCTTTTGGTGACTCATGTGAGGTTGAGTAGTAGAGCGACTGAGATCCCTTGGTTTCGTCAGATGCATGGATGGCTTCGTCTCCAGGTGTGATTGTCGAAAGGGTCCCCCTGTCATCACAATTTTCACGCTTCTGTGATGCCAGTTCGGCAACTATCTCAACAGAGTCCTGTGATGAGGGTTCGTCTTCTATCTCGATGGAGTTCATCAGTAGCTTCCTTTTGGTTAGTGAAGACTGCACCTCGGGTGAGTCGGCATTTAAGGTGTCAGGGTCCATATCATATAAGAAGTTTGGATCTTTTAGTGTTTTCAGGTTTCTCTTGGAGCGGCGGACTACCGGTGTGATGGCACTGGTGGTGGAGGGTTTGCTTTTGAATCGACCCATAGTTGTCTGTTGGGCCAGCGGATTTACTAAGTGATTTTGTGAAAGTTGTCAATTTTTTTTTTTTTTTTTTTTTTTAAATCAGTTTTTGAGAGGCTGTTCAGTGCATACGGAATTCCAAGGGCTTTCCAACGGTGGTTAAATTTCGTTTCTAAGACTCTTAGAACCAAAGTTAAGTCAAGAAGTAGGTCCTGATAAGTGGTAGCTGCAGAGTGGTGGTGTTGCTGCAGAACGCCCGTCGTGACGGCCGTCCGTTGTTTTCCTCTATTATCGCTCACCCAGAGGATATGCACTTTTGGGGCATAATGAGCTTGGAATTTACACTGATAGGATATGGCGAGTGTTCTTTGGGGTCTACCCTACGTAGATATTGTGGTTTTAAAGTGACATTACATGTATAACTTGGGTTAAGTGCCGATATAGTTTTGTTTGTTTTTGGCGGACTTACGCTGGTGGCGCCCCCACCCCGAACCAAACAAGAAATGCGTAGTGTCCGCGGGAAAAAAGCGATCCGTGTCTGCCTTACGATAACCCTTCGCTTCGCTCAGTGGCAGCTTTGCTGCAAATTTCTTATTCGCCCTTTCATGATATCCCGCAGACTCTACATGTTGTTTGATACCTTTACATAATTTTCCAAATTTTCTTTTTTACCATTTCATAATATCCCACACACCCAACATGTTGTTTAAAACCTTTCCCTAATCTTCTAAATTTCTAATTTACACATTTCATAATATTCCGCACACCCTACTTGTTGTTTAATACCTTTAAATATTTTTTTTTAATTTCTTATTTACCATTTACTAATATCCCGCACACCCAACATGCTGTTTGATACCTTTAAATAATTTTCTAAAATTTCTTATATACCATTTCATAATATCCCGCACACCCAACATGTTGGTTAATACCTTTCCATAATTTTCTAAAATTTCTTATATACCATTTCATAATATCCCGCACACCCAACATGTTGTTTGATCCCTTTCTATAATTTTCTAAAATTTCTTATATACCATTTCATAATATCCCGCACACCCAACATGCTGTTTAATACCTTCACATAATTTTTCAAAAAATTCTTATATACTGTTTCATAATATCCCGCACACCCAACATGTTGTTTAATACCTTTCCATAATTTTCTAAAATTTCTTATAATACCGTTTCATAATATCCGGCACACCCAACATGTTGTTTAATACCTTTCCATAATTTTCTAAAATTTCTTATATACCGTTTCATAATATCCCGCACACCCAACATGTTGTTTTATACCTTTCCATAATTTTCTAAAATTTCTTATATACTGTTTCATAATATCCCACACACCCTACATGTTGTTTAATAACTTTACATAATTTTTTCAAATTTCTTTTTTACCATTTCATAATATCCCGCCCACCCACAATTGATTTCAAATGTTGTAAATATTTTTATTTGGTTTCATAATCCCGCCGGGCTGTTCTGTTTGTTAGATGTTTCCATGACATGATGTCAAGGACAAGGGCCAATCAGAGTGGAGCTTACAACCAGCTTTGGCCCACCAGCCTCACTCTGGTTTTTCTAAGGGGAGCCAAAACTCCAACAAACTGGAACATTTTGCAGCATAAAGAGGGAGATTATTGATAAAATCCTTTGACCAAAAGCCATAATATGGATTAATCTAAGCAGGGAATGAACTAAAAAAAAGTATGTTGACAGTTTGGGGCAGTGACATAGGAGGATTAGGTTGTTTCAGAGGATTTGTTGTTGTGAAAGTAAGGACAGAACCTATCAGAACATTGCCCATGGATTTTGGACAGGGGGTAAAGCGATCACGTCGCTACGCTCCGTTGCGCCTTCGGCGCGGATCGCTTTAAAAAACGCTATCGTACTTTTGGGCCACCGTACTGATCAGTGGATGCTGCAGCTGCAGGGCGGGGGCCGGGGACGTCAGCCTCCAGCACTCACCCGCGGTCAACCGTACGGTGTCAAAACACGATTCAATTGCAAAACGTCTACAGGCTTACCTTGTATACAATAAACTTCTTTCTTGTCGTGGTCACCTTTTTCTCAGACCGATAACTGCCAAGGCGGGACGGAGATTTTCCCTCCTGTTTCGTAGCACGCGAAAGCGGACGTCCAAAACGAGGCGCGTGTCGACATTCTCCTAGCGGATGCTTAGCGCTTTTTGATTGAAAATTGCAGTAAGAATCTGGTCGGAGAGTGACGGGTTGTCACAGTTGAGAATTGCGTTTTGATTGGGTTACGACACAAGATGATAGCCAATCAAATGGGTTTTAACAAATCGTCGTCGGCGGCTTTAATTTCCCGCGAGATCGGGCAGAGTAAACGCCGACCCACGAAGCACCCTCATTGTTTTGATAGGTTTACGCCATAAATTATCTCCGGATCACACTAAACAAGATGCCTCCCAAGAAACGAAAGGGCGAGGAAGACATTCCCGGGTCACAAAAGAGGGGACCTAAGAAAACAAAACCGGAAAATGGTGCCGCCTCGGCGGCGGCGGCGGCAGCAGCGATAGACGCCAGCTTGATCGAAGACGAGGCCACCAAAATTGTGAGTGCTTTTAAAAGCTCTGAGAGTAGGAGTAAAAGGTAATGAAATGCGGGCTCTCGGGGCGAACAAGAAGCCTCTGACGATCAATATACGGCCGTCTGGGCGACAGGCCCCGGCAGCCCCGGCCGGCCGTCGGGGGGCCCCCTGAAGGCCGGCCGACAACAAAGCAGCTGCCCGCTACTTCCACGTGGTCGTTTGTTTTGGTTTTGTCGGCGATGACCCCGGGTCAGAGTGATTGATTGCTCATTTCTTGTCCATTGAAAAGGGGAATTTTTCACTCAGTTTGGCTTGAGAGCTTGATCATGTTCATCCATGGAAAGGGCTTTTCGTTCAGATGGCTGTATATCCATAGCAGGTGAAGACGACTACTAACGTCGTTGGTGTCATTGTGTGAGGAAAACACATCTCAAATAACGTTAGGCCAAGGCTAGAAGAAGGCAAATTTACTTTTTTTTCCATTCAAGTTATTCTTTCAATGTTTGTTGAATGGCATAAAAATAAGGGTTATAAATGTTGTTATAAAATTTAGTGGAACAATATCCATACCACTAAATTTATAAGACATAAGTAAACATACGTGGATCTCTACCTGATTGATTATTAACTTGTTACTCACTTCTCAGGTAGGCCTAGTCCTACTTTAGATTATGAACTATATCTTATATCTAAATGAATGACAAAGAATAAAAGATTGATAGTATCAGGGCGCACTAAATCCAGCGTCCTGGGTGTCCTGTCCACCCCACTAAAGGCACAGGACACCCAGACAGGACCCTAGGCTATGGGTGTCCTGTGGACACCCTAGAAATCATACCTCAATATCAATGTTGAGGCAATTGCAATCTGAAATTCCTGATTTGCAAAATATTAGGGGTTTGACTTGTTGTTGAGTTGTCCAAATTTTATCTCACAGTGAAGGCTTTTATATTTGAACACCTAGATATGACACAAGGAAAAAATGCCGTGGGACAGGGAAAACACACAGACTATGAACATGAAATTCGAGTGGGGACCCTGATAATTATAGGGTGCTTTTTGTCTTGATCATATGACAATTCTAAACCGTAAAACGTTAAGAAGAAGACTAAGGCATCTTCATACATGAAGCCAGTTTGGATGACAGTATTTTATTTCTGATGATTGGTGTTAGGCCCTACGCTGCCTTAGTTCAATTGACCCAAGGCCTCAATTTTACAGCTCTTCTGGAAAGAATAGTTCGGTTTGCACTTCAAGTTCATGATGCAAATGCTCTTTGGAAAGGCACAGTTCCGTATTCGTGCTAGGTAGTAAGATAATAAGGACATTATATTGTGGAAATTTGTAGTCTAGATGCTATCAGGATTGCCAGAAGTGCAAAACTAGTGGGACCAGTTGGGTTTTTGGTCAAATAGCCCGATGGTTCACGTCCAGCCCTTAGATTAGAACAACTCAGAGCAAACCTCCTGAACGAACTGTATACCTCTCCGGGCTAGCACAAAAGATGGTCACAAGAAAGCGTGAAGATGTAGCCCTATAATGGGGGTTGTCCGACGGGCAACTAGGGTTTGGAAGACGAGGCCGCCTCCCCGGTCGGCTGGAGGCCCCCTCCCGGCCCGGCCCGGCGGCAGACAGCGGCGCCATTACCAATTCATATCCTCCCTGTGTGTCATTTTATATTGATTTTTCCCAGCGGGTGAAATATGGCAGTGGGTCGGCGGTGACTGGGGGGGGGAGACGGACGGGGACGATCGGTGAACGTATTATAATCACTCCTTGTCTTGTCTATCATTGATCTGACGGCAGCATCTGGGCTCAGTAACCAGGCCCCGATAGCGTCTTAGCAGGGAGGGGGCGGCTCAAATTATACAATTGTCGGTTGACGGTTTTAAGGAAAGCCCGCTGGGAATGATGCCCTGATGTTTGTATCCATATTGGGTCAGGGTATATCACAAAGAAGTCTGGGATAGTCATACATAATTATTATCATTTAGATACGCAAGGGTCACGTGTACCTATAATCAATGGATGTTCCTTGCATCCGCTCCGTGTATCGCTGTTTGTATGACTCATAATCACTAGGTTATAAAAACGTATGTCATTTCAGATTGGTTTTCTTTCTGTCGTACGACTATGAGCCTTAGATTGTCCTATTTTCTAGTAATTTCATATTGTGCTAGTAGAGATAGTATTGGAACTTTTCCTGCGTCATTCCCAACATTATTCTCAATCCACCATCCATTGAATCTGATTAAGATAGTTATTTAGTTTGATAAGTCTCTAGTCTATTCACAAAATGATGCCTTGATGGTATTAACGATGAGGGGCCACCCATTAAGTATATGTACGCATCAAGGGGGGGGGGGGCTGTGCATACGTCCCTGCAAATCTATAAATGCGTACTTTAGCTCAAAAAGGGGGTGGAGGGGTCTGAAATACATGTATTTGAAAAAGCAGGCCTTGAACTTAATGGAAGGCCCCTGATCAGAATACCTCAAATAGAAGTCGGACACTTTTGTCAAGAATATGCACCTTTTGTCTGGGCCCAGAGCACACATCGCATTACTAGGGATCGTTACTGTTATGTGGAGTCATTGTAAAAGACAAATACAATATCATAAAGGTTAAAAAAGAGAAAGGTAACATGAGGGCCATGATTGCAGCCCGTGCCGGTCGTATAACGATGACACACGGCCGTGGGCCACCACCAGGCGCACACAGACAGAGACACGGGCACGTTTTTATTTGACATCCTCGCCAACTGTGAATCTAATACAAACAATACATATGAGACGACTACAAATAATACAACGATAAGCGAGGAATATTTCTAGGTCAGAAGGTCTAGTTGTCTACAGTAGATGGTGATAAAAGAATGAAACACAGTTGGAAATATTCAGGTTTATTACAGTTTGAAATTATTAGGCTATACTTCATGATGGTTACACACATTTCGAAACATGCGCCTGTGATGTGACATCTGCACATTGTGACTGATCAACGTTTTGATCTCTAATTATGCACACACCAGACGAACAGTAGAAAATTCAATTGAATTGATATTGTAATAGTCTGTGGATGGAACAGTTCCAATTGCTGATTTTGGAATTAGCGCTAACATTAGGAAAAATGTTATTTTTACAGTGTCCGAAATTGAGCATTCTGAGGTGCACGTTTTTAAAAACCTTTTACCACCGGGTGCAATTTTTTTTGGCAAATTTTTGTTGGTAAAAGTATGAATAGCTTTAGACCACTGAGGGTCACTGGGTGCATGAAGAGCTTCCTGGATGCACAGTTTGTAAACCTGAATATCGGACACTGCTTTATAGCATATCTGATTTAGTGAATGGGCTTCATTCTGTACATAGTTGGAACACAGAAAGGGTTATGCTAGGCATTTCAGGCCTAAAATTCGATTCCAAATTTCATTTACATAACGTTTTAAATCAGGCCAAATGCAGCACTAGCACAGCGGGCTAACCGCGCAAAAATTGCACTTGTTAGACTAACACTTCCATTACTAGTGATTAGCAGAATTAACACCGGGTGTAGAGCGCGATGTAAAGCTGATTTAAATACATGACAAAGTTGAGGGAACATCCTGAATCCGGGGTGCTAGCCTTGGCTACCAGGTGCTCGATTTTAAAAAAACTGTGCACTTAGAAAACGTGATCCCCCACCACATAATGAGGCATTAGTCGCTGAGGTCTTGATCGTGTGATTTCTATAGAAAATTCAATTTTTTCCCTTTTCTCAGAACTTCTGCTTCATTTAGTTGTGGGAGGGGGGGGGGGGGGTCAAGTATATTCTGGTTAATGGTCACTGGATTTCATGAAATCTCAATGTGATTCAATAGACCATACCTCCTAAACTGTCAGGATTGGACATATTAATGACTTACCAATCCCAGAAGGCACATTGAGTTGCACTGTAAATTCGCTAGGTGTCGCAACAAAGGAAATGACCTTTAGCGTGAGCAGTCGACCAGAACCCACTGAGGGGGGTGGGGCAGTTCGCTGGTTCGGCCTCTCCGGACCCTGGAGGGGGCGGGATGAGGGCTTGCTGCCCAGCACCAGCAGCAGCGGCTGGTTGCTGGCCGGTGTCTTGGGCGGGTGTTAAGTGAGGCCGGGTACACGCCGGGTGACACGGAGCCCCGGTCCCAGGGCTGGTATTGATTTATTATAAGGAGACCGTCATAATGCGGACGGCCGCCGGGCGAGGGCTGCTGGGGGGGGGGGGGGGGGGCGTAGATTCATGTGGTACATTTAGAAGGTACAGGCCATGATGTCAGAGACAGTATCAGGGGAACGTGAAACGTAGGGTCAGGTATGCAGGACCAAAGAACTGAACTCTCTGAGTATAGTCCGTGGGAAGGCGTAAATATTTTGTTTAATTCTTTATTCAGTTAAAGTCAGACTTCGAAATCAAATATATATCGCATATATTAATTTTGCAAACAACGCCTCGAGCGCTCTTCCCACTGATATTCATGTAGCTTTTTTATATAACGTGGTTAAAACTATAAAAGAGGGATGCAAAGCTTTAGCACAGATAATGATAGCATTATTTTGGACACTTTGTAATAATTAAAATTTGTAATAGTAATAATCATATCAACAAAACAACTACATTAAATTTGCTGTTGTTGAAGAGCCAGTTCCAGTCGTATTGCCTTGAGGAAATAGTGTGCGCAAGTCGAAAAGTCAAGAAGAGATGGATACAACTTAATGTATTTCATTGTGTGCATTGGGGGCTTGATCCTTTGGTCATCCCCTCCCCTCGTCTCCTCGTCCCTTTCCCGCTGGTCGCCGTCTGGAGGTGAAGTGATCAATAGAGCACCGTCTGGGAACCAGCCGTTGTTGATTCCCCCCCCCCCCCCCCTCCCCGCGACCACACACCCCCGGGGGGGGGGGGGGGTCCCGATCAATTTCCCGATCAATGTTTGAAGACAAAGACAGATAATAAGATAATGACTAGTAGCATTCTTCGATGCACACATGATTGAGAAGGGATATGCTCTACTTAACCTCAATTTGCAATTATTTCCCTTGACTTGTGAGTCATACGTAGTTTTCATGCTTTACTTAGGGAAAGGGGGCATTATAAAACATTGTTTTTACTGATTGAAAACGAGGCATTTGGTGTACGGGTATTTTGGGTATCTTGGTCACGAAAAATAAGAAAAGGCTTGTATTAAAAGCATCACCTCAAGAAAATTAAAGGAAAAGGGGTTTAATAATTGGACGCTGAACTTTCTGACATAAATGCCTCTCGTATATTCATAGTTTGGGCGCTGTAAGGTGACGACTTTGATACAGAAGTGCCTCAATGAGGTGTGTGGATCCTGTAAGCCTGGAGTGGTGGGAGGACAGTGGTACCGACCATGTTTAACTAGCAGGCTGCGCGAACGACCCTCCCCCCTACTTTTTATTAGGCCAAATTTGCCTCGCATGACAGAGGGTTTCGTGTTGCACTACTTGCTGTTCGTACCTCTTTGATCATAGGAATGGCAGAAGTAAAAACTTCTAAAATAATAGGCCTACATGTATGATATCATGGTATTACAAATAATGCTGGCACGAGTAGCCCACTACCTTTTGCTTATGAAAGAAAAACATGTTTATGTGGCAACATAATGACATTGATATTGACTTGTAGATCTAGAAAATATTATATACCCTCTTCTAAGTTCCATAACATAATTCAGAGCGCGTCAGCTGCATTCCACATGTGCCAGCTATTAGAGAACTTAATGGTCACCATTAATGCTATTGCTATTAGGATCAATTAACTTCAGGATCATATCATAGGTAAAAAATTCTATACTTAATCCATTTAAAAACGATTAGGGAAATGATGTGACTATGTAACATTAAATACTCCTCATTACAGCTTACTCAATACCATACATCATTAAGTGGCTATCATGTCTAAGTGGATTTGTAAGATCGGACCCGTCTCACAAAAGTCCATTACAAGACCAAATTTAAAACAATGTTTAAAAAAAACAACAACTTAACTTGTCAAATGAACGCACATGTCCTTTGAAGTGACGCATGAACTGCCATGGGTAAAAAAGATAATTTTTATAGAAAAAGAGTAATTGTAAAAGAGGCACAAAAATTTAAGTGGGTTTGATCATTCCACTGACAGAAGAAAATCGCCTTAACACATTTAATTTGACTAGACAAGTGGGTATTTTATCTGATTGATTGGAGTCTGAGTACTTTCATGAGGTCAGAAAGGCACGGGATGTAAACCGTCCAATCTTGTTTTCAAAGGGACGAATCATTCTTTACCTTGCACTTCCCTAGCGTCCGTTTCAGGCTCAACAAGTTGCTCCTGCCGGTCCCACTAAGGCTCCCCTTGTGTGTTTCAGAAGCTGGAGGGGTCGATGATCAGCGGGGAGCTGCTCTTCTGTGGGGGCACCAACTGGGACACGGTGGGCCGCAGCCAGGCGCCCAAAGGGGGTAAGTCGACACGCTCTGATCACCACCATTCTCCCTGGGTGTCTGAATGCGGGGAACAAAGAGTCAAAATACAGGCCTATCTGCATGTGCCCTTTGAAATTAATTTATTTAAAAAAACTATTTTTTCAAGCTTTTATTTCATGTGTTCCCCAGATACGTGTATGTTTACACCTCTAATAAAGTAATGTTATTTCCCACGTATTCACTAACGTAATTGTCTTCAATACCTCGGGGGGGGGGGGGCGAACTATGCACATCAGCACATCCTCCACTTTCGACACTGCGCTGTCAAATGTACACTCATGCTTCCACTGATAGTGATACTGGGTAATAACCATTTTGTCTTGAATTCGCTCATTTCAGTAAAGAACAGAGGAGGCCGTAACTTGTGGAGCCCCCACCGAATAGCAGCGCTGAAGGGGGTGCGGGTACGGACGGTGGCCTCGGGGTGCTGCGCCTGTCACAGTATAGTCATCACTACCGAGGGCCATGTGTACAGCTGGGGTAAGTTTCTTTCTTTTCTTTTTTTAAATTAAGTTGAACCACAATCATATTTCAATGTTCTTCCTTGTAGTTGTAGATATTTGAGATTAATAGTATTACCTCAGTTCAACAATTAAGTACCTCACTGTCAAACAACCCAGGGATAGTTACTGTTGCCTTGGGATTGGAATGGGTGAACCTTCCATATTTCTAAATTGATTAAAAATGTATAACAGCAATATAGTGGCGTAAAACAAATCATCAGGGATGTTGCAGTGAGTGGAAAACCTGAAAAAGGAAAGGTCGTAGAAATTTGATATTAGAGTATTGCAAAGTGCAAGTTTGATTCAATATGCCACCGAAGTTGAATGTACAGGTATTTAGCATTTTGTAACTAGATCAAGAAATTTGCTGTCAGTTCACAATTACTCTTCAAAAATATATACTGCTAATGCATTAAAAAGTGTTTGTAAAAAGTGACCAACTTGCATGTTGCAGGTCGCAATGAGAAGGGCCAGTTGGGGCACGGCGACACATTACGCCGGGACGTGCCCACCCTCATCGAGTGTCTCAAGGAGGTCAACATCGTGGACGCCGCCTGTGGCCGCAACCACTCCCTCGTCCTCTCAGGTAGGTCGCAAAGGCAACGCTGTCTTCTCACTTGTATGAAGGTCTAGACATGTCAAAGGCTGCAGTGGTGGTGCATAGAAGAAGTAGATGCTATAGTGGTTCAGTCCTGTTGCTAGTGTATCCAGTAAGACTGAAACTGCTCCACTCCTCCTTGGCCATTTCCAGTTTTTACTGGAACCCTTTAGCCCTACCCTGCCCTGTTTTGAAGTTTGCAGTTTTTACTGGAAGTGAGGATACTGGCTGTCTGGTATGAGTCGTTAAGCATATGTCCTCCAGTGGGTGGCCCTGTGTGAGGTTACAATACCAGCACCACTGACCACAGGAGGAGGGGAGTGGAGGTGTGAAGCGGGGCGGGGGGGGGGGGGGGGGGGGGGGGTCAGTGGGGGTTGCCCTGGGAAAGAGGAGGGTATACTTTACATAAAGAATATATAAGAGTGACTTGTTAATGTTATCGATTTTCCAGTTTTTTTGTCACTGGCCACTTTCATTCCTGTGTATTGGAGACCAATCACCCGTCACAACACGTGTCACAATTCTATCCAGTAACTACACCCCCTAAGGCCACCTGTAAAAAAACGTTTTAAGGAGACCTAGATACTTACTTTGGCAAAGCTTGACCAATTTGAAAAAAAAAAAGTTGAGTAAAAAAAGGAAATGAATAGAAAAAATATCCAGTCAGGAAGTCAACCAAAGTTATTTCCATGGCTGGTTATAGCCTCTCCACAATGCTATCACCGTCCCACACAGACTCCCAGCTCCAGACCAGACCACGTGACAGGGCGCCTTTCCCACTTCTATAACCCTCCAACCATCCCTCACACGTTTTCTAAAGAACTGAATTTGTGACTCCCATCTTAAATTGTGCTAAGATATAAACCCCTACTTTATCTGTATGGAGGGAGTATCGCCTACCCACAGTGGCTTTTGCTTGGTGACGGACGTCCTCATGTTGCCATGGTTACAATTCAGGCTGTCCCGTGTAGTTTACATAACGGCCACCAGGGGCAGGGAGGTCCTTTCTTGCATGGTGTATGGGGAGGGAGGGGTAGGCCGGGGGCCACTTAATAACCCTTTTTTCAAATTTCTTTAAAAAAAGACTTAAAAATGCTGCACACCAGGTCTGATGAAAAAGTTCATTCAGTGTCGGACATAGCCCCGGGGGGCTATTTGGATACTATTTACATTCCTATGTCAGTCAAACGGTGAAAATTGACTTGACTTATGTCAGTTGACTGGAGGGCGACATATTGACCAGTCACTGCCCAGACCCAAACAGTGACCGGGCCTTTCCCCCGAAGACCCTATTCTACCAGCACACTCTATTCTAACAGCGGTCTGTGTGGGGCCTGCCCGGACTACAAACAGCCCGCCCCCCGGGGGGGGGGGGGGGCGGAGGGGGGGGTATGAGGTGACTAGAGTCATTTACGCCTTCAGGTTCCCCTCCCACCCTTACCCCTCAACGCACCAAGAGCCTGATAGTGGTTCCGTAGGGAGTGGAAAGAGAGAACTGTTTGAGAGGGGAGACTAGGTATGACGAACTAAGTGAAGGTTCGCTCAATAATTGAGAAAGAGAGGAGACGAGAAGAATTGGAAGGAATTGAAATAAAGTGAAAGTAAGAAGAGGAACATTGATTAAATATGGGGTAATCAAGATACAGTGACTGGAAAATAGTGGAGGAAATAGAGGACAATGTACTAGATGGAAGGACGGATGGAAGACAGGGACATAATAAAGGAGGGGGTTAGGTGTGGGAGGAGGAAAATAGGAGAGGGAGGAGATAACGTGTGTGGGACGGGATGGGGAGGGGGATAGAAGACGCGGGATAAATACAAGAAAAGTGACCCCACACCCCGGGTACCCAGCCCCCAGCCCCACCTCATGACGTCTCACACAAGTTTTACTCATTCTGAATACTTGTAATGCTACTACCAAAGGTCACAGGAGGTCACTGCTGCGCATGTCAGGTTTTCTTCCTGCACGATTCCCGAGTAGTTCTGACAGGCTATACTTTTTCTTGTGTTTCCAGTTTTAGAAAAATGAAAGGTCCGTTACTCAATGATATATTTTACTTAGATCAACTTTCGTAAACGTTTTAAGATATCTTCATATTGACAAAGAACTAGTGATACTATTTTAACATTTTGAAAAGTTCTTATTAAAAAATGTCCTTAAAATAAACAACATCGAACTAACAAACATACATTTAAAAAAAAACACACACTTGCACGCTGTCATAATGGGAATGAAAGGTATTTCTCTGACTACATTGTCTAGTCCTCATGAATCAGACAGTGGACCCCGACGCGGTTGGTTGGTTCACCTCATATAAAGACACCCCCAGATTAAATCAAGCTGCCTTATGGTAACTTGTAGACGCCAATCACACGCTCTTATATTTCAAAAAAAAAAAATCAAAAAGATAGAAAAAAAAAGTACATTTCTCATTAATCTATCTAATTTTGCATACCGATGTAATCTTGTCATTTGTGAGTGTCCAGAACCTCGGCCTAGAACTGCCATATCAAAAGGCAAGGAGAACCTTGACCCGTTAGTGATATGAGTCAGAACCCTCCGAGGTGAGTCTAAAGTGAAGGGAAAATACTAAAGCTGTTCAACATGGCCTGGTTTGTTTTGCGTGTTCGAGGAAGGTCAGAAACAGAACCGAGTACCGAGACCCTGGTTTTAAAATTGGCAAGGATCCAAATACACATTGAAACTCTCATAAAAAAAAAATTATGGGTGGGGAGGGGATAATATCAATTAGATAAATAGCTTTGCCGGGAGTATCATTACCTAGTACTCAGTTTTCCACATTCAAACCAGCAAACAGGCATAGCGTTAGACTCACAACTCCATTGACACTCCCGAGTTGCAGCATACAATAATTAGATCTATAGAAGATTGCCGCTCCTTGTGACAGCAGGCAGTATACAACCAGTCGTTTAGTTTTTATAGGTCGGCTACGGTCACCTAGGTCGATAAAATCTTAAATCCCGTAGCGACCTATTCTACTCCTCGACAACCTTTCTTAGATCTGTGACGGTGTTTACGCGTTATGCCTCGCGTTATGTCTGTAACGCGGCAAAGTGACGATGTCCCAAATCGATTCTGAGCTAAAATAGTCACATTTTGGGGCTTATTTGAGCTTACATCGCAGAGATTTGGATATTTAGAATACAAATAAATCGTTTAAAACGTCCAAAATGGGGTAAATTAGACATTTCAAGCCTGGAATCGTTACGGTGACCATGTCCCAGCGCGCGGCTGCTGCGCGTTATGTCTGTAACGCGACAAAGTGACCATGTCCCAAATCGATTCTGAGCTAAAATAACCACATTTTGGGGCTTATTTGGGCTTACATCGCAGAGATTTTGATATATATAGAAGACAAAGTGTTCGTTTAAATCGACCAAAATGGAGCAAATTAGACATTAAAGCCTGGAATTATGATCGTTACGGTCATCGGGCGCCGCGTTATGGCC
Organism: Lepidonotus clava; assembly: GCA_936440205.1. Lineage (NCBI taxonomy): Eukaryota > Metazoa > Annelida > Polychaeta > Phyllodocida > Polynoidae > Lepidonotus > Lepidonotus clava. Next base: position 8,999,753 of record OW387144.1, read on the forward strand.
GTAATGCGTAAAAGCGCAGCAGCCTCGCTTTCATCGGTGAAGAAGGGATCTGGGTCAAAGGTCATCAACTATGCAGGCCTATTTCACCATGAAATCGGTCGTTCTTACGGGTCAAATAAATATAGAGGGGTAGATTTGGATACATAGATGATCAAGTCAAAGTCCAGGAGGAGATATTTTGCGAAATAACGCGACAATTCGCGCAAATGCATCGCACTATTTTCTTGGTGTTCCGTTGCGGCGACCCGGTGAACAATCCAGGTCAGACCTCACACCGGCCGGTGCAAGTGTGCCGGTTGGACGTTTCGGCGGGAGGCTCCTCTTTCGCCGCATAGAATACCTGGATTACGGCGGTATCTGATGCTTTCAAGATATATTTTTTGGACGTCTGGACCACCTTAAACGCATACAACGCATTGAAAAGTCATGCGTGATCCATGCGTTCGTATCGAAGGGAAAACATTGGATCAATCGGACACTGTCACTGCTGTCAGACCCGGTGTCAGACCTTCAACATTTCGCCGGGTTCTCTCCCCATCACGCCTGCATCGATACTTTGAACTCAGAAAACCAGGATGACATTAAACGCATCAATTGTGGAGGATATACGCATTGAAACGCATTGAGGACTCCAGGCCTTAAAGGTGGGTTCATATATTTTGTCCAGCATTTGAAATGATACCGTTGAATCTAGGCCTAAACTCGGCTAGAGGCCTAACGTGCAATGGTCGGACACTTCACTTGCAATCTGAAAAATAATTATTTAGGCCTTATTTCCCCTACTAAAATGAAAGTGATGTAAATATCTATGTTCTCCTATATCTCAGGGTCCTATATATCATTATAGTTTGATCATTTTAGGCCTGGAAACGCTTGCAAGAATATTTTACAGATGGTGCAGTCTGAGGCCTAGAGGCTGGCTGTTCAAAATGATTCAAAAATTAAAATATTTGTGAAATTGTCACTATAGTGTCATTTTTTTTCTGACCTACCACCAAAATATTCAATCTGAGCTTAAATATGTCTAGGCCTAAGTCACTGTCAGTGTCTGAATCATTCCCATTCAATGTTAAAACATAGGCGTCACACTGTCAATAAGTTCTCCGGTGCTGTCAGTTTATTTGTGAAAATGTCACTATAGTGTCATTTTTTTTTCCAGACCTACCATCAAAATATCTGAATCATTAATATCATAAAGATTAAAATGGGCCGACCTATTACTATCAAAATGCTTTTGCTTTTGATAGTAACTTAGCCTTAGGTCATATGTCGTTTGGTCTTGTTATAATCATACAAATGATACGTCAGGGTGGCCCTGTAGACTAGAGGTACGGGGCCCTCTTCTCCATTCTAATCATCAATTTGAAACAGTTTCGGCATAAATTTCGTTACAGGTGCTTAAGCAATAGCGCATCTTTTGCATGCCGTTCTTGAAAAACATTATATGTTGCCTTTCGATACTAATATTGTGTCTTACGTGTCCCTGACGCCACCACTGTACACTGTATACAGGCGGTGTATAATATATTACTATACAGCTCCGTAATGACAAAAACCTCATTTGCATAGTGTCAGAAAAAGTCATGGGCAGGAGACGTGTGGCAGACGGGTACAGTGTCCCTCCTGCTGTTTAACACTATTCACCTCTCCCCTCCTTCCTGGTCAGTCTCCTTATACATGTAAATGTGACTGGAAAGTCTTCAGTGTTTGGATGTCACACGTTGATTTGAGTTTGTGTACATGACCACACCTTTATTTTTTGGTTAGTCTGAGGACAGGACCTGTTGGTATCTCTCCCCCCCCCCCCCCTCCCTCCTTAATTGCTGAGAGCGGCGATTGTAATCAGACGTGAAGCTCTATCAGGAGCCGATCCTGGAATTCTGAAAAAGCGAGCAAGGGGGGGAGGGGGTGCTTTATTGAAAAAGGCCCATCGTCCCTCGGTGAACCCCTTTTTTATATTTAGAATAATCAATATTTGATTCCCCCCCCCCCCCCCCCCCCCCCAAAAAAAAAAAAAAAAAAAAAAAGGGAAGGGAAGGGGGGGGGGGGGGGGCACGCCCCATGTGTCCCCCTCTACATCCTTCCCTATCTATGTCCTGTAGTCTGACTGCTCACAGACTGTTGGTTACTTGGCGATACCCCCCACCACGTCTCCGACTGTGTGGGAAAAGGGCCACTACAATTGTACATGCCATTCTCATTATATCAAATTGATAGTAGTTTTATTCGGTGGACGAGGGTGTGAGTGGTACAACAACCCTTCAAGCGGGCCTTCACGAAGATGCTGCTATGTATATACCCAAAAACTTATGAAGGTAATAGCCATTTTATGCTTTGATATCAGAGTCGTCAATTATTCAGTCGCATAGAACCTAAACGTTGCTAGTTGCACGGTGGCCTGACCAGACCACCTACACACGTCTGCCCCCATGTCATGATAACAGGTCAAATAAATGGGATTTAAAACCGTCAGAACCCCCGGGTACGTGTAAGTCTAGTGCAGCAAATAGGGTCCATAACCCTACTTAGATGTACCGGCCACTTGTGATCTGTGTCAAGAGGGTCCTGTCAAAATGTAACATAGAGGGAAATTAGAGGAGGGGAATGACATACGTTAAGGATAGAAGGGGTAGGGGAGGACCAGGAAAGGGATAGCGGCAAAGTAAGAGCGGAAAAAAAAGGGGGGAGGGGGCAATAGAGCAAGAGGAGGGGAAATGATTCGAAGGGGTGGGGGGGGGGGGGGCAGTAAACGACAAAGAAGAAAGGAACCCAAAAAAGGGAATACCGTTACGAAGGGAGGGGAAGATAAATGGTATAAGAATGTATGATAGGGGATGTCAGATGGGAATCAAATACAGAAACTTGGCCATGGCAGCGAATCGAACCTGGACCCTTAATACAGCTGCCCAGGGCTCTACTCACTGTCCTTTCTTAGGGTAGAGGAATAGGGGGTTTGGGGTCGTGGAATCTCCAATGCTCGTTGGGGATCCAACTATTACGTTGGGTTGCCATAGTAATCGCAGTCCCCTTAAACCCACTCCCCTACAGACTCCCCCAGATAAAACCGGGCCATACAGGCGGCCGTTACCATGGCAACCATCTGGGACATTTTGAATGATGAGATATGTACACGCCGCCTCGCTTTCATAGTAGTTGCAAATTCATTTGCCAATGTAATTTGACAAACGGCGCAAAAAAACTCGTCTCTTCGTAGAACTGAATGCCTCAGTCGGCCAGAGCGGCACTGAAAGGACGCGACGAGGAATAGTGTTTGTATAACTAGACGGGCGGACGACAATGGAAATGGATTTATAACACGTAGACAGAGTGTTAAAATGAATTAAAATAATAATTCATCGTTAAGAATAAGAACACCGTAGAATGTATTGTCTACTCATTAAGTCATGAGGACAATGTAAGGTGGATCACAAATATTAACCCAAACAAATTCAAGGCAATTTAGATGTTTAAACTACGCATACTGTCAAAGATTGATAATTGCAGTTGATTGCCTTCAAATGACGTTGAACAGTTCATATTGCAAAATGAAATCAGTTCTGTATTCGGTTTGAATACATAGGAGTTTGTTGACTTCAGAGAATTTCTGTGCGTCCATTACCTAAACATTTGTGTTAAAATGACGTGTGTAATCAAACCAATATCACTTTAAAACCTCACCAGGTCGAATTGGAATTTTGGAATCGGATTACTTTATAAAACATTTAACGCGAGAGGAAAGGTTGAAATGAGGTTTAATTCAAGGGGGAAATGGTTAAGGATGGCACTGTAAAGAATTAAGCTAATGTAATATTGATTTCGGTCTCCTTGGTGACGGTGGCCAGGGGCTCAAACTGTCACAATTAAAGACAGAAACAAGAGAAATTTATTACCTCAACTAAAAATGTCTGCCAAGGACGATAGTAGGCCGACAGCCAAAAATGATGCAATTAAAGACAAAAACCCGCGTCAAGCAATTAGGGCTTGGGACAATGGTTGTTTGAACTCAACAAGCTGAGACTGATTCTGAGGACAACAGAAAATCGGCACCGGGATGGGCACATACTTAAAACGTGTGAGGGTGCCGACCAATTTTCTTGATTTCTGGTGGTATGAAGTGACATCGTTTGGTAGATCTTGCGCAAATATGGACCCTAGATTGCGAGGACATATATCGCGTCATCATGGATTTGACAGGAATGATTTTCTAATAACTGTAGGACGTTTAAAGGGAAATGGATAAGGGTGTTATTGAGGGACAAGGGATGGTGTAAAAACACAATACGATACTGCAGTGAAGCAGCTAACATTAATAATGTAAGAACCAGGGGGAAGCAAAAGATTTAACCGTATTTTCAAAATGTGTAATATTTGCGTCGTCAATCGAAACCTTAATTGTCTCATCATTGTGCCTGAAGTGTGACACACGACAACTAGCGTACTCACAAGCAACTTTTTTTCTTTTCTTCTTCTCTTTCTCACAAACAAAATGTAACCCAGGTGTATTCATCTAGTGTCAGAAAGAGTGTAGAAATTAAATTAGAATTATTAGCGGCTTTTGACACAGGTGAAGCATAAAGTCATTGTGCAATGTAAACACCGCGGGTCTCGGGTGACGCTATATCATTTCTCCTGTGCAGATACCGTGTAGGTCTAAGGTGGTGGTACGCGGGTGGAGCGGGTGATCGGGGCCTAAAGCGTTAAACCAGAAAACTAATTAGAATAGAGCGCTGCGGAGAGACAGTGCTGAGAAGTAAGCCCGACGATATGTGTGAACAATAAAACTACTAATTATTACCCGCGCCCTGCGTCATAGTCGGTAACCATGGAGACTTAGCGCTGCTCGAGGGGAGAGACCTCAGCCTCGTCAGGTTCACCAGAGATATGTCATTTTCACATTTTTGTCGGAAATCAGATTTTAAGACACTCGCCACTGTATGGTCAAATAACGACAAACATTCGGACCGTGACCAAGGGTTTTCAAACGCTTCATTATTGTATGTGATCGAAAAGCGTTAACTGATACTTTTTACAGGGATGTAAGTTTTCCGATTTTTGTCGGATTTCCGATTTTTTCTCTCCGGCTCCCCCAAAAACAAGTTTCAAGTTTGGTTCTTAGAAGTTTCACATTTTAAGAAGCAATTAGATTTTCTTACTGCTATTTCCGATTTTTTCACTTTCCCCAACTTACATCCCTGCTTTTTTCATATAGTCTACAGTCGGTCAAATATGTTTTGATGCTTTTTTTCTGCAGCTACATTGGAGTTGAATGGTAGTAGATTTTGTGAAACTATTGATACATGTATTTATGGCTCGTCTGTTTTGCCGACCGGCTGTAACAAAATCCGAAAGAAGTGAAATAATGGTGACATGTAATGCTATTTCCGTCTTATAACCGTCCCCGCCTTTCACCCTTTCATGTTTAGAGAGGGAACCACATTCAGATTCTTAGACTTATCTTTTTATATCTAGATCGTTTTATGTTCACTTCATTAAATTGTGAAATTCTTCGGGGATTGCAAAGCCTCTTCGGCAGAGATGACTTGGTGATAATACGACGGGACTTATACACGCCCGTTATGTGGCACAGACTTTAATCTAATACTAAGACAGTCTGTATCTGTAATTACTATTCTGGAGGTCTCAGAGATCAGAGATTAAAGTCTACAACTGAATAGGAAATGTAATTAAAGATTGCGCATCACAATGAGAGACAGAGCGTGAGGTAGGGGTCACTGTACGAATAACATCAGCGTCCTCATATATGTGGGTAGGATTTACTCTAACTGTTGACTTTTTCTGGACTAAGAATATTCTGTGTATATGTGCACAAGTTGACATGTAAAGATATTAGTGTGGGTGAGCTTCCCCTCGCCCCTCCATCTTGGACAGATATTGATATTTGAATGTAAATCTGGCGCAACCAGGTTACAGCATGCTTCACGGTAAAACCCACGATTTTAGTTCCGGGGAAGAGTCTACATCCCAATGCATGGCGTCCACCTGCCGTCCCCTAAAAATTGACCGCCATCTCTCAGATTTGGGGCCCTCCCTGTGTATGTTGTTGTCCCCTAAAGATCCCCGCCATATCCCAGAATTGACCGTCATATCTCAGACCTATGGCCGTCCCCGTGTATAGGTGGGTCTGCCTGGAGGCCTGTCGCTGTTCCCATAACGACGGCCGCCTCCCGTCTAGGATACAGCGTCTTGTTCTCACGGCCCGTTTTTACCCCGATAACCATGGCAACTGGCATGATCTGTCTTATCTACTTAGCCCGTCTGCCCCCTCCCACCCGCCCCGCGACTACCGCCTTTATCGTTACACAAAGGTCTATTGTAAATGTTGCCATGGTAACCGAGGGCGCCTCAAAAAGGAACGTGTCGTGTTGAAGAGCGTTCTCTACACGGGATCCCCGTTCTCCCCAGTGTCGTAGTGAGGTGGGTGAGTGAGCGGTGGCAAACTGGCGGGAGAGGGCGGCGTGTGTTTACCACTGGGAGATGGGCATTGGGATGGTCGCCGTAATGCTCAGCTTCATTCAGTTTTGTCTTCTTTTTTTTTACCACTGAAATGGGTTTTGTTATGTTTTTGTTCCATGCGAATGAGACCTAAGATATCCCAACATGTCGAATCATTCCAGTTTGTTTCTATGATGCTTTCCAAAGAGAATTGAAATAATGCAATTGATTACGGGCAAATGGCATTATATCCAGTTTTGAATAATTCAAGATTGACATTTCCTATCGCTGTAGTTAGGAGATACGTTCCGAGAACGTTTCAAACATGTCTTTTTCCTACTGACACCTAAATATCGGATATAGACAATTGATGAAAATCATTGGTTCTAATCAGTAGTAAAGAAGATTAAACTAATTAGAAATTTAACTCGAGAAAGCATTAAGATGTTTCTTGATCTTTCCCTTCAGAATGTTTTCAATATAAAACGCATTTGCTTTTGTGTTTTCATGCGTATTCCCCCAAGGTACCAATGGACTTGACGTTTAAAAACATTTCCTCTAAACATATCTGGTTTTGTCAAAAGAGTAAAGCTGTCAATGTTCATGGGAACTTATTTTATTAGTTTTAGCTCAGACTGCAGAGGATAAGGTGGAAATTAAACACATTGATATTTGACTGCCCTAAGCACTGTGTCCCTCTTCAGCCCCTTCTCCCTGCCCCACCCCACCCGCTCACCCCGCTGATTGGCCTATTCACGCTGAGACTTCTCTTTACCGTCTGATGGGCCTCGATTACTGCCGATGTCAACCCTCCCCTCCACCTCCACAACTCTCCCTGTTCCAACACCAAGACTTAAAACTACGGACCAAGACAGTTCAGATAGGGTGCACTCTAAAGCACAACTCACCATAGAGTTTTGGGAGCCCCTACTATCTCCTTCTAGTGTTATAGATTATAGTCAGGGCTCCCTCTCTCAGTCACTTGGTTTTGGTAGGTATTTCTATTAATTACAAGGTTATGTCAAGTAATTGAAGGGCCAATGCACCTCAGAGTGTAAACACTGTCAGTCAATTATAGCCTCATGTTAACCAGTTGGTGCTTTCTGTTCCATTGCAATCTAATCAGGGGGCGATCTTTGGTCATGCATGAGCGAATATAATAGCAATAGCTCTTTTGTTGCTTCTTTTTCTTTCGTAAGGTTTTTTCCCCGCTTAGAAAAAACGGCGGCTTAAGATTGCGCACCTCCCTCCCCAAATCCGCAATTGGCTCAATCCACCTCCGACCCTTACCAGTTTTACCCCGATTCACACCCAGTGCCCTGTCCTGGGTGTGTTTAAGGAGGCTGGGGAGGGGAGGGGTGAGGAGGGGCTGAGGGGGTGGTCCGGGACCTTCTTTATTCTCCCCCCATCTCCCACCTACGGCCACACCCCTTCACACCTCGACCTCCGGGTAACCATGGTAACGGATCGGTCCTCCAGGGTGAGGAGGGAACATGGTGGAGTGGGATGAATCATACCCGTCTATTTGTCATAATTTAAAACCATTTATCTAGGAGAAGAAAAAGTGAAGCTCGAGGAAGGGGGAGAAAAAGAGAAAACGTCAGTGACGATTATTTGAGCGGGAATGCTGCTTGCTATTGGCCGCCCTTTTTACATGTGTATTGGTGGTTACTGCAAGCCGCGCTTTAGGGGGGTCCGTATTGTGACATGGGCAGTGATTATGTCAGGGGGAAAAAAGCATACAACATCGGCACACTCCTCACTAACTTAAATAAGACATCTGCAAGGAAATGCGCTATTTTAATACACCTTGGTGTCTTTAAAATCTCAAATGTTTGATTGGCGCACTTTTTAAAAATTCAATGTGACATTTCATTTTTTAATGCGCCAAGAGTGCATAGTGCAGGCCTAACATTTTCACTGCATGGAGTTAGTCTGACCACACACCAGTACCGTGAGGGGTCCGTATTGTGACGTGGGGTTAGTCTGACCACACACGAGTATCGTGAGGGGTCCGTATTGTGACAGGTTAGTCTGACCACACACCAGTACCGTGAGGGGTCCGTATTGTGACGTGGGATAAGACCACACACGAGTACCGTGAGGGGTCCGTATTGTGACGTGGGGTTAGTCTGACCACACACGAGTACCGTGAGGGGTCCGTATTGTGACAGGTTAGTCTGACCACACACCAGTACCGTGAGGGGTCCGTATTGTGCAGAGAAACCATTTTTCCTACTTTTTGGTTATTTTGGATTACACAACTGAATTTTCCTACATGACTTAAATATATGTTTTAAACTATTTTTGTGTTAGTTTCAAGTTATTCATATATACAAATTCAATGTCAGATCTCTATTCCTAATGCTTATTTTCTTCCTAATTGCTTTTGGAAAATGTAGGAAAAGAGTTTCCTATTTTTCCTACTTTTTCACCAGTCAAGAGTGGCATCTCTGATTGTGACGACATCAGTCTGACCACACACGCATACTGTGAGGGGTCCATATTGTGACGTGGGGTTAGTCTGACCACACATGAGTATCGTGAGGGGTCTGTATTGTGACTTGGGGTTAGTCTGACCACACATGAGTATCGTGAGGGGTCTGTATTGTGACGCGGGGTTAGTCTGACCACACACGAGTATTGTGAGGGGTCTGTATTGTGACGTGGGGTAAGTCTGACCACACACGATTAACGTGAGGGGTCCGTATTGTGATGTGGGGTTAGTCTGACCACACACGAGTACCGTGAGGGGTCCGTATGTGACGCGGGGTTAGTCTGACCACACACGAGTATCGTGAGGGGTCTGTATTGTGACGTGGGGTTAGTCTGACCACACACGAGTACTGTGAGGGGTCCGTATTGTGACGTGGGGTTAGTCTGACCACTCATGAGTACCGTGAGGGGTCCGTATTGTGACGTGGGGTTAGTCTGACCACACACGGGTACCCTGAGGGGTCTATCATGACGTGGGGTTAGACCACATACGAGTAGCTGAGCACATGACTGACACGTTTTCGAAAGGTTTTTACAGTAGTTTTTTTGTGAGCCCTTAATTAGAGTTTTTAGTATTGTAGCTTATGGGAAGGGCTCACTCAATCAGTCATGTCTTTTGTAGGTATTTGGGCTTTGATCTGATTCCTCGGTTACACAATCTTACATACAAGTAGCTACAGGCCTTTGTCCACCGGCATGCATTTGTAAGCAAGGACAATTAGTGTGCATCAAGTGTAATTGAGTGGGCAGGCCTCTCCCCTGCACCCTCCCCCACCCCCACTCCTTGAACTGAGTTCAAGGAGTGGGGGTGGGGGAGGGTGCAGTTTGAGAAGCCAGAAGTGGGTTACATAACCAGTACTCCACATTAGGACCTCCACTGTCACCTGCAGGTGGGCAGGTCTAAGTGGATGGGTGCAGGAGCCCCTTTCCTAAGCCCCTCCCTGAGTTGTGTGTGACAGCAGGAATGGTGGTGGTGATCACTACTCATAGCCCATATGTCCATTGTTATGTTAAGGGCGAACATCGATCGTTCCAACGATCGGAACTTTGATAGTCATTTGCTTCTTGTTGAGTTATAAAATCCAACATAACGCGACTGTCTCACAGTATAATTAGACCTTTTATCACATAGTACTCTACTCAGAGTTCAACTTTTTGAATGACGCTAATAGTTTGGGCCTGAGGGGCAAGGTTGGAACAATGGTTTTATTTACATATAATAAATATTAAAAAAAGAAGAAACAAGTATCATTAAGCAAGTATCATAAAGCAAGTACACACGCGAACCCTCAATGCACTTTTGAGAGACATTGCAACGTGAATTGAATGACACACACACATTAAAAGAGCATGACATTGGAATATGAGAGCTATAGAAGTACTTAATCACATCCAGATATCTGAAATTTGATTAAATGCTACCCTTATTATGACCGAGTATTATGTAGTTGAGGAATTGCCATAATTTGTGCAGCATGTTCAGCATAGTTTGCGCAGCATGTTTAAGAGAGTAACGTATAATGAAGACTTCTTAACTTACTTTGTTCTACAATTCTATTCCTATACAGAAAGAGCATGGTGATTACTTGGATAGTGAGGATCACGACACTGTGATGATTTATATTCGCTGGCTCCTCCCTTTAAACTGTTCTTTGATGTGAGAAAACCTTAAAGAGTGTCTTTTGGTAACTGGTTGGGATGTTGGTATTGTGGGTTCGTATAGATAGAGTCTGTTCAATAAGATAACTTCATTATATACACCTGCTGTGACTTTACTTTAGATTTAATGTGACCAGGGGCGTAAAACCTGATATCAGTGAAGATAAGTCCCGCGAGTTATGTTTGTATTCGTATGGGGTCTGAGGCGGCACGCCAGATTGAGTGATTTATTGACAAAAAAAACAGCCAGTGTATACTGTGTAGCGTATAATTGGAAACAAAGTTCATATATGACTCGAAATAACCGCTGTGACATATTTATAGCTTCTCAATAGCGAATATTTATATTGGTTGGGATGGATCTCTCCTTGTTCGACTACAAACGTCTGTAATACTTTACAGTCTGAGTTTCCCTCAAAATTAGCAGATCCGTTTCTAAAAATGGAAATCATCCCAACAAAAAATGAGGATCATTGGTTCAGATTGTTCTGTGTGCGGGTTGTCCCTGGTCACCGGTCACTGAGTGGACAGCCCAGTCATGTGACCAACCAGGTGCAGTGTGGTAGCCGGGTTAGGGTAGGTGGGGAATATACAAAAAAAACTAAGAAAAGAAATCATAAATGACAATATTATGTATCACGTTAGTCGTTTATTTCACGGTAATATCGGGGGCTATGTTTATTGCATGGAAATCATTTTTACCCATGAATATTTACATTGGAATTAAAGGTGCATCCAGCTCTAACAATTACCCCCAATGATCTATATATTTTGTAATTATTTGAAATAACCACCTTTGAGTGTATAACTCATATTTAAAAACAAAGAAGTTCTATGCTTTCGGAAAATACTGTGATGGTCCAACGAAGTGGAAAGCCTGCAATATATACTGAAATAGTGCTTTCTGCCCTTGAGTCCTGTCGGTATATTCTAGGGAATGATTTTACATACACTCTGCTGATATTATTTACAAAGATATTCATGAAACATACGACACTATTAAACATACAACATTTGTACATCAGAAAAAGAAGATATTTTATAGTTTAAAAGCTGGTGTACTGTATGTAAAATTAAGAGGTTGAAAACAAAATTATTCATGAATGTTTTCCTTCGTTATACTTATTCAGTATGGCCTATGCAGCACCTTGATTGACGTGTTCTGTTCTGTTACAGAGCACGGCACGGTGTACGCCTTCGGGGAGAACAAGATGGGCCAGCTGGGCCTGGGGCACCAGAGCCCCTCCGTGCCCCACCCCACCAGGGTAAGTCGCACCGCCCGCATAGAAAATATCAAATGGATATGGATACACATTTAAAAATTGATGTTTGCTAATTTTTCATCATGTTTAGCTACAAATTATGAAATATTGAAAAGATTCATGAAAATTACTATATTAAAGCTTTGGGTCTTGTTGACATATTTCCCAGCGTGCATCGTGATCTAGGGTAATCTGCAGGTACAACTCAAGAAATTGGCTATCCGTGATAGGAGAATTGACTGAGCCCTATCAGTATAACAGCTTGAAAATGTCTGTTACGGCAACATTTGTTTACATGCCTGCCACCTTGTCAGGTCACTCACAAGACACATTTGTTTACTCGACCCTTTGTAAGATCACCCTCAATGCGTCTTGTATTTACTCCCGTAAGGAGCCGCTCATCTGTGGATTTACCTATAACTTGTTACGTACTCACCTCTTTATCAGATCACCCACAACATGGAGCTGATCTGTGGATTTAACTATAACTATAATATCGCCAATAACGTGTCCTTTCTTTACTCTTCACTTTGTAAGATCACCAACCACATGCCTCACTTTGTAAGATCGCCAGTAATGTGTCCTTTCTTTATTCGTCTCTTTGTACGATCGCCAATAACGTGTCCTTTCTTTACTCAGCACCTTGTCAGATCACCAATGTTGTGCTCTTTATTTAATCGCCAATTTGTCAGGTCACCAATAATGTGACTTTCATTTACCCGTCACTTTATAACATCACCAATAACGTGTCCTTTCTTTACTCGTCACCTCTTCAGATCTCCCACAAGGGGCCGGCGATCCGCAGCATGGCGTGTGGGGCCGAGTTCAGCATGTTGGTTGACGTGAGAGGTAACCTCTTCTCCTTCGGCTGCCCCGAGTACGGACAGCTAGGTCAGTACAAAGTCGTCTTGCAGATATTCGTTGACATTTCTCAGTTGTAACTTGTATCTGAAACTTCCAGTGACTTTTCTTTCTCGAGTCAGAACCTATAATTAAAAACTAATGGAAAGCTTGAAAAAGAAGCGAGGCGGGACAGTGTAGTAGGTAGTCTCCTCGCCTTGCACACAACTGGACCGGGTTGGAGCCTTGATTGTGCCTATTACAATATCCTGCCTTCTGTAGTTTCCACCACTATAGATTCGATCATAGAAGTATGTACAATAATAATAATAAAAAAGATTTCCTGATAAAGCCGAAAAACGACCATCATCTTAAAAACAAGAAGAGGTAATACATGCACTTATATGTGATGTACTCGCAATTAATATACACAAGTAATGGTTATAAATGAACTATTTACCATCCCCCACAATCTTTCTGACTATAGGACAAAACTCAGACGGAAAGTACTTCGTGACGAGCAACAAGCTGACCTTCTGCGCCGAGACCAAACCACGCCGGGTGCAGGTCTTTATCGAGAAGACGCGAGATGGCCAGGTGCTCCCCATCACCGACGTGGAGGTGGTGGAGGTGGCCTGTGGGGTCAACCACACAGTAAGTGACTGTTGGTCAGGATAGTTACAAACAGTTCTGCCCATGTCAGGGTCCATATACACAATTTCAGTTAACTTTGTTTTTCAAAAGAAAAACGGAGAGAAATCATGAAATTGACCTCCTTCACTCTCAACTAGCCAAAAGTCTTCAACTGGCTTTCAAGAAATATTTTGATATGTTTTAGTGCTGACATGGGTCTGGATTCGTTCATTACGTTATTAGTTTACTTTACAGACGAGTATGTTTTAAACAGATGAGCTTACCGAAATCCTTTTAAAACCAATAGGCATATTTATGTATCGCCATTTAAATTGTTTTTGCAGATAATCCTTGACCGTAAGAAGCGTCTCTTTACCTGGGGTTTCGGTGGGTACGGCCGACTGGGACACTCGGACCCCAAAGATGAGTGGGTGCCACGGTTACTGCGCGGGACGTTCGATGGCCCCAACCGGGGAGCCACCATGATCGCTGCGGGCGCCATCTTCACCATGGCCGTCAACGAATACGGTATGTGAACTAGACAGCTGTACAAACTGGGTATGTGAGAAGGGCTGTTGTTGGGAGTTTTATGAACTGGGCACATGAAAGTGGCGGTTGGTTAGAACCTCAGGCCGAGTGAGGCACAGAGGCATCTGGTGAAAGTGTTGACCAAGCCGGGATCTTCAATAATACTCTACGTTTTAAGTTTTTGGGACATGACCTATAGATACTGCAACAAGAAGTGTGTACTATTGTGTGTGACGTGTGCATTTTGTTCTCAAAAACCAAATAAAATAAACTTAAAAAGTTTTCCGAAGTGGATATGAAAAAATACAGTTGCATTCTAGTTTGCTGGCGGCATTAACCGCTTTGGTTGAATCTCGTAACTTTTAGGCGTGGGACCAATACTTGCTCTGGTCAAAGCAGAAATGGCCAATACTTTCACCGTACAGTAACATCTGTGTCTACTTGAAGGTGCGTTGTACTTGTGGGGTCAGAACAAACCGACGGGCGAGGCCTCCATGTACCCCAAGCCCGTGCAGGACCTCAACGGCTGGAAGATCCGCAGCGTCGGGTGCTGGTACGTACTGGGCTGGGTTGGGCACGTGTACACTCACTTTTTTACAGAGCTTCACTCCGTTGAAACAGCATTGTGGGTCGTCTCCACTCTGTCCTACCGCTCTCGCCTTAATATTAGATCACTGTAAAGTGATATAGTTTGATCCAATAAAAAAATTTTTTTTTTAATGTAGACTTCACCTTTTCCGTTGAAACAGCAGTGTGGGTTGTAGGTCTGATACAAACAGTATACAATAAGTTTTATTTGTGCATTACATGAATGGGATATCGGGGTGAAAATTATCAATATCAAATATTAATGCCGTACAAAGTTATTCCCTAAACATCTCCGTGTAGAACCCTTCTTTTCATGAAAGGAAGAGAGTAAGAGTTCTTTGTGTACTGTCTTGCAGCAACCGGAGTATCATGGTGGCGGCGGACGATAGCTTGGTCTCGTGGGGCCCAAGTCCCACCTACGGCGAGTTGGTGAGTAGACTGTAGATAGTGAGGGGGCATTGAGCAGTACCAGAAAAACAGACCCCAAAAGATCATAGACATTCCAATATGGTTTGCTTTCCCCCAAAAAACTATCTTGAGTCTAGAAAATTGGCGTATCAATTATTTGTTCTTCTCGTGAAATATGTGTGCAACAACGTATTGAAATACTTAAAAATCGCCTAAGGTAACACTATTTCAGTCATTTTCTCCAATACTGCAGCATAATGTGCGGGCTTTGTTCTAGGCCAACCGAGTCATCAAGCTTGGCTACTTTGATGTATTTAAACGGCAGTAAAATAATTCCCATGTAAACCTAGAGATGAATACTGTCACCTGGTTCTAAGGTGTCTCCCCTCTATTCCAGGGTTACGGAGAGAACAAGCCAAAGTCTTCTACGGTGGCCCAGGAGGTGAAGAGCATCGAAGGCGTGTACATACAGAAGATCGCCTGCGGCTTCGCCCACACGCTGTTTATTGCACGAACAGATGGTGAGGGCGACACAGAGAAAATAGCCCGTCTACCGATCTACGCACCTGGAGTACCCAGCGCTCCTGAGTAACCGCCCAGCGACAGGGTGGAACTGCTCACCTGACTAGAGCCACGGCCAGAGGGCTGCACCACTCAACTGTCATGTTGACAGGCCTCTGGGGGTTTCTCAAACAGATATCTACGTATAGATCAAAATTGATCAAAACTTGCGATGATTTTCATAAATCTTTATCGTGTATGCATAATAAAGGGGATTATTGGTGTGTCCGTTGTGCGGCACAGTCGCCATGGCCTAAGGCTCCTAGCCGAAGGTAGACTGTAAGGGTGGTTCCCATTTGCATGGTTGAACCTTTCAAGCACAGTGACGTCCCTGGATTGGAGTAATTTTGAAATATGGATGTTTCTTCGTTTAATTTGAAAAACATGTTTTCTTATCTGTTGGGCATATCCTTGTCAGATATTGAGAAAAGGTTGGGGGCGAATAGTCAGTGATTCATTAGAATGTCCGAAATTAGTGTAGGTACCGTTTAGCCATACATATATTTATTTACTGTTCTGAATCAGGCGAAAATTATTATTCCACCAAAGCAATACTTCAAAACCTGTACACCAGTGTCGGTACGCACAGACCCTTGTTCCTTGTACCGATAACTGGTATAGACTTTTAATTTGTATACACACATACTTATATGTTATATACGGGGAAAGCATTGAGAATTATTTTCCCCTGGATAAGAAGAATACTCATCGTTAGTTAGGGGTTTCCGAGTTTACAAGTGGTTCCTATAGATAGAGACTTGTAAATAGTTCAGTGTTCGTACTTAACAAGATTCCAGTGTCAGTTGGGTTTTGACTGAAATTTCATACTTAGTTTGTTGTGCGTGAGATGAACTAATTGTGAGTACCCAGGGGTACGTTTATGAACCTCATAGGGCCAAACAATGCCAGAACATACTGATAGTCGACCAAAGATGTTCCATAGAACCAAGAAAAGTTGTGGACGGACTGGTTTTCAAAAGGCGGAGAATATAGAGAATCTAATGATCTCGCTCAAGATTAAATTTTGGAAACCTATAGAATAATGTACATTTTGTATGTCCCTGCCTCTCTTCCCTGAAATATTAGAAAATTGAAATGTTCAATAATAATGCCATCTTTGTATTCCCTCCAATAGCAGTTTATATCTTTGAAAGTTGTTGTCAACTCTCTAATGATCTTGGTGTTGTATTCTGTATACGCAAAACCACGGTCAACCATTGTAACTCTTGCCAGCTGTTTATATTCCCCACTTCTCTTTTTTGACTTTTTTTTTTGTATTCATTTTTTTTAGTTTTTAAATACTTGGTGTTTTTGTGTACTTATTTGGGGTGTTGACCTCAATTGCTTAAGAAATATCTGCTTGTGTAAGACTTAAAAGGTGAATGCTATTTGTGCCCGTGAACCAGTGCCTGTGTGCTGTCTGCTATATTGGACATAGTCTCTGTACTTAACCTCTTTACCCTAATCTTACTAACTGCACGTATATCGCAGGGTGTCCACACAAGTCTTAAAAGTTCTTAAGTTGATTTTCTCAGATTGAATGCCTTAAAAAGGTCTTAAATTTTACATTTTTCTTGCAGGAGGTCTTAAAAAGGTCTTAAATTGAATCTGATTTGAAAATGAGAAATTCAATCATAGGTCATTACATGTAACCTTTTGCCAAGAATTGTTTCTCTAAATGAGGCAAGTTGGTCGTAAATTGGTCTTTAAAGGGTCTCAAAATAACTTGAAAACGCGTGGGCACCCTGATTCCGGCCCCACCAGAACGGGTAAACCGCCTGCAGCAGAACGTGTAAACCGGGTTTGGTACAACGATGTTTGAAAGTTAAGCTGCTGTTCCATGATTCTGCCAGTAACTTTGGCTCCGATTAGAGACCTATTTTCCTTTCTCATTTAACTGCTATGTGGGTTAGGTATGAGGTTGTACACCAAGGGGCAGGACTGTAGCTGATATATGGCTTATCACTTTCTATCAGCAGAAACAAACCATAACCTGAGAGGGTATTTCTATTGTTGCATATCATGATTGAACGATTCCAGTCCATTGTAATGTATGCAGCAAATTCAAATCACATACCTCAATACAAGTTTTGTTAATCCTGATCGACAACGAAAACCATAGGAACGAGAAATTTACCCTTGTCGACGACACAAAACAATATGTGAACGGTATAAGGTTTTTCTCAGAAACGTGATTGAAAGTTTCAATATTTGGTAGTTTTGATTTTCAAAGACCAATAGAGAGAAACGAATCTCTTGATTTTGGATTTTTTCCAATGTCATATAAAACGTGAACAATTAAGAATTAGCACTGTGGCATTTGGTCAACGAATGTTGAAAGAAGAATTTACCGATATTAATGTAAATGTTAACTTAATTCCTTCTTTGAAATCAATTCTGTGCTTAGGGTGGGCTTAGAACGTCGGTTGTTTAGTTCGTTGGTATGTTGTATACGGTCAGCAGAAATAGCATTGACTTTGGGGCTGGAGGCATCTAAGATGGTGGGAGTGGGTGAAGACGTGGGTGCCGTGTTGTCTCTACTAACCTGTGCTTAGGCGTGTAGGGGTCCAGACCTTGTGAACATGTTGTCGTAGTTACAACACCAAAATAAAACATGCCTTTGGTTATACCTCATATTCAACAATAGGAAGCTAGAGAAACCAAAATTGATCATCGTCGCATCGTAGTCTCTGGGTTGGAACACGCTTACCAAACATTTAGCCTAGAATAGAATATATCTTCTTAAAGCGACGGTGTCGTCCAACACGGTGTTATATATAGATACGTGGTAATGGGTAACAAACGGGACCCTCTTCCCGCCAAACTTGTGGAGGTTCAGACGCGGCGCCCCTGACTCCGAATCTTACCGACGATGCCGTCGCTTTAGAATACGTATTTAAGATGTATGAAGAGACTATTTACTTGAATATCCTGTGGACAGAAACAAAACAAAGACTGTTTTGGGGGTTTGTTAGTTTGGTTGTACTATGGCTCAAGCCACTTCTCTATGATACGGCAGCTTTGGGACTACTACAGTGAATCTGTTGTCTGCGTGTTTCTGAGATTATCTAGGGTTACTACTGCTATCACATTCCCTAACCCTTTCTCCCGGGGTCTCGAGTCGTGTTCATGTTCCTCACGCCTGTATCTAGGGAAACAATTGGTTAAACTTAGGGCTAATGCTGCTTCGTCTTTAACTAAAGGTGTTTAAAAATTTTAAATATTGAACGTCTCCGGAGTTCTTTCTCCAAGATACACATTCCGTGTCTAAATCTAATTTTACCTCGTCCAATCAAGGTGACTGTTGACGAGTTTGCGCATAATATCTACAACACAACGTGTTGTTCTCGGTGAAATAACGTTTTCTACTTCAA
This sequence comes from Lepidonotus clava, assembly GCA_936440205.1. Classification (NCBI taxonomy): domain Eukaryota; kingdom Metazoa; phylum Annelida; class Polychaeta; order Phyllodocida; family Polynoidae; genus Lepidonotus; species Lepidonotus clava. Next base: position 9,018,555 of record OW387144.1, read on the forward strand.
ATTTTACCAATTGAAGTCTCGCATAATATAACGCTTTTAAATGCTGTTTTTTGAAAATATTTTTAATAAAGTCCTTGAGATTTTTCCTGTCTCTCAATTAATGGTAAGTTTACGACGCATTTATGTCTAAGGCACCAGTCACTCGGGAGGAAAAGGTTATATTTTCGTCTGTGTAGAGGTAGGTGTGTATAGATCTGTTACTATGGTTAGTTTTGATACTCCTATATTATGTATAGCTCCCCGTACCGTATTGAACTCGTCTTCTCAAGTCTTGCTGTCCGATTAGCGACTTTTAAAGTAATAGCGTGGGGTTTTCATTGACAGATCGTGGAATTTGAAATAAATATAATATTGGCTTAGTCCTCTATGGCGTATTTCGGGATTATTTTGATTTCTAAGGTGCTAGATGACAGCATTTCTCTTTGTAAAACCCAAGTAATGAGAGTGACTTAGAGGTGAAATTACGGGTTACATCCTAACATTGTTGTATTCATGTTCCTTACCCACTGTGCTTTTTATTATACAAATTGACGAGTCCTCTTAATTTCTTACAACTCAGTGCCAGTGCCGCCCTATTCCAAAAGCAACTTCGCCTAAAAAAGCGTAATTTATAAATATGTATTAGGAAAAAAATATTCATATCGGAAACATTACAGAACCATAGATGATTATCGGCGTCCAGACATTCAAATTTATTTTTTCCTAGAACTGTGTATTTCCCACCTAAATATAAAAAAAAGAATCCATGAAAGGAATTTCTGCTATCAATGGTTGTATAAATTGCGTATTCTTATATCTCTATTTAGACTTTTATGGTAAAATCTGAAAGTGTTGGTCGATTTGTAGCTCATGCATAATTCAAAATATAGAATCTACAAAAACCTGTCCTGTCAAATTCATGTTATCACAAGACTTAACTGTAGTTGACCTGTCTAAACTATGACAGGGTAGAGAGCGCACAGTTGTATCTGCTTGGCGTAGACTAGAGCCACATTGAAATCTTGTATTGTCCGTTCTTTGCTTTAAGGAAATACAGTACTTATCTTTTGATCACAATGTAATTGAAGACATGATGAATAAACTTGGTGAAGACACCAGTCATTAAGACTCTTGTTATTTTGTCAAGCATTGTCGAAAGGATCATTCCTGCGATAAAAAAACGTGGTGTTTCCAGGATTGATAAACTAAAAAATAATTCTAAACCCCACAACTAAACATCCTGATATTTGGATCGTTTACTTCTACGTGTGTCGGTGGTATTCCTCACATTATGGCACTATATAGATTGTTCGAGAAGAACATTTGTTTGATAGACAAAACTAATGTTAGCGTTTGTACATTTTTTTATTTCTTGAATACAACATTTTAAAGTTTTCACATTGTAGATTTACCCCCCACCCCCGTCGCCATAATCCCGGGACTCGCCAAGTGCGAGTAAAACTGAAGTGGCGTCATTTATAAGCACAATATTCACAGGGTAGGACGTCAAATACCGACTGCGAAGACGATTTATCTAGTTGTTTCTTTCTAACAATGTAATAATGTAGTTAGGAACGAGCCTTACCTGTGCACTTAACTACGAGTACTGAGAGTGTAGGATGGAAAACTTTACTTGAAAGTCGTATCAAAATCAATATCGATAAATAAAAGTGCTTTGCTACGTTAAATGTATTCTTACTATAGAATAAAGATAATTCCTATGTCAAAAGTTAACCACATCTTATTCTATCATAAAGAGAAAATTGGACTCAGTTCTAAATGTACATTGTAGTTTTCAAAATTGTTTTTAAAGACAGGTGCCGTCCTATGCCGGGTGTACCATTTCCGGAAGTGGTATTTCACGTTCTACTCCATGTTTCTTTTGTCCAATCAATATAAAATTCTGCGGGAGGCCCGTATATCATGTCAGTGCCCGCTGTTTGTCAGATCAGACATCATCAGTATGAGAACTGTCCAGGTGTAGGTGAAGCGAAGAGTTAGCAGACCGTCTCTGAATCGGTCCTCATGACGACTTGCTCCAGAATTTACCACTACCCCGCAACCTGCAGAGAAACAAGAGAGGGCCTCGTGAGGTGCACTATAAGTGTACATCCAACGTGAACTGGTAGTTGGTTTACAGGTTGCAACACAACAAGAACAGTAAGCTTTCAAAGTGTGTCCGTCGGATTCGGCAGCTTTATTACCAGGGTAGTATTTTTGTGACAGTTTTGTACATGTATATAAATAGAAACTCTATGAGGCAAACGTTCTGGGGGCAGACTTTAATTAGATTTTGTGTAACCCTTATAGCTGTGATAATAGCAATATGTTATCTACCCAATGGAAGATCACCTTGTTTGAATGTAATTAAGTAAATAAATAAATAAACAAGAAGCAAATGACTATCAAAGTTCCGATCGTTGGAACGATCGATGTTCGCCCTTAACTAGAAATCAGAAATCTCATCATAGAGGTGGGGGGGTCCCAGTAGTGTCCATTTGGCAGTGCAGCTGTCCCGGGCAGCTGTACACTCATTGGTCAACCTGATTGACCAATAGGACTCCCTCCTATATCACTGTCCATGCGCCCAAGCAACCATGACCCCCCCCCCCCCCCCCCTCTCCTCCTCCCCCTACCCGGCCTTGCATACACTGACTGCCTAGACCCTGACTGCCTCCTCCCTCTACCTGGCCAAGCATACTGCCCCCCCCCCCCCCACTATGATGAGTGGACTGTCAATGCCCCTGGTCCCCTGCACCCACCCACCTGCAGGTGCCAGTGGCTCAAGTACTGGTTATGTAACCCACTTCTGGCTTCTCAAACTGCACCCTCCCCCAGTCCTTGAACTGAGTTCAAGGAGTGGAGGTGGGGGAGGGTGCAAGGGAGAGGCCTGCCCACTCAATTACACTTGATGCACACTAATTGTCCTGCTTACAAATGCATGCCGGTGGACAAAGGCCTGTAGCTACTTGTATGTAAGATTGTGTAACCGGGCAATCAGATCAAAGCCCAAATACCTACAAAAGACATGACTGATTGAGTGAGCCCTTCCCATAAGCTACAATACTAAAAACTATAATTAAGGGCTCACAAAAAAACATTTAAGCTTTATATAATCTGTACCAATAATATCAATGCCGTGGCCAGGCTATTCGTAAGCAACCGAATACAGACTGTTATGACACTGAATCTGACAGGAACCAGCGAAAGAAGAGATGTAGCAAATTGTGAACTTGACGTACCCTTTTGTCTTTGATGACTTTTTGGAGGGTTTCTCTGTCTGTGCTGGGACGTCGCGACTGTCGGTGACCATCGACTCCTCCCCGTCCTGCTGCTGGGACGTCTTCAGCGTCTTCTTTATGTTCATCACCTAAGACAAGAACACAGCTACAGACATCCTCAGGACACAACATAAAAAGAAGTTTCTATACTCTTAGGGGCCTTCCATTTAGTACATATACACAATTTAAAAAATCTCAGACCCCCCGCGCCCCCTTGTTAAAAAATACACATTGAATTTGTACTGGAACATACGCACCTTTTAATAAATCTCAGACCCCCACTCCCCCCTTGATGCATACATACTAAATGGAAGGCCCCTTAAGCTAAAAGGAAAAAAGTTATAAAAGATGGTGTTCACCTCGAAAGAAAATAGTAAACTAAACTTAGACTATCATTATTATCATAGTTTTTCTTTTTCAATTTAATACTATTGTATGACAGTTGAGTCTGAATTTAACAATTTATTATACAGGTATCCGTTGTTTCTAAAGCAGTGCTCGTTTTAAATAACATTCTTCACATTTTTTCAAATAACATTATTAATGGACAAGTTACTTCTGCCTCGACGTGTGCCTTGATCTTGTTCTGCGCTTCCCTGTTGGTGTTGGCTTTGTTGATCTGCGACTCGATACCGCCCAGCACCGCCTCACAACTCGTGATCCTGTAAAGGCATTACAACTGATCAGTAATCCAGGGGACTGGACAAATTTAAGAACTTGTTCACAAGCAGGAACCTATATTTTGTCTGTGTGCCGATATACCCCTGGTAGCGGAAATATAGCATAGGAAAGTATCATGTCCCGCGTACAGCCATGCTCTATTTAACTCTCGGTGCGACTGGTAATGTTACAGGAATTACTTTGTATCGTATGTACTGCGCAACTATTCTATGTGCTTTACTTACTAAAAATATCTAAAGTGTGTCAAGGGTGTTTTTTAAGGTGATAACTCGTTCCATGACCCTACCAACAGTCAACCATTCCTTCTGAACACGTTATCCACTAGTTTGCAGGCAACCTAGTAGTTACAATTAGATATTCCACACACAAACAGAGATCTTCCTAGGCGTGCGGGATGAGGGATTCCTGTATCAGTATTTGGTTCCCCCACTAGGTTGACTTCAAGGGGGCCATTCCCGCATTAACCCTTTCACTGCCAGATATATCACAATATAACTGATATTTACTGAAATATTGCCCAAAATACAAAAATTAGTGCATAAATTCCCTAAAACTCAAATTTAGTTTAGATTCTTGAGATGGAAAACTTTTTTCAATAATTTTGATAAAAACGTTCTTAATGTTGGCACTGTGCCAATAAGGCAAATTTCTCGCAAGGAGTAATTGTTCGTACTATCAAACTTTGCAGGTTACCATGGTAACCAATAATTCATAAAATAACTATCACACTATTTATTAAGAATAACATGAAAACATTATCTTTTTTGCACAAAAGACATTTTGTGATTATCTTAAATGAAAGAAAAGTTACAGCAAATCAAAAATCATGTCATTGACATAAATTCACCGATTTTTCATGATTTTTTAATTAGTATGGCAAAATTCAAATGTAAATACATTGTTTATGGTTTCTTAAATTGCAATTCTAACATTTTTGGGTGGCTTGATAGTCCCATGTTCAAATACCTGTATCTCTGGTTCTAATTGGAATATCTGAAAAATTCTTTCAGATTCTGAAAGCACAATTTGCATTCTTTTAATAGTGTTCCTATGGGATTTTACTATAGGGCCCCATATGAGGCCTCTGGCAGTGTAAGGGTTAAGTTTACAGAACTTTTTTTTTTATAAGATATAGAAAAATATCCCATGATTTTCAAAAACGCCCCCATTAAGGATGAGGAAAATGAGGCTTTCGAAACTCAAAATCTTTTTCTAGGTAGAACCCTGCACAAAGGAAGAGGAAACGGGGGCTGCAGTACTTACCAGTCCTGGAGCACGGCGGCCACCTCCCCGATGGCCTCGGGCCGGATGTCGCGCCCGATGGCGTAGTCCACCTCCAGCTGCTGGTTCTGCTGGTCCAGCTTACCCCGGATAATGTCGGCGTAAATCACCTCGATGATCAGGTCCTGGGACACAAAGTTAACCCAAATTACCTTTATCATCAAATTCTAGGGACAAGAAATTATCTCATTATCTCAGATGCCACTCTATGAACATGAAAACTCCGGAAATTATTCAAACGGATTTTCCGGAATTTAAGCAGGAAAAAAATTGATTTAAAGTAGGAAGAAATAAAAGGAATAGAATCACATATTATGTACATTCTGACATTTAAAAACAGCTTTTAGATATACTATCTGTTGCCTTAGTATACAAATGTAATGATTTTTCTATAAATTACTTATGTCTGAAAATGTTGCTGCAGTCAAAAGTCCGGAAAAAAGAAGGAAAAGTGGCATTTAATCTGAGTCAGACACGTCACTGAGGATTGACGGGGCAGAATACAGACAGCTGACTGAAGTAAGGATATTAACACCAGCTTTCAAAATATTGCTACATGTATATAGAACCAAAACCCCGTGCAAGAATACATGCTGGAAAGGGTTACGCCGTATACAATGTATATGTCCAGCCATTCAAAAGGGATTTTGTTGATACTGACCTTCAACACAAGTATAAATCATATACTTATTATAGTTCAAATAAATGGGTCTCCTTACCTCAAGTTCTCTTAGGTTCTTTAAGTCGAGTTCTTTGAGGAGTATTGAATATGGAATGCACTGAAATGTAAATAAAACAGATAACATTATGTTATCACAACTGTATGTAAGACATCCTAGTGAACAATCGTAATGCAAAGTCTGAACCGAAAACACCGCAATCCTTGGATATATATATGATAATAATACAAGACACTCAAATTGGTAGGATGGTGAACAAAGAACTTTCAGATTAAGAAACCGTGTCAGAATAGCTTCAAATCAAGCAATATTGCTACTAAATATCACTTTAATTTAAACGATTGAATCTGGAGCTTAAAACATTTGTACTTACGTTAATTTTGCTCTTCGTTGCTAAGGAAACGACGGTTAAATGACGTAATTTTGTTAGCATTACGGGCGTCATTTCAGGAAAATTAGCCATATTCGCTGAAACAACAATAAGTAACATGGTAACTGAACAAGTAGTACCACTTTGTAGTGAAATATCACATCACTTCTTCGGACATAAGATTGAGGGCACCATACTGCACAGTCGATGGGTTTTGTAGCACAAAATAGTAATTTCCATAAAAGATGTTTTGAGAAAGATGTTTTGAGAAACAAGCCGTTGCAATAAATAGTTGATACCCGAGATTGTAAAAATCAACATTTCTTCAATACTCACTACAAAATCGAGTAAGATCTACTTCTCTCTCCTTACCTTTATAGTCACTGTAAGTTCCGTACGCAAATAAGTTGAGTAAATTGAAGTATGGCGCATTAGGTCCAGTTGCTATCTGAAATTGAAAAACGTATTGAAAGTGATGTAAGGTGAGTACTATAGAATACTGATTAAAATTACAATTTGTAATTGTATGATGGCCTTTGGCGACTGTTCACAACAGGGGCGGACGCAGGATTTAGAAAAGGAGGGGTCCACATAAAGACTTAATACTAAAACGGCATGAATTTGCATGCATGCACGCAATGTCTTTTTTCTGTTTGGCAAGTTTAAGTCCCCGCCAAAATGGGGGTGGGGGTGGGGGGGGGGTGTCAGGACACCCTTGACCCCCCCCCCCCCCCCCCTGGATCCGCCCCTGCAGAGGCAGGGCTCCTTATTCCTGACGTACCTCTTGTATGTTGGGGGTGTCGAGCAGCTCCCCAAATACATAGACTCCGGGCGCCTCCAGCACCTGTTTGATCAGCTCCACGGCAGCCGCCCCCTTCGCGCCCTTTGCGAGCAGCACGAACTGCTCCAGGGGGTTGGCACTGACAGGCTTGTCTGCAGCCATGATTGGACCCTGGCAAATACAGAAAAAAATGTTTTATCAGCACATAAACAGGGGTGGACATAACCACGGGCCCGGGGGCCCGAGGCCCTTAAAAGTAGGTTGGGCTTTTAGATTTTCTGGCCTAGGGGCCCGACTGACCCCTAGAAAATCATGGGTAATAAATAAAGATTTCTATATATCTTACAAGAAAACATAGTGTTTTAAAAGACAATCTGACTATATATGTGAGGGCCCCTAGATTTTGGTGCGGGCCCCTAGATTTTGAAACCTGGGGGCCCGACTGGCCCCTGGATTTTTAGACTTATGTCCACCCCTCCATAAATGATAAGAAGCTTTGTCTCCCTACGGTTGCCACTCTCAATAATGAATGTTTTTAGGAAAAATAAGTGAGACATACCGATATATGAATACGATTATAAATTTATGACTTAGGCCCAAAATAAAAAATTGTTGTGTTCAGGTAACCCTACCTACCCTAAACTTTTGGCCCTACCCTAACTTTTTGAAAGGAAATTTTTAATTATTTTTTATCATAATCCAAGAGAATTGACCTATAATAGCATGGAAAACCATAAAAAAGCACAGTGGATCCGCAAGAATGGGGTTTGTTTACAAACAAATGGAAATATTACTATTTTTCACAGCTAATACTTTACCACTGATCTTAACTACTCATCTGACATATTTCTATAGATCTCCTTTTCTGAGTTTTGAAAATGTTGTCAATTATATCGGTTTTGACTCCCTTTAATGCCTAATCTATTGAATTGTATTAATTGAGCAGATGCTAAGTCAAAATAAGATTATCTTTTAGACTGGCCACCCTAGCTAAAGTGACGTTATCAATCAAATGAGTCAGATTGAAAAAGAGCCACTGCCTGGCACTGCACTTCACTGAGTGGGATAGCCAAATGATCGACTCTCTACTCCTAACCTCGTACACTAGCTTGCTGTGAGAGAAGGACCATAGGCATAGAGAGTGGGAGTGAGACTACACAAGTCACAACACTCAACAGTGCAGCGCCAGCGGCATGGACATGATACAGTTCAGATACTACCCATCAGTAACCTTACTCCTTAGATTCCCTGAGATATTCCTTGAATCCTGTGCCGATAACAGTACTTAATATTTAGTATGTAAAAGATCTATTGAAAAACTTACTGACAAATGACTTGACACAACAAAACGTTTGATTCTAAGCCGGAAATAGAGAGAATGAAAATGAAAAAAATATTTCGTCTTCGTCTACCCGCTACAACGTGCTGTAGCTGGTACTCGGCTGAAAAGTTCAAACTTTTTATCTGTACGCCCCAAACCAGCGTAAATGTGACCGGAAGTGCGGCCATCTTTACGCAATTCATCCGGCATGCGAACGGTTTCACAATAAAAGCGACGTTTTGCTTGCATTTCACAAAGATTTATAAAAGAGAAGCATTCGCAGAGTTCTATAGGAGATCACAATGGCTGACGACGACTGGGCGAAACTTGTCGAAGACGAGGAAAGAGGAAAACTGTCAAAACAGGTACCGTTCGCGAAGGCCGCACCGGGCGAAGATCTGCCATCATCTGGCTTCTGTCACTCACTCAGACTCAGACTCGATCAGTTCACTCATGAACTGAGTCAGAAACAATCATTTTCAAAATCTGATCTAAAACCCTTGAATGATCCGATTTAACAATGGATGTACCTAGCTTCTATGACTATGTGTTATTCAAAGATCGGCCTCACAGTCTCCTGTCTTTGTTTTAACTTTTTTCTTAAATCAATTTTCAAAGGAATTTTAATATTTGAAATTCAAATTTCAAAGAATTTTGTTGTTGAATTATGGCAACACCATATCCCACAGAAATAATTTTACTCCGGCATGTAAAGATTGGAGTTAGAAAAAGGTAGTTTTTTTAAAATATAATATATTGATATGTATTCTTCCTCGATCTAGATCTAGACATGTATTTATGAAAAAATAATATATTACTAAAAAGAATGATCAAATACATTTTCAAATGAATGTAAGGACTACCGCAAACTTCAGTAAGCTATACAATATTCATTTGGGTTTAGAAAATATAAATTATTCATTCTCAAACGGTCAACGTCGGTAGTCTTGCACGGTAAGTGACATGACGTTATCTGCATAACGTCTCTTATGGAGGGAGACGTCGGGGTAACGTTTTCCTCTGATCGTCTCAAGAATTCCACTTCATAGGAACTTTATAGTCTAGGGACCCTGAAGGTGTTTGAGAAACGTTCTCTGACGCTGGGTGGTGACACACCAATACACAATACATGCATCCTAGTGTCTAAAGGGTCATACCCACTAGGCAATTATACCGTTGCCGGGCGACTCTCAAAATTCAGATTTTACCGGCAATCTCGTCACCCGTCGCCTAGAACGCACACCATACCCACAGTGAATCGCCCGGCGACTGTGATCGGCCAGCGACATACAATGGGATTGCCGGTAAAATTGGCGGTAAATAATAAAACTTGCTTGATATGACAGTCGCCCGGTAACGACGACGGCCATTTCCACAGTCGCCCGGCACCCAGCAAGGGTAAAATCACCTAGTGGGTATGGGGCTTTAGAGGTGGGTGGTTGTAACATTACATTCCATGATGAGTTGGGAAGGAGGAGCCGGTAGAGAAAGTGGGGGGAGGGGGGACTTCTGAAGCTGAGATTTTTCTGTATTCTTTTCAATGTTTATGTCAATATTAATTTTCTATGATGTCTAAAATGATCTGCTGGTCAGCAAATGGCATGTGATTTCTTTTAAAAACCTTCCTCTATGTGGTAACTAGTATTTAAAAAGTTAGTTTGTGAAAGTCTTAAGTTTCAACCTAACGTGATTTATAAATTTTGATGATGTTCAAACCTCCCTACCACATTTTTCTACCATTGATAACTGAAAACTATTTTCTTTTACCCTATTGGCAGTCAGGAGCCATAAAACAAACCCCTAGGTCCTACTTCTTTTTGGGACACTGTTCACCAGTTCATGCCATGCTCTATTCCAATTTCAGTTGGAGAATGTGAAAATAGCAGGGGCTGCCGAGTCGGGGGCCGGGGACCCACCCGCCGAGCCCAGCAATGGGGAGGCGCCGCCTGCCGCCGCTGCAGAGGACGAAAAAGGTAAACTGACTCAACTAATATGTAAAGTAGGTCTTACTTTCACAACACATAATTTTGTACACACAATACAGGAATATAAATTGAGCGCTTTAATAGTTATCACCTAAATAGATATAAATACACCTTACGTAATTGAACAAATTTCTTTTTTTTCCCACTAAATGGTTTTAAACGTTTAGTATATACATAGCTATTATCTAAGTGCATAATACTTTAAGGTACTATTAAAAAACAATTGTAATTGTTTGTTTCCAGACGCTTCTGCTGCAGACAATTCCCTCATAAACAAACTTCTCCGCTCAAAGTTGGTCGCTTCCAAAGCAGATCTAGAAGTTCTACAAAAAGATCCGAACTCCCCTCTCTACTCCGTCAAATCGTTTGAAGCCCTTCATTTGTAAGTACCGCAGAGTTCGTATATCTTTGATGGAATCGAAAAAAGAATCTCATCTTAAATGTTTCATGTACATTTCGTCCCCAGAAAAAAAATACAGAGAAAAATTGCGGTTGTAAATCAACTTTCTATTTTGATGTTATCAAACCTTTAGTGGGACAGTTCACTGCTTGGTTACTTCCATAACGTACATTATATTGCCATTTATGTTTTTGCTGCGTTACTTAAATAGTATGATACAGATCCCTATATAGATATATAATTATCAGATTTCTGAGCAGCAGTCTTGACACATTTTGACGGATCGCAGAAAAAGACAATCTGCTAACTTGTAATAGTTGTATTTCTGCTACAGGAAACCGGAACTGTTAAAAGGCGTGTACGGTATGGGATTCAACGCTCCGTCCAAGATTCAAGAAACTGCTTTGCCCATGCTCTTAGCCGACCCGTGAGTATGCGTAAAGAAAATCCTCAATTCGGATTAAATTAGGAATTTCCTTTTGATTGATTAGAAAAGTTACTAGCTTTTTTAGTTATTACAATTTTACAGATGGTCCTAGTGTCGTTCAGATATTTGTGCGTAAGAAGAGGGAGTACGACAAGAGAGATAGATACATAGTTCTGTTTGTGCCTAAACCATGAGGTTGTCCCTTGCAGCCCTCAGAACATGATCGCACAGTCTCAGAGCGGTACGGGGAAGACGGCAGCCTTCGTACTCACTATGCTCAGCCGGGTCAACGCCCAGGACAGGTTCCCTCAGGTGAGAAGAATAGAACAATACATATTTATTATCTTTTTTTTTCTTACAATACTAGAAATAAGTTAACCTGAATACTGTTATAATTGACTTTAACCTCCAAGTAAAGGGAAATTAGATATATAGAGTATTTGGATAGATTAAACCCCTGTCCCCCTCGCAGCCTTTAGCCGTTAGGGGGTATTTTTACGAACACTTGAATGTTCAAACGTAGGCCATATCACTGATAAAGAGATGTACATGTATGAATGGACGGAAGACATTAGGAAAGGGATGTGCATACATTTCTTATGACCAAACATTGAGGAAAAAGCGAAGTGCAGTACACAGTACCATTATGTTTGTTAAATGATGTTCCTGATGTGACGTTTGTTAGCATTGTCTCTAACATGCCCCTTGTCACCTGTCAGTGTCTGTGCCTGGCGCCCACCTTCGAGCTGGCCCTGCAGATTGGCGGGGTGACGAAGGAGATGGCCAAACACATGCCCGACGTCTCCATCCGCTACGCCGTCCGGGGGGAGAGAGGTGAGCCAACTATGTCATTGAGGTGGTGGAACCCAAAGGAGTTTGATTTTGTATTAATGTTGGTATGGAATAAATGAGTAGTAATGTACAGTTTCATATAAGAAATAAAACATGAACACAAAAAACAAACAATACCAAACACAAATACGTTTTATAAAGACGAGGGAGTCTTAAGTGACAGCAATTTCTAAAGCGTGGTTAATTTCTAGAATATGGAGTTCTGTAATATGAATCTGTTTGTGTTACAAACATTGTAAATTTATGTACGCCTGCATGTCTGATATAAAACGTTACGATATAACCATATTCAAAAGATGTATAATATGCACGAAACAGCAATCCATGTGAAAATATGCAACACTTAAAATTAAAATATTCTACTATGAAGTAATAAAAACACCTGCATAAGAGTCCCAGATTACGTTAAACAACTCATTGATTTCCCTCACACCCGGCAGTGTCCCGCGGGGAGCGGATCCACGACCAGATCGTGATCGGTACCCCGGGCACCGTGCTCGACTGGGGCATCAAGCTGCGGGTCATCGACCTGAAGAAGGTGCGCGTCTTCGTGTTGGACGAGGCCGACGTGATGATCGACACCCAGGGCCACCAGGACCAGTCCATCCGCATACAGAGGTAACAACTCTTTTCCCTGAGGAATTACTGGCAACTTAGAAATGTTCGTATTTAATAGTTTTCGAGAGTTCAATGCATGGGACAGATCCGCTTGGACGTAAATTTGCAAAGTCTGGAAAGAACCTTGTATGGTTGGCTGTACGTTAAACTGCCCCAAAAAACAAATTATGTACCGTATTATCCACGTCCGTAGACGTTCTTCTTACCTACACACCTGTCATAAAATGTACCCTCGGTGATACACTACAATAAACCCCTACTAAGAAGCCTCCTTTTCCCCCCTCAGGGGTCTGGCCAAGGACTGTCAGATGCTGCTCTTCTCGGCCACGTACGACGCGCAGGTGATGAAGTTCGCGCAGGCCGTGGTGCCCAACCCGGTGACCATCAAACTGCGGCGGGAGGAGGAGAGTCTCGACAACATCAAACAGTACTACATCGAGTGTCGCAACCAGAACGACAAGTTCCAGGCGCTGTCCAACATCTACGGCACCATCTCCATCGGCCAGTCCATGATCTTCTGCCAAGTGAGTGGGACCCGCTTGTACTTTGCCTAGCCCTTACTTAGTATCTTGTGGAAGATCAGGGGGAACCCTAAAGATGATTTTCAAAATAAGACAAACAAAACAAAAAATATTAACCATGCCAAACCTGGTCATAGAAAAATAACTCACGATACAAATATTGAAATTTTCCATTATCAGTGCAAGGAAGTAATCGGCCATTTTTAGCGTTCATTGCTTGCAATCAAGAAGTTAGAGAAACAACCTTGATATTTTTATACTTAATTGAAATCGTCCAAATAATTAAAAAGCATTCAGTAGTTTCTTAACTGAGAGAGAAACGTGTTTTTTTTTTTTCGTGCTTAGATAAGTGACATAGCATGGATATGTTAAATCACGATACAGTTAAACTATCGTATTGTATAACCTGCATATGTGAAATATGTGAAGCCTAATGTTAAATAGAATAGAATAGTTACCATAGAGGAGTTGATCTATTGAAAATGTTATCCAAAGACCTACAAACCTTAGATAGTAAGATACAATTAAATCAAATATTTATGAGAAATTGTATTTGTAGGCGAAGATGTACAAGTTCTTCACCCCATCATACATTCATACATCGCAAATCATTCTGTACCTCAAGGGAAGAACTTATGTACTTAAGACTGGATTTGAATGAAAAAATAAATAAACCACGTCCACCACTTTACCCCACTTTAGACCCGTAAGACGGCGAGCTGGCTGCGGGAGAAGATGACCGGGGAGGGGCACGCTGTGGCGCTGCTGAGCGGGGAGCTGTCGGTGGAGGAGCGGGCTGAGGTGATCGGCCGCTTCAGGGACGGCAAGGAGAAGGTGCTCATCACTACCAACGTGTCCGCCAGGGGTGAGTAGCAAGCGGCATGGGGGAGATAACGGGGTTATCAAGGTATACAAACCAACGTTCCTCTATCAGAACGCCAATGGAAATAACATCAGGTTAGCTACAGATCCAAATTAGCTTAAATAAGAGTTATCTCAGTACCATATTTGGACCTGAAAAAAAATTCGTATTGACTTTATCCCATCGCTATTATGAGTTACAATTACCAGTACTAATGCATTGAACACTGGGTGATCGATTAATTAAGTTTATCCGGTTAACAGCTAACGGTAGATTAGTTTTTTTGTATTTCCTTTCAATAAAACAAATAAATAAGGCGTCACATTTTCACACATTTATTAGCTATCATCAGATACTTTCTAAAAACAGGTTAAAATTTCAGGGATCCATATTAAAATACATTCAACGAAATTCCGTCGCGCAACATGTATATGGAGACAACTAATCGAAAACTTTGAAAATCACTTGTGGAAAATCCGAAATTGTTATGAAAACTTCGTTGAGAGAAAACTGTTGAGAATCTGTAGGGTGCTTGGATTATTTATGAAATACCCTGAAGCTGAGCCCTCTGTCCGTCCCCAGGTATCGACGTGGAGCAGGTGACGGTGGTGGTGAACTTTGACCTGCCGGTCGACTACAACACGCAGCAGGCCGACTGTGAGACCTACCTACACCGTATTGGGCGCACCGGGCGCTTCGGGAAAACCGGGCTCGCTATCAACATGGTGGACGGGCACCGGTCTACGCAGATACTTAGAGCCATCGAACAACACTTCGGTGAGTGCTTTTAACCTTAACTCATTTAGATATACATCATAAGTATGTGGTACAACTTGTGCATTTCCAAGTCTTAAAGTCACATTAGGAGCTGTGTAGTTCCTTATCGCATTCCTTATCGCATTTATTGTTGGACTACTATTCTTAAAGACAGCGCGACGTCACCAAATTTCGTTGTCCCTGTCTTATCAACTTCTTTTCTACCATCGTAAGGAAATTAACTTAAGTTTTTGTCCTTTCAGACCGAAAAATCACCCGACTAGATGCAGATGATATGGATGCAATTGAAAAGATCGGTTCGGCTTAAGGACGACGCACCATAGGGAGATACAGCGTTTATTTTATATCACCAGTACATGTGCACCTTAACTCTCCTGCCTCGGATAGCGGTTTTATTGACATTTCATTCTGCAGCATTGCCTGTATTTGTACAGCCCTTTGTTATTTGTAAGTTTAGAAAAAAATGAGGCAGTTGTTGATTGGTCTTCATGGATGGAATTAGGCCTTGGAGTTCAAGGGAAACAGTTGTTTATCATGTATTAAGCATGGATGAGAGTTACTTGTAATGTGAGCGACATCATCTCATGGATTGGTTTTGTATGGCAGCACATTTGAGCGGGTACGCAAGGCTTTTTTGGAAAAGAAATGTAACAGATAACTCATGTATTTATGATGTATGTAAGTGAAGTCTTTTATGCCAATGTAATTTGCTTATCAAAACTTAACTACAGATTTGAAATAGCAATTTGAAATAGAATTAAGACCTCCTCGTTGAGCATTGACTAAATTTGTGCTTCAAGCAATTTTATAATAGTTATAATGTCTTCGGACAATCGTACAATCGTAGTGTGCTTTTTGTTGTACATGATGTCACCTTTTGTAAACATCAGAAATGTTATTTCGCTATATAATTGTTTGTGTTCAAATTGTCAACTTATTTTGAAGAAAGGTGTATCTATGGTCTGGTACAATTCATCTTTCACGCAAAAAAAAACTGCAACAAAACAAGTTTTATTCTAATTGTATCAAATACGTTTGGATGTGAGCTTTGTTTTCCCTTATCAAATTACATGGAGTTCAGAACGCTGTATGTCACTCAAACTATTGCCTTGTAGACTTTTACATAACTGACTATTATACTTTTTTCTAAGAAATCTCCGTGGAAATGAGAACATTATGTCTCTTGGGTTAGAGAGTAAGTAACCAAGCAAAGATAACGTGTTAGTACTTGCATCAATTGGAAAGATTCTGAATAACCTACTGTGAGACAAAGATACAATTTGGTAGCATTCAAATCATAAAAAAAAAACGAAAGAAAATATCTTGGTAGATTTCAACAGTCTGCGCACCAGCACATGAGGTTTTCGTTTGCTGTTACTGATAAATGTAAAACTAAAAGAGTTTCCAGAAAAAATACCAGTGATGTGTCTTGTGTATTTCGCCCAGCCGGCGGAATATACGCTTTGTGTATGAATGGTGAAAACCGACAGGAGGGTGGGCTGGGCAGGGGCGAGGGTTTGAGAGGGGACGGGGTGAGGAGTAAGTGAGTTTGATGGTATGAGGACTGGTTATCGAAAGGGAGGTGAATGGTAAAGAAGAGCGATGGTTGTGTAAATGTGAATAAATGACGATAAATTTGATATAAAGACGTTTTTGTCATCTGTACCTGAACCAAACCCCGGACCTGGAGATCAACATACACTGATCATGCAATATTGCTCCCTGTCATTGTTTTATCGAGATCTCATGGTCATGGTCAAAACTGACAAACTCAACGGTATAGCCGAGTCCGCACAGGGCGACTAAACCCGGCAGACCTATTGTGAATGTCGGCCAACTAAAATCAACCCCTCATAACAACTGATAGAGCCCAGAAAAAGAAAAATTACTGCCGATTATGAAAAACGGACGGATTAGCAAGATTTAAAAGATTATTTTGCATGCATAGGAACAGTCTCAAACGTTTGTTTGCTTACTGTATTAAGATTGGATCAATATTTGAAAGCTGTAAGTGGTATTCTCCCAAAGGCATTGGTTTAGACACCTAAGTTCGACACCGCGACAGTGGCATTTCTTAAAATCGACAGGCTCCATTGGGCCTTAGTAACGTCAAAGACCAACTCTTTCCTTCTTGGTAACATGGCGGAAGGGAAAAAGATATAGTCACAAATAAGGCAACATAAACGTTTCCTAATTCGACAGGCGACATTGTCATACAGGACAACGATATGCGACAGTGGCATTTCACACCGCCAATTTCCGATTGTGATTTTCCTGAAAAAGGTTGTGTGCGATGTGTTGAGTTCTGAATTGTATATATCAAGAATCAAATGTTTTTTTTATTATTTGAAGACTAATCTTGCCGCATTTCGGTTAATAGCTAAAGTTCCCAAGCAAGGGAAGGGGCTACCCGCGCCCTCTCTTAGTCCGCCACTGCATAGTCTGTGACGTACAGCTGACTCATCCACGGTTTGATATTAAATCTATAAGAAAATATAATATGGGAATCATTTGTCTTTTAATTAAAAGTTATTTTTTAAATATAGAAGAGGGATGGGGTCCAAATAAATGTGGGGAATTCCAACTGACGCATGGGTAAGGCGCTGGTGTCTATGGATAAAACCTAAACGTTCACAGGTGTCAGTCACTGGGTAACACCAAATACCAAGTTATGAGCCTCCTTGGTAACACCACAGGTAACACCTCCCCCTGCGCCCCAAGCCGTCACATCCTGCCACTAGGGGGAGCGCCGACACCACCACCTCAGCGCCATGTCAGCCCCTGGCGGGCGCCGACTACAACACTCCGAGGTGTCAGAGATGCCAAAAAGTGAGTGAGTGCCTGGTGAGGGGGCGACGGGAGGGGTATAATAACCGGGGGTCGGAGGGGGCGCCGTCACACCATCACCACGGCCCACTCTGCCCATCTCTACCGCCCCAACTGGAGCAAGTTTGACACACGACGACGGGGAAAACAGTCTGAGCCTGGCACCCGAACACGGCAAGAGGTCTCAGTAAGGTCCAAGCGGGAGTAACTGATACTGGCCGAAGTTGTAAGTTGTAGCAAGCAGCAGAAGATTGGGACGCTGTGTGGGATCAGACTACATCCCGCCTGTAGACCGTGGAGGCTGAGGGTCCAGACATCACCAGCGTCGGCTGCGAGCTGCAATAAATATTACAATAACACCCATCATATAGAGCCACAAAGGGGCCGTGATTCACAAAACAAGGGCCGAGTTACCACAATAACAATCCGAGGGGGATTCTGGTGAATTATGACGGCGGTGGCGGCTAGAGGCATGGGGCGCTGGAGGAGGGCCCCGCCCACCCTGCTCCTGTTGTGCTGCGTTGCCATGGTGACGGGCGTGGGAGGGACGCGCGTGGCGAAGGGCGTCCTGCCGCTGAGGGCCCGCGACACGCTGGACGCCGACAGGGCCTCGCCAGGTAAGGGCTTCTACCGACAATTTTATTGACTTTTATTCCGTTTGAATTGAGAAAGTTAGAATTTCTCTTAGGACTTAATTCTTATGTTCGTTTGGAATGGCTATTGTATTTGTATTGTGTAGGTATATCAGCGTCGGATCCAGTATTTTGAAAGGGGGGGGGGGGGCGCTATTGTAAAATAAATTCCTTAATTACTTTTTGGCGGAATTTTACATTAGAAATCAAAATTTGCCCCCCCCCCCCAAAAAAAAGCGGGGGTGCCCCCCCCCCCCTAAATCCGTCACTGTATATGCATATGAATACAGAACTCTTTTGATGATATATTTGTCTATTCTGTTGTTTTCCAAGCCGGGGGATTTCTTGTGAAAAGTTCTGGCAGGTGCTCTTGAGTACTTCACTATTTCATCAGACTACGGGGAGAGTGAAATATATTGTAGCATGTGCCTAGCTGATCAACTTTTATACTTCTGATTTACGTGTTAAGCATTTGGTTTTCGCCTCCTTGGGGACACTTCGTAGGGAAAGAAGGGTAAAAGTAATTTGCCTTTAATCATTGAGGAGAGTCGGAACTATCTGTGCATCATATGATAACCTAGGTTTATATGGTGTTGCAGCTACCAAGAAAACATGAATATCATAGTCCAGTGTTTCCAGTGCAAAGTTCTGACGTCATTTTTTTACCACGATCTCATGATCATGTCAAAGTGAAGGCCTGCCGCTCTGAATTCCCCTCAATGTGGCAACCAGCTTCTGTTCCACTCATGTTCCAAAAAGTCCTCTCGGCGGGCCGAGGGCGGCGGGCCGCGTGCCGGGCGGGCGGTGTCTCCGTGCACCAGGGGTTCGGAGAACGGAGGAGAATCCGGGAGAAGAACAGTAGTAGGGACAATGATGCATCTAGGAATACTTAGGCTAGCATTAACTAACTGCCATCACTGTTATATTATGAGTTTGGAGCAATTGTTGGACCATTCCCCCCTCTCCATTCGTGAGTTACACACTACTGGAAGTCGAAAAGTCATCACCCTAACATTTCAGAAATTGCATACTATCTAGGTACCTTTTCACAGCCCTTTAGATATTCAAAATGTAGTCATTTTTTTGGTAGAAAGTAATCTTTCAAAATATTCATCACTTTTCAACACGGACAACTATAGTTGAATGGCAATGGTAGAGAACGTGTTCTTTTTTTCTTACCTGTTGTTTACATGTAACTGTCAAAAGACGTGGGGGGGGGGGGGGTGGCGGTAAGAAAAGGTTAGAGCCTTATTCATCTCAATGGTAACATAATACACAAGCCGGGGTGGCATTTCGCCCCTTGGCCTTCTCATCTCATGGTTTGTGTATCCCGACATGTTACTGAGTCACTCATTAACTCAACCAGCATAGCCTATTTGCGCCCGCCCAGCAGAACTTTAAATACAGAATAGGAACAATGCGCTGTCAAATCTCTGCTTGGAGAGTAGGTAATTGGCTCACGTGACCTTTACTGCCACTAGTTCCCGGTTCGACCACCAGGTGGTTAACCGGCAATGCTGGTTTCTGGTGAGAGTTCATGTAAACCTGTCATTGGTCTGTAATACAACCAGCAGTTTCTCTCATCAGATTTGTGCGTCTCTCATTTTCACCCTATAAACTAAAAAAAAAAAAAAAGAAACCATAGTCACTTTAGACTCCACTTGTGTGTGTGTGTTTGGGTGGGAGGCCTCAGGGGATGTGTGTACCCAGTCCCAACATCTAAAGAGGTTTTATGCAAGTCTGAGAGACTCCATGATATAGGTCTATTACTAGACATACATGTATTCATTAAGAGGTTCCAAATAAACCTGAATGTTTTGACAAGTATTACTATTACCTACCATTACTTACAACTGAAAATACGAAGACTGCCAAACCAATCCGAGGGTCTATGAAGGCTCAAGCCACGTTCCCCTTCCTTGTTACTGAGAGTGTGCGGATTAATTAGGGTACGTACAAGTTATATTCCCCACGGCCCTAGACACACAGACACCACGCCCAGAAGGCCAATACCCACGGCATCACCAGCCACACACACCATCATACAAGTAGCACTAAACAGACAATGGGGCCTATAATATCTATATATAAGTAGGCCTATAGAGAGATAGTAGGAATACTTTATTTTCTGTGGATGATTGGCATTAAGACTTTTCTTATACAACAGCCCAACCTGATGGTTGTCCCAAACAATCTGTGGCAGGGACATTTCCCAAACATCAGATATACATTGTAGTCGTGAATGTTGAGTACCAGGTTATAGGCTAGACCTATGTCACAGATAGGCATGCTATCATTACCATCACATTATGCTCTAAATGTATAAAATAATTGTTATATCCATCATGTAAACGTAACACTTTAATCCGAAAACCCAGTGGAAACGTCGACGAAACAAAATTCCTTAAAACATTCATATAGTACCCATAACAATTATTATACAGATAAAGATATCATAACTTGAGGGCAAAGAACCTCCATATCTATATAGAGGCACATGCATTGTACAACCTCAAACCTTTATTCCATCAAGTTCATATATGCTCGCGAGTTACCATCGCAAGTGCGAGGTTAGAGCTGATAAAACAATTTCCCAGCATGTTTGTATACATTTTTGATAACCACCCACTCTTCCCCCTCCCGCCACTTTCATCGCCACTTGCGTTATAGTAGGACTATCATGCAAAAGAATGATGCTATCGGCTGGTGGAGAACAAGCTATCTCATTGTGGTGCTAGCACTAGGATAATGACGACACATCACCAACTCTGCTCATTGAGCATCGAAAGCTAGTTAGAGGACTTCTATCACAACGATAAGACTCAGTCCAAGCACCTTGCCAAGAGTCTTTAAGAAAACTTGTTGTAGGCCATGCTTTTCTTAGTTTGATAAGTAAGCCTATAGTGTTTGTTTATTATCAATGGGATCTTGTCAATCAGCATGATATCAAGAAGTTTAAACATAGTGTACTCTATAATGGTTCTGTGGCGTGGAACTCTTTACCTGCTAATACTCGTCGTATTGATTCTTATGCATCCTTTAAAAATCACCAGAAAAAGAAAATGTTATCAGTAAATTTTCTCATTTAGATTTACCCAACCTTGCTATGGTTCCCTCCCTTACTTTGTGAACCAACATGTTTCATGTATGATGCACATAGTGAAACTGATTTACCAGTATATCATGATAGCAGTAATGCACATGTACATAATGCACCCACCATATTTGTTATAATATACCTACATGATGTTGCCTGTATATTGATTCACTATACTGTAAGTTGATGAAAACCGACATGTATGCCGACGACTTTCAGTTTAAATAAAACTTTAAAAAAAAAGAAGGAATAAAACACTAAGGGTATATGTCTACACAAAGCCTTGGCTTGTTGCCGTATATAGGATGTTATATTATAGGGGACTATACTGCATGTAATTACTTTTAGATGTTGCTTTACAATTTTAGAAATGTCTGGTGCCTTGAGGGATAATTAATAGCACATAATAGCAATTAATGCTGATTAACTTGCTGACTCACTGGTAAACAATCATTTATCAAACAAGTAACGCTATTGATCCTCAAAAGGCATAAAATAGAAGCACTAATTTAAACATCTAACCAAGAAGTCAGACAAGCAGGCTTTCATGGGACTATCATGGGACTATTTTTTGGACTGCCCCCAGACCTAGTTATAGACATGTATAAAACGGGAGAGACTAATATAAGGTCCCCTCCTTGAACCTGAAATATCTGTAACTGACTTTCATGTAGCTGGTGATTAGGCCATACAGGGGCCCTTGATGAGGGGGTCCCCATGTTGCATGTCAAACTTAAGGAATCAGTATGTCCTTTGTCACCTGTCCCATGTCACTTCTAAGACCCTCCTGTGTCCCATGTCGAATTTAAGAAATGATCCTTGTCATGTCGTTTATTTTTCTCTTCACGGCACAAAGCTCAATGTCGCATGTCGATGTTAAGAAATGGCCATGTCGCTGTGTCGAATTTAGGGGTCTAGGGCCATCATACAGACAGAGGTGAGGTGTAAAAAGCCCTGTGCGTGTCTGGGTCCTCCAGGACCTGTATTATCACTCACAGCTGACACCTGGTGCTGCCACCTGCCGGCCGAGGGGAGAGGCGCCACCTGGCGGGGTCAGCGGGTCCTGTGCTGCCACCTGGTGGTCGATCATGTCACACCTGAGGGCCCTGGATCACTGTATACTGTGAGTGTGTGTGATAAGAGAGCTCTCTTAAAGGGACCCTCACCCATAGATCCCGTCGGCCTAATTACCTTACTTGTGTCTGAGATCTGTCTTATAGGGATGGCTCGTTCAGATTTCCAGGAACATGTCAACCTGTCAAGCTACATCACATTCTGGGTATTGATATGGCAATCTCAACCTGATTCTTTCACACTCTATCATCCTTTTTTTCTTATAGTACAGCTGTCGATAATTCAAGTGCTTCTACGCCATGAAATATTTATTTTACATCCACTTAAATTCATAAGCTTAGCTGGATCCACCTCAGTAATACAGGGGACAATTTGGGGACTGAGTCAAATGCTTGTCCCTCCTCTACAGCAGACAAAGGTTTTTCCAGTCTGAGAATTAAGAAAATTAAGAGTTAATTATTTTCTCATGTTTTAACCATTACATCCAAAACAGACATTGTCCTCTTTTCCGTATTGCCCCATGCAGTACTTTGCTTTAAAGGGACATCCTCAAACGTTCTATCTTTAAACATGTGCATTGTGACAAATTGTATAAGTGCATTCAGATAGTTATGTCGCCTAGTATCCCTACCCTGTAGATGACTGTGACCTCTAGCCGAGAGACCTGTCCCTGAGGTCAACAGTCTCCTCCCAGCGTCTCCTCCAGGGCCGGGGTTAAGGAGAGCTCGGCGTGGAGGGCCCGACCCTAGCCCGACCCTAGCATGTCCCTCACACCATACCTACATCTAGTGGTAATTCTTACTGTCCCTGCCAAGAGGACACGGGGAGTGATTCATTAAGTACAGTTCAGTATAACATGCGATATTCTAGAAGTTTCCTCTAATGGGATACCTCTTCACAATCAAAGGACCAGTCGTAAAAATGTAATTGATTCACGCAGTAAAACATAGTTATATGAGAAAGTAACTTTGACTACAGAGAACAACTTCCTCCCCAACTGTCAACACAGGATACAAGAAATGAAAGTCAATTACACACACACACACACACACACACACACACACACACACACACACACACACACACACATATATATATATATATATACATGTATATATATATTCAATTTATATGTATTTATCAAGCGAAAAAGGACACGCTCTCAGTAAGTGCGAAACTTTATCATTATTATCAAAAGATCTATTTCTCTCGGTTCAAATGTTGTTTACAAAATCATGGCAACTTCCCTACCTCTTATAAATGGTGTAAAAATAAATTGACGGCATCAGTATAATTAAATATGCGCTACGGATTTATCATTTCGTTTAGTATTAATAATTTTGGCTTTGTAACTTTACCATGAGGAGGCAACACATAGGCGACTAGTGTATGTTAACCTCCTTAGCACTTTGCATAAACTATAGACACGCATCAGCCATGTCTCTGGCTGTCGTGGGGTCCCTGGATATTCAGGCAGAACCACTTAAGGTAATTCTTGTGACATAATAAGTCAGAATTAGCCTAAGTTGGTTGTAATTGTCCCCAGGTAAATCAGAACTATTCCGTTTTTCTAGGATAAGACAAGACACCTGGTGTATGTCAATAAATCTGTCTACATTGACTGTAAAAAGATCTCAAACAGTACGAATTTACTTTTTACGGGATGATGATTTCAGGCCTGCTAATTTAAAGCTGTCAATCAACTTGTAACCTCATGCAATATCGTTTTGGCACGATGTCATCTGCGCTCCTTAAGTTGTCAGACGATATACATGTAACAACCTCTGCAGGTGGGCAGCCAACCGTCACCATCTCCCTCTGAACGTCTTTGGGGATTTTATTGATGGACGCTTAAGAAGAGATCTGTCTGTCTATCTGTCTATTTCTCTGTCTCTCTCTCTGTCTGTCTATATGTCTGTCTGTCTGTCTGTCTGTCTGTCTGTCTATCCGTCTGTCTGTCTGTCTGTCTGTCTGTCTGTCCGATTATCTGCCTGCCTGCCTGTCTGTCTATTTATCTGTCTGTCTATCTATCTATTTACTGTCCGTCTTTCTGTCTATTTATCTACCTATGCCTATATCTGTACATCTATCGCTATTATGATATCTTTATTTTATACCTGTGTAATCTTTGCATGTGACAGGACATCTATCTCGAAGAAGACAACAAATGTGCCCAGTTTTATGTGAAGGTCTCCCTGTTCGGGGAGTCGAGGCGGGGTGTTCCCCAGGGGCCCAGGTGGTTACACCTGTAGACATGGTGATCACCTCTCTGCAGGTGTCGTAATTGGTCATTGACTAAATACACCCACGTCTAATGCTAATACGTGTGTTTTAACCTGAGCAGCCCCAGCTTGTATTCCGAGGAGTTACGTTTTGGGAGGGATTGGAAATATGGTATTTGAGGGGGTGGGTTTGCGGGGTGGGGGTTGGGGAAGGTGGACGTTTCAAATGAACAAATTAGAGGACATCTCTATGAAGGGAAACATTATCTTCTCCTCAAAATCAGATTATTTACAAGGCGAAGTTTACACCAAAATACCACGACGCTATTATACAATAATAGTGTGTCTGAGAATGGCTTTTATCCACATATCAGAATTGTGTACTACTTCCATTGTCAAAAAGATCTGACAGAGAGATATAAAACCCGTTGTAATGAACACGTGGGCGAGAATTACTGCGGGATCCCGTGATAACATGCGATAGGTACCTTTTTAGAGGACCATGGCGGGGGAGAAACAAAAGGCCCTATACATGGCCCTACATGAGTCACTAATTGAGACACCTGTGGGGATGACCAGGTGATGCTCTTTTACCAGACCCCTGGTGCACTTGCACTATAGCAACCGAAACATAACATATAGATAATATGCCTCTTGTTTGGAATGTGATTAACAAACTAGAATTATTTATTTTAGTTGGTAGGCCCCTTTGTGGCTAATTTGATTTTTTTTTGGAAAAATTATCTAATGTGTAGTTAGGCAAAGTTCACACCTAAACCACATGTCAGGCTGTCTTGTAGATAAAGTTTGCGTCATTGTGTTGATAATTCAAATGTTTCGGACATCTTTACTTGTTGTTCTCCTCCAACAGACTTGTGATTTATTGCGTTTCAAGAACGATACAACAATATGAGTAGTGGGATGTTTGTTTGTGGGACCAAATGTACGGTTTTTCTGACCAAACCTCACTAACACTAGCCAAATGCGCTGTTTGAATTTTCAGGTTATTCATGACATCAAATAGCATTTCATATGATATAACTATTTGTATCATCTAAGTACAGACATTAAATTTTATGGAAAAAGTGCCGCGGACAGAACATTTAATAGGGCCTATGAATCTATGCCACTGAATGTTGAACCTTCAAATTTCCATTTCCATTGCTTTTTTTCTTACACAATCAATTTATCATTTTTAGGCTGCAGACTGGGAGACCGCTTTTATGACTTGGAGGATATGTGGAGTCCGGAGCTGGAGCCTGTCGGGGTCATGCACTGCATCGTTTGTCAGTGTCAGCCGGTGAGTAACGGCTATGTCCTTTGTCAGAGTCATGTCAGAGTCTGTATTGTCTGTTATAATGTGTTGTGCATGGAGAGCAGGGGCGGATCCGGGCAGGGGGGTCCAGGGGGTCCTTACCTCCCCTTTCATTGGGGACTAAAACTTATTTAAGAGAAGAAAAAACACGAGCACGTCATTTTAGTACTTACCCTAAATATGTGGACCCACCCTTTTTGAAATCCTGTATCCGCCCTGGTGAGTAGTGGTCCTATATAGCTCATAACCCTATGTCTGAGTCATACACCTTATCCTTTGCCAGTGTCATTTCCCTGTCTGTCTATCACTCTTTTAGGGTAAAGTTGTTTTATATTATGTAAAATTAAGCCCAAAGTCCTAATGATTTTCTTTAATGGCTCCTAAGAGGTTAGTAACCTCTTTGCTATTATATGAATCTTGTTATACAAGATCTCGCAAATCAGTGTACCCAATATAAACCTCTGTGGTAACCTGGTCAATACCTTTCGGATTAGCTCCTATATCGTTAGGAACAAATCAGCCTAACTTAGCTCCAGGTTTACCCCAGTTGCTCCACGCCCCTCGCCCTAAGGTGACCCCTGTTCTCCCCCCCAGGTGGTGAAGAAGGGCATCCTGCAGCACCAGGGCCGGGTCAACTGCCGCAACATCAAACACGACTGTCCGCCCGTCAACTGTACCACGCCCGAGCTGAAGCCCGGCCAGTGCTGCAAGCTCTGCGACGGACAGGGTAAGGGCGCCACGCACACTTATAGTTATCTTAATACATCAAGTACAAGCTTATTAAGAAAGAATGGAGATTGTGTCCACGATACACGAGCTTCAACCGCATGCAGTGACGCCGCGCATTGAAAGACATACAAGGCGTTCGCATATCGTTTGTAAAATACGTTAAATGCATGGTCATTTACTGTCTTGCATTCCTAGAAATAAGCAACCGAAAATAAAAAAGGAAAAGTAATATTAACACCAATTTTTAATATCATTGCTCCGTCTTATAGTTAAGACTGCAAGTGTTGCATGAAATAGCTGAGACACCCGTCTATAATGATATATAAAGAACATATACGAAAGTTGCGTCATGGCTGCAGCTCATGCATATGCATATATATATATATACATCAACAGCATATGCATCAGTATTTCTTTTTTATCCAAATTTGCTTTCCCGCTTCTCTTTTCAACAAACCTGCAGGCATGATCAACGCTATATCTTTTTCAGAGCCCTTCAATGCGCATGCGCTCTCGCTGAAGCGGTTCCCCAGCTTCCGCTTCGCGTCCTCCGCCAACCAGTACCACATCGCCGCCGCCCCCAAGGTTGTCCAGCGACCCGCAAGGGCCAAAGGTTTGTAACATGGGGATGGACATTATGAAATTAAAAACTAATCCCACACCGAGAAGGCCAATTCAATCCCTACTAGGCCCCGGGAATGTAGGCCTATAAGGGACTGCATCCTTGGTTTGATTATAGGCTTATAGGCCTAGTCCTATACTCATAGGTCTACAGGAATTGCTCATCATTTTTGTAAATGCTGCATCAATTTGCTGCAGTAGGCCTATTTACAAACTGTTGTGTTCGAATCACCTGTAGACTACATCTTTAGTTTCTCCAATCTCGGCAAAGTGCTAAACTGTGAAATCACGGTCAAACAAAGTAATTGCTATAGGGTGATTGTAAATATGAGTATTATTGGCTTCGTTGAGCGTATATAAGAATGAGGGAGGGGACGGGTAAGAATTGCCCTCTCTGACGGGAAAAGATTGATTTCCATCTTTTGAGTGTCTTACAGAAATAGAGGATCAACTGCTGGTTACCTCACATTGGTGTCACTAACAAAGGAATAGTCATATATGCCTAATTGATGGCCTGTCATGTTCAACAACAAAGGAATTCGTAAAATAGGAATCATGGGGCACAATTCAAATTAAAGGCTATGTGCAGTATAGGCCTAAGTATAACCAAAGAGAGTGTTTATGTTAAACATAGGCCTATATAATATATTTGTCGCTGCTGCCCCCCACAGAGTACCTGGCCCTCATGGTGGGGTCCTCTGCGCAGACGCCGACGGCCACTTCCGCCGTGGCCAGAGGTCACTTCACGTTGAGGGACGCCGCGCTCTACTTCTCCGTCCACTTCACAGGGTGAGTCGCACTTAGCCCAGGCCATCGTTTGTCTAATTGCTGACTTATCTTAACAACCAGCTGTGCAATATTATTTTTGTAAAGTATACAGTTTGCTTATCATCTGATGGATAGTCCCTGTGGTTGTTGCCCTTCATATATAATAGCCTACCTATAGGGGTGCTATTATAAGCCTATAGAACCTGCAAGATAATGTCAGATCAGTTATCCCCGTTAACTCTATAACGTTTTTGTTGTCTAAATCAAGCCGGTTTAATTCCTCAAATGTCACCGGGTACAACTTTTGGTTTGACATTTCGCTTTCAACCTCAACTGGGTCAATTCGGATAAGATATAAATATGATATGCTTCCTCAAATATGTTATCACTTGTTCATATCCCCAGGTACCTATAACCTATAGGTGACTATGCACAGTTAATTGTATCGGCTATATTTATCTCGATGAATTTCCCGAGATATTGTTAAAACAACCAAGGAATAGAATAATCGAAATAAAAAGGCATAGGTCACAGGGGACAAGACATTTTACCTTTAGAACATAGAAAGATATGACACTAATGATACATAGTTTCTTCCTTAATTTTTAGCAGTAACTACAATTACATGTGCCTCAGAGAGTAGAAGACTTAATGTATCATTTGTGGGGTTATTTTCAGCACCGAACGTCCGCGTCAGCTGCGGATAGTCGACCAGCGGGGAGGGGTGCTCTACATGTATGACGTCACAGAGCGTCCCACCGGCCACCAGCTGCTGGTAAGGCAGTCTTTGATCTATAGGATAAATAAACTATAAAAACCTATCTTTACTTTCCCCAGCATCTAACTGTATAGGCTATCGTTGGGCATTATCAAATGAGATTCCATTGCGTAACAGTAACTCATGAGTATCCATAACTCTTTTTGACTCGTGCCTTTAGAGGTTCTCTTTATAGAAATTATTCCGGTTATAATCAACTTGAAAGATATAGTATTTGTGATTATCATGCAGAAGAAAAGTCACATTTCCCATCGGCCTTTACAAATTTGTATTATCCCTTTCACCCCCCAAAAAACGTTGCAAAGTCTGGCTAAACCCTTTTAATGTGAAAGACGAATAAAAAAAAGGGCCAAACCCTATATTTGTAAGTAGTATAGGCCCTAGGTCATTTCACTTTGAATCGGGCGAGGGAACCTAAAATCCCGCAAACCCCTATATACAATTATATATAGCGTTATTGGTGATATAATATCTTCCCCCTATCATTCCCCTTCAGATCTGCGGTGTGTGGCGCCCCCTGCACAGTGACCACGTGATCAGGCTCGCCGAGGGCCGGCTGAGGGCGCTCGTGTCGACGGCGGAGGTCGGGGACGGGCTGGTCGCCGGGAACATCCTCAGTCACCGCGCCACCGCCAAAGGTCCGTCTCACCGCTCTCAGCGACAGCGCAACATAATCATAAGTGGCTTATAAGCAGCTAGATATACCATGAAATATTGCTATCTAATATGCTCTCTTATAATTGCTTAATCACTTATGCAAGGGAACATGTAACTGAGACGCGTTAGATTTCAATGAAAAAATAACTTGCATGTAAAAAAAAATCATGAAAAGCATGCTTTTCATTTTGTCTTCTTTTTTTTTCGAATTGGGGAATAAAATATATCCAATACCTCATTTCAATAAATGTTTCTCTAGTTTGGTCGATCCTATTTGCACGCAACGCAATATAGGCCAATTGTACCTTACAATATCGATAATTAATTGTATATGACATTTCAAAAGATGTAAAGGCTATATAGATAATAGGCACCCGGGTCCGAGATCCTTTGAATATACTATTACTGTTGTGTGACCACTGTATTGTCCCTATGACTAAGACCCGTTTGTTCCTCCCGTTACAGAGTCGTTCTCCGCCGTGCTCCGACCCTCCCGGCCGACGGGCGGCGGCGGAGTGGCCATGGTGGCCATCGCCGGTAACGGGGCCGTCAACTTCATCGTCAAGGTGGCCGGGGTGTCGAGGGGGGAGGCAGGTACGTCACGGCACTCACATCATACTGACTTTTTAAAAAAAAAGTTTCTATAGCTTTTAAAGCCTATAAAGTTATGAACATTTTTTTTTTTTCAATTCAATTTACAGGCTTAGTTCACTATATTCTTCCACTGCAGACCTGTGGATCATTTGGGCACAATTCCGTGCATTATAGTTTGCATGGGCAAGGAGGAAAGATCTTATTTGGTTTGGAGTGACATAAGTAAACTTTTCAACAATATTATTCACTATTGATGTGCTTTTTCTTATTATGAAGACGGATATCGGATTGCGATATTTCATATTGCGATTATTATGAAGAGGAGCGGATTGTTCTTTATGTAAATGATATGACTAGTGCATCATTTATAAGTTAACCAAGCGATTGATAAAGACGACATTTGTTTGCAGATACCAGCCGGTCAGTGGTGGTCCGGTTCAGTAAAGCCAGCCGGGTTCTGCACGAGTCGAGAGGAGAACTACTGGGACCGGTGAGTTTCATAGCTATAGGCTACTTTCAAGTCTTTGAGGCAATTAGCATTGATATGTCCTTTTGTATAGACCTAGGGATAAGTTAATGTTCTTGTACAAGTCTCCGAGCACCCCTCTTCTAACAATTTCTCGATTCCATCAATATTTTTAGTGTTTTATGTTAAAGCTTATTCATAGTCCAATAACTTTAATCCAACTTCCACAGTTTGTGGAAGTCTTTACCATAATTTCTTTTGGTTCTTTTGCAATATCTCCCATAGATATAGACCTAGAAGGCCTATAGTTAAAGCTCGTGCGAAAAGAAACGCTTTCAAATTCAAATGGATTTGTAGAGTATGGCAGTAATATATCTAATTGAATGTATATATGACATAATGCAAAATGCATGGCGTCACGATTAAGTCTTACATGCATGTATGGGTGAATGGGAGGTATACCAATTAAGCTGCTCACCATGTCAATAGGAAAAGTACATTTAGATTCACTTTATATTTGATGTTTGATACTAACCCCTCCTTCCCCCTGCAGGACGAGGAGTTCGCCGAGGTGTGGACGGGCCTGACCTCCCGACAGTCCCGGATGTTGGCCCGGGGGGCCCTGACCCTGGAGGTGGTGACGTCACACGGCCTCACTCTGAGTGGGGACGTCACCGCCAAGCGCACCTGTAACGGTGGGTATCATACAGTGGATGGAGTTAAAGCCTTGTCGGAAAAGTCTGAACATATATGCCTATAGATCTCGGCTCATCACAACTTTGTAGAACATTTTTCCTTTTATAACTTTTTTACCTTTTAAGAGCAAAAGCTGTTATATCAAAATATATAGGCCTAGGCCTAGGCCAGGGGAATATAGGCTATGACATCTGTGGCAGTAGTCCAAGGGGCCCGAAGATTCGTTTTAGATACAGGGACGGATCCAAGGGGGAGGGGGTGGGTGGGCGGGGCACAGAGCTTGCGCCCTCTTTTTTTCGGGGTGGGGGTGGGGGGTGGGGGGCAACTCTATTCCTATGGGATTATAGAATTACTTTAGTTAGTGTAAATGGTTTATTATTCTGAAAACGAAAAAGGCATTATTGGCTTTAACGTTATACGTTTATCACAACCGTTATACTGACTTTTCCTACATGTCTGTCCCACAGTACTGCACACTGTGCTGTCCGGGGGCGGCGCGCACCCCCCGGGGGCCCCCCACCCCCCGGGGGCGGCCGGGGCGGCCCTCATCACACTCTCCACTGACGGCACCCTCAACTACCTGGTAAGGCATGCTACATCACTCATCATCAGATTTTGTAATCATCTTAGCCAGGCCTCCTCATCCCAGCCGTACTCTCTCCCCATCCCTTACCCCCCCCCCCCCCCCCCAAAAAAAAAAAAAAAAAAAAAACAACAAACAAACAAACAAACAAACAACAACAACAAAACAACAACAACAAAAATAACGATAAAAGGGGGGGGGGGGGAGGGGGGAGAGAGAGATACGGATGGAAGGAGGGCAGTTTCTTACACCCCCTGTCTGAATTTAAACAAAATTAACTTTATTACAGACATACCTTATCATGCAATTCACTTGTATGAAAAAAAGGTCACTGTTGGAGACTATCTGTATTCGATATAGACCTATTCCATATAAAAATTGTCCAAAATATTGGCCTATCTAGCCCTAGGTCTATGATATTTTCTGAGAAGCAGGCCCCTAATTTTCTTTTATCAATAGGGCCTAGGGGATATTTTTTTAACCTCAAATGTATTATTACAAACGACATTAACATAATAATATATGATTATTACATTTTCAATTTACTGTTGAGTTTTTAAATATTATATTATCATCAACACTGAAATTATAAAGTAGGCCTATAATTACATTTATATCAATAATGTATGGCTATGGAACCATTCCAATGGGTTTCCATTGTTGTGCAATTTACAATGAGTCAACTTGCAACACTTATGAGCCAAGAGGCCTCCCTTCTCATATAATCACATAAATCCAGACATTACAGCCTCAATAAGTCTAAAATAGATCCTGGATCCCCCCTCCAGATGTACCTCAGTGGTCTGTATGGCTTTAGGCGCCTCCGTTTCCCATTACCAGGATGGCCGAGTGGTTAAGGCGTTGGACTTAAGATCCAATGGACATATGTCCGCGTGGGTTCGAACCCCACTCCTGGTAGAAGACTTTTACACAAACGTACAAGGCGTCGGGGTCGAAATCGTTGTCTGAGCGATTTCTATCCTTGGCAAATGGTCAGTGTTTCTGGATATCCGTCAAAATCTGTAATCCTTTTATTGGAATATTTGTTTTAGAACAGGAACATTAATATTATTGCCGAAATAACGTAACAGAGATCTGACCTAGTTTAGAAACCGACTAGGTCAGGAGGTGCTGTCACCTGGTGGAAAGTTGTCGAAGCTGGGAGTTTTAGTTGTCTGTTTTGACACCAGATGACGCCACTGCGCGCGGCAAGTATGTCGTTGGTGCCACTGACCCAGAAATGTGAGGTTGGTGTGGCAGGCATAAAACATGATGAGTACCAGGAAAGGGTAAAGATGATTTCTTGTGTGGTACAGGTAGCCATAAAACATGATGAGTATCGTTATCCACAATGCTAATTTATAGAGTCTAGATGTTGTATTATACTGATGTCACCCTCATCAGTCTACTGTCGAGTACGTTTGGCAACATTAGGAAATGACAACTTTGATTTAGTCCCGGAGGTGCCAAATGAATTTCCATTGAAAAAAGGAGATCTCCCTCTATGGGGTAGCCCAAATCAGAAGATGTTTTGCCCCCTTCCCTCTAGATTCAAGGGAGAAATATTTGGCATCTTAAAATTGGAAGATGTAAATCCGGTGTTCCTAATTGTTCATAAGGGGGGTCTGGGAAAGAGTGAACTGAGAACAAAACGATAGTTCACTATGCCTTGTCCTATGCAGATAATTCCCTATTATCTTAAACAAAACCCCCTTCCCAGACGATCCACTCTCGAATTAATCCAATAATATGTATAGTTTATCTCTTATTTCCTCTCACAGGTGCACGTGGAGGGTCTTCAAGGTCATGCTGCACACGTCACTTTAGAGATGCAACCGACTAAGAAAGGGCGCGCGCGACGCCTCTGCCGTGTGACGTCACGACTCAACAGACGACCTCCGACCTCCGACGGATGGGTGAGTTCCCGCGCTTATGAAGGCCTTTATCCGAAATTGGGGCGCCCTATGGTAAAAATGTCCGCAGGACCCTCTAAGTCTGAGAATCTTCAATCAAAAAACATCAATATTCCCCGGGCAATATTCAGCCAAAAATAACCTAGGGGGAGCGTACGCCTGCACCCCTCTAAATCTGGAACTGCGTATGATTAGGGGCAGCCCTTATGATAACATGCAACCTAGACTCATATACCCTCTAAAAGTAGTTTATACCAGGATTGTATTTGAATAGATTTATAGTCATTAATTGCTGGAAAAAAGCGGTAGTCTTAGCCAATGTTTTAGTCTTCTTTTTTGTACTAAGGTGACAGGATTAAATCTAGCAGAATTATGAAACTGTCCAGTGGGAGCGCCCATGTTACCCGCTACGCCCATATCTACCGCTATGCCCGAATTACCCTATCCTACCCTACAATTAGGCATAAGGTAAAGCCATATGAATATCCATGATCTGCATTTTGAATCATGTCCCGTTTTACATGTCATGCAGGTTAACGGGACGTGTGACCGTCTGAACGCTCGCCACGTCCACGCGTTACTTCACGGCGAGGTCTACGTGAACGTCGCCCCACGTAACGTGGACGTAAGCGCCCTAAGGGGGGCCGTGTCCACCCTCCTCTACAACCCCGACCTCGACAAGACCACAGGTATGCAATAGGACGACCGATATAGGTATATAGGGCTACTGGACATCTTCAATAGGGGCGGACAACGTTCACAAGATAGCCAAGAGGGCGCACGGGGGTGGGGGGCTTTGGTGGCCTTGGGTTCTAAAAGTTAGTAAAACGGGATTCACTTCAAGACGGCAACAACGGGAGGTGGGGGGGGTGGGGGGGGGGGGGGGGTCGACTTACAGTTTTAGGCCCCATAAATCCACCATCATAAGATAAGCATACGATGTGAGTTCCATCATCATAAGATAACAACACTGAACCGATTCCAGGCAGCGTTAGAATGAGACTTTGAAGAAATATATTCAACATAGGCCTATAAATCAAACTGTCCGATCCGATTTTGAGAAACTTTATTCTGTTATAAGATGAAATTAATACCTTGTATCACTTTCATATCAAACAAGATTATTGATAATACCGGATTATTTTTTTATATCTAGGGCCTAATCATTGATCGACACATGCAGCATTACAACTACACCCACAGCATGTATATTACAGCTAGCCCGCAGCCGTTTGACCAGTGGGGAATAAAACATCTACCCATTCACATCGTGCCTTGATCTTTGAAGTTCCAATATATACCAATTCCTTGTTTGAGATGTATATTTGCCCTGTTGTGTACGTTGACTGACCCCGTCTCTCCCCGCCCCCCTTAGACCCCGGGACGCTCCTGTCGGGCGCCGCCCTCTCCCCGCCCGCCCCCACCGACGTCGCCGGAAACGTCTGGGCGCGACTTGACGACGCCTGCGCACTGCACTACGAGCTGGTGGTTTCCGGTCTGTCGGAGGGGGAGGACGCGGTGCTGATGGCACAGCTGGTCGCCCTCCCCCCGGAGGGAACAGCCCGCAGCGGGAAGAAGGACAAAGCGGACACGTTCACCCTGGAGCAATTCGTCGGCAATGGGGTAACTGGACCATGCAATATATTTCCACTGTTGTAGATGATCAGATAAGTCTTAATTATGTTAGCTTCGAGAGATAGGCCTATTTGAGTGAAATTGAAAGAACTTTTCTACTTCCAATATGACAAATCTTAACAGTGGCGGATCCAGGATTTTGAAAAGTTGGGGTCGCTGTTGGCAAAAATCTTCCTTAATGACCTTTTGGCAGAATTTTACATTAAAAGTCTAAAATTGGCCAAAAAAGGAGGGGGGGGGGCGCCACCGCCCCCCTCTAAATCCGCCATTAGGTTTATAATGGCCAAAGTTAAGCGCCTGTTCTGAAACAGTTGCTTATTCAAATTATTGTAAGACTGATCAGCGCGTCAGTGGTGCCTGCCTGCCGTCGGCCGGTCATACGTCAATTATACACCAGACCTGCCCCCACCTGGGCCCGGCGACCACAGGGGGCGCCACAATCAGTTTACGTCGGGGACCAGCGGGCCACGTGCTTCCTGTCCGCGCCCATTAACCCCCTCCCCCCTCGACACCCCCCTCCCTCCCACACCCCTCCAACCCCGCCCGCCGACGTTCACCACACGCACACGGCGGGTAATGTGACCTTGGCCGGCCAGGGGATGACCTTGACCTGGTCTTCGACACCTGAGATGAGAAATCGATTTTGTGACTGTTCTGATTTTTCCAGAAATAGGCCTACTTTTACCTTTTTCCAGAATCTGTTGGGCATTTAAGCAAGAACGGCCAAGCTTAAAGTGGCCGTGATATTGGCCCTCATCGCATCCCATTGGTATTAGAAAAAACACACACATTGAAGATTGACGATCATGTGAATATCTTGAATCAAACCGTTGATAATTTCAATCTTATAATTTCCAGCTGGGTAGCCGGCTTGTGGGGTTTAATCCCTCCAGATTGTTGCTATAACAAGTTTGCTTGACCTTATCGTGACTGTTTCGCTGACCTTGACCTCCAGGCCCGCGGGACGACCCCGACCTTGCCCCCTGACCTCTACCAACACCTTACTTCTGGCCGGCTTCTTCTCAAAGTCACCACCAAGGCCGCGCCCTCAGGGGTCATCGCCACCAAGGTCAGTGGGAAAAACACGATGAACATCGTTTTTTTCTAAGTTCATTTTACTGATTTTCTCAATTGTAATTAACTTTGAGAGCATATATATTGCTATCTGGGAGTCAAAGAAGGAGTATACATGCCTGTATATAATGAACACTTCTTCAGACCTCGACCGACGAATTCCCCTCTATATATATGTCAGATACCATCCTCCAACAGTTGCCATGTCTTGAAGGTCGTCTCTATAACGATCCACGTCCAATTAGGTCCTCAGTTATTGCCATTGTTATTTACAGCGGGCCTCTTTAGGCCTATTCTGAAAATGATACTAGTACACCATACATGATAATTACTTCAAAGTATATCAAATCATTCCCCGATCCGTAATGTCAACAGCTCTGTGACTTTAAAACTCAGCTATTATGTGTGTGGATCATGACGCCCCTCCCGCTGGCCAGATGGGCCTGTTTTAATTACCCCGAGGAGTGTAAGATGGCGTGAGAAATCCTCAACATCAATCACCAGAGTCACCTGAAGTAACAGGTCAGGGCTGGGCTGTTTAGAGCTGAGGATATTGAAGAGGGGAGTTCATAATAGAAAACAATTAAAGGTACAAACTGTATCAAACAGGACGATTACTATGTTGCATGCAATGCCAAGAGAGTAACCGAAAGCGCCAATGATGATTGAATGTTTGAACATATATGCGACTTGGACAATAGGGTCAAGGTCTCTTCTACGTGATCAACACTGGACATGTTCCCATATATCAGGACGGATCTTTGGTTATGCATATGCATATATTACATATATTACTAGGCTCTTGAATAGGACTTGGCGGGGAATATTGTTGGTCTTTTTTACACTAAAAAAGCGAGGAATACTCTCCTAAAGTGAAGGATGAGTCCCCAGCACCTAGGCCTATTCACGAATTATGTCAGCATACCTTTACCACTGGTGGACCCAGGATTTTGAAAAAGGGGAGGGGGGCGCTATTAGAATTTTCCCCCTTAATTACTTCTTTGTCGAGTTTTACATTAAAAAATGCAAGATTTTGCGGGGAAAAAGGAGGGGGGGGGGGCGGGGGCCCATGTCTACACATTATATCTCCCTCAAGCCTTCCCATTAAATTAACGTACCCTTCCTCCGCCCCCAGCTGCACCTGCCCAACCGGTGCGTGGCCAAGGGCGCCCAGTCCAACACGCTGGGCATCTTGGACGACCAGGAGGACCAGTCGGCCGAGAACCAGCTACGGCAGAGACGCTGCGTCGTCGATGACGTCACGTACGACGACGGCGACGTGTGGATGCCCAACAACACGGCCAGCGCCTGTATGACGTGCCAGTGCAAGGTCAGTGTGATCGCTGAGTCCTTGTCTTTTTTCCTCGATAAATTTATGCCAGTTTTGTTTGTTTTATACCAAATCCATTCTTTCCTGACTTAGTCTTACCCCATATGTTTCAGCATTTGCCTAACGTATTGATATCCTTACCCTTCATAATAAACAAACATATCTTATTGAAACTATAGAAGGATGTTAAGTTATCATATCAATCTTTATGCTCATATTCACACAAAAGCTTTTCTGTAATTTATAAACGTCTACTAAAGTTATCCCCTAGCGTTGTCACCTGTAACCACATGAATTGATTTGATAATTCAGATCTCATACGCATTGTTACTACTGTAGCCCACTGACGCCCATAACTCCTAATTTTCCAGTAAGATCAATCCTCATGTTAAACGTTATCAATACCACTGCATCACACCTTTAAATTGATATAATTATATAAAGAGCATCAACACGCGTCAGCGTCCTCGCCTTTCTCTATAGTTCAGTTTGTGTTTGTGTTGGTATAGGGCGGTCAGGAGGAGTGTCACCACACGGTGTGTCCGGCCCCGGAGTGCGACTCGCCCACCCTGCTGGAGGGGGAGTGCTGCCCCCAGTGTGTAGGTGAGTCAAGACTGCATCTTATACTCAAAACCCTAACTACATATCTTATCATATCTTATAAAGTATTTTAATACTGGTTTTCTATTACCCCCATATACAACTGGAAGAATATGTATACTTATATGAAGTTGTTTAACAATTTAAAAAAAAGGAGAAAGAAAACAACTTTTATCATACCCCAGAAATTGAAACAAGGTCCATATGCATAATGCCCGTAGGCACAAAAGATAACAATTAAGTATATTGGTCGTGAAATGGGTCACGGTTGATCAGCTGATGATCATGTGAAGAAGGCCTTATCTAAGACATTGAAGCCTGAGGGAATGCAACATAGCTACTTATTATGTAAGAAATAATGCACATCAGTTTGCTTAGTTCCCCTGAACTTCAAATCGCATTTCCTTTTCGGCCCCTTTAGCCTTTTCAGAACAATATGTAGGCCTATATGATTGAGACTTCGTGTCTAGTGCTTATACTTACCCCTCGGCTTGATAAGACGCCAGTTAATAATCACATTACTAACTGAGAATCACTATATATACACCTTTGTAACCCGAGAGATGTTGTTTCAGACGGCCCTGTGACTGACCGGAAGTGTTACTTTGACGGCGACAAGCGGTTTCACCGTTTCGGCACCAGGTGGCACCCCTACATGCCGCCATTCGGCTACATGACATGCGCAGTCTGCACCTGCACCGTGAGTCAGCACTTTATAATTAACCGATTGGAAAGGAAAAAGAATGCGTATAGAAAAAGAGATTTGGTTGTATCCTGCATAGAAAAGACTCACCGATAACCTTAAGTCATTAGTCTTTTTGCGCCGTCCATAAATGACGCCATGCTATTTTTTGACCAATCTGGACCACCCTCCCTCCCTTGCCATGTTTTGTCATGCGACCCTTGACCAAGCCATCTCTTTCCATGCTTAGCAGCCTGACTTTAACTGAAACTAGAACTTTTAGCGTTCACTATCCTGACCCCCCTCCCCTGCTGCATTGCCTCATTTATGGACAGCCCCTATTTAGAAAACATGGGTCTTACGTATATATCTATATGTTAGACCTTCATTTCCCTGTAACTCGCCTGTAAACCCCCTGTTCTCTCCACCCCACAGGAGGCCTCCGGGGGGACGGTGAACTGCTCCCGGCGCGCCTGCCCGGCCCTGGACTGCCCCGAGACGGCCGCCGTCAGACGGAAACCGACCGACTGCTGCAAGGTCTGCCCCGGTAAGTGACTCAAGTGTGTCAGATTTAAAGTAGGAGACTGTTATATGATATTCAGATGTGGGTGTGTAAGATAAGTAGGGAGATATGCTATAGTCACTGATATATAGGCCTATGAGTGTCAGGGGCAAAGTACCCAGACTAACCGACAGTCTTTTCCTAATTAGCCTGTTTTTCTAATTTTAGTG
Organism: Lepidonotus clava; assembly: GCA_936440205.1. Classification (NCBI taxonomy): domain Eukaryota; kingdom Metazoa; phylum Annelida; class Polychaeta; order Phyllodocida; family Polynoidae; genus Lepidonotus; species Lepidonotus clava. The sequence continues at coordinate 9,058,395 of OW387144.1, forward strand.
AGGAGATAGATTCTCATATTGAAGGTAATAAATAATAAATCTCTTTAAATTCATTCAAAGGTAGGCCTTTCTGTATGTAAATATATCTCTAGTAATGATTCCAATTGCATCTTCTCTCCTCCTCTCCATCATACAGCTTAGGAACTACTGCTCTAAAGCGTTCTATCACAAATATATAATTAAACTGATAATTAAAAGTATACAACTTTAGCTCGATCTATCACATCGGTCCTAGTTTCATTTAATTGCCTGCCACCGTGCCCTTCGTTCTTGCATCGTTCTTCACCAGTTCAATCCGTTCGCCTTTCCCTTCCCTGCCCCCAGGGGTGTTGGGATGTCTCCCCCACTCACCCGGCCTACCCCCTGAATCCCCCCATTACCCCTGGACACCACTGGGTGAAGGAGGAGGTGCTTGTGGTTTAGGGGGTCCCTTCTCAGCCAATCAGAACAAACGCAAACCTAGACGTGGTTTTACCGACATAAAGCAATTCCAATTCAACGAAACATATCTAATTATAAGCTGAGTTAAGAGAGAGTTTACACATTACCATATCAGTCTAATATCTTAAAACTTTGAAGAAAATGTCAGCTGAAATCAGGCTGTGTAATCATGTAAGTGGTGGCCTTGGTGACCTTGATCAGAGTAGATCAGTGACCTGGTGGTTTCCTGTTTGTTTACCGTCCAAAGGTCACCTTCAGACCCCCCCACCCCCTACTCACACAAAGTGTCCCTGGCCTATAACCTAATCCGATCTCAACCACTTAGTGCAGACATAGAACATTACACGGCAATCTATACCTTGGTTATAAACCTAATTTGGGTAACAAAGAGAAATTAGAACATAATACGATTTTTAAGCCGTCCCCATATGACCTCGACCCGACAGGTTAGTGTTCAATCTTTGGATGACTGAACCCATTACATCATAATAGTTAAAGTCATCTCACGACCGACGAGGGGAAACCCCAGGCCTGGACTCGAGGCCCTACTCTTTGTCTGTCGTTATGACATGCATGACGTTATGAGAGGCCATCAGAGTGTATTAATGTACTTCTCTTTTCGTCCCACAGAGGTCCAGAACACGAGTCGTTCGTCCGACGCCCACGACATCCAGGGGGACATCGAGATGACCGGCAGTAAGTATTGTCCATGAGCGGGGTATTCACATACTTTTACAAACAAACGTAAAAAGTCATCCAGAGTTATATTACCTTAAATCACTATAATACATAGTGTACGATTTTCGTTGGTGCCAAGAGGCCTTTATGAAATGTCAACATCATTGCTAATTTCATGTCCTGGCTATACCACCTATTCGCAAGATGCCTATTGATGAAACAGGAAATAGGAAACAGGAAATAGGAAGCTATCACGACTCTCAAATTTAACAGTAACTACATTTCGCCTGGTTTAAAGGGAAATGTTCATATACTACTTACACTATGACCATTTTTAGTACTACTGCTATCGCTATAGATGGGGGAATACTTTCCGGTCTAGGAAGACGTATAGTTTCTTGCCTTATATCACTGTCGACGAATTAAAAGGAGTACATCTATACTGTTCCATGAAAATGCCTCTCAGATTACAATAACATGTACTATGCAAAGCAAACCACAAAAAAATCAACCGAAGAAAGTCCAAATGGCCCGACTCAAAGCACGAACTGTTATACTACTCACGGAAAGATCAAATTCTAGTCTATGCGATCTTTGTTCATTATACCATAACTTTTTCATTTTGCATCTTCTGATTTAACGGTCATGGGGGTACAGCATGAAGGCCCTATAATTTTTGTTTAACTTTGCTGTAGTATATGAGAGCTGATGCTCATGTAGTTCTTTTTTGTCCATGCCATGTATTGTCTCAGCAATATTGTGCAATAAAGGAATAATAAAATAATAAAAAGAAGGCTAAATAGGCGAAGCACGTTTCTCCTATGGTAGCGGCCATTGAAGTCCTAGATTCTGTTTTGGTCTTCAACTTTTTATCACACTAGCTGATATTTCTTCTCGTCTCTGTGTGCCTTATTATCATTTGTTATCATAAAGCATATAATATAACCATTTAGCACTGTTGGTATCCCGATTATTCATATACAGTGCGCTTTTTGTGTTGTTTTGTTTTGTAAATGTTAAATTTACATATACATGTACCATGTCTGAACCTCCCTGTACCTGACTAACCCCCTCTGCCCCCCTCCCCCTTCAGGCTGCCCGTTCAGAGGCCGGGTCTACCCTGACCGCACCACGTGGCACCCCCGGGTCCTTAATCCCCCTGTATATCAGACTAACCTCTCTCCCCTCTCCCCCTTCAGGCTGCCCGTTCAGAGGCCGGGTCTACCCTGACCGCACCACGTGGCACCCCCGGGTCCTTAATCCCCCTGTATATCAGACTAACCTCTCTCCCCTCTCCCCCTTCAGGCTGCCCGTTCAGAGGCCGGGTCTACCCTGACCGCACCACGTGGCACCCCCAGGTCCTTAATCCCCCTGTATATCAGACTAACCCCCTCTCCTCTCCCCCTTCAGGCTGCCCGTTCAGAGGCCGGGTCTACCCTGACCGCACCACGTGGCACCCCCGGGTCCTTAATCCCCCTGTATATCAGACTAACCCCCTCTCCTCTACCCCCATCAGGCTGCCCGTTCAGAGGCCGGGTCTACCCTGACGCACCACATGGCACCCCCAGGTCCTTAATCCCCCTGTATAACAGACTAACCCCCTCTCCTCTCCCCTACAGGCTGCCCGTTCAGAGGCCGGGTCTACCCTGACGGCACCACGTGGCACCCCCGGGTCCTTAATCCCCCTGTATATCAGACTAACCTCTCTCCCCTCTCCCCCTGCAGGCTTCCCATTCAGAGGCCGGGTCTACCCTGACGGCACCACGTGGCAGCCCCGGGTCCTTAATCCCCTTGTATATCTGACTAACCTCTCTCTCCTCTCCCCCTTCAGGCTGCCCATTCAGAGGCCAGGTCTACCCCGACGGCACCACGTGGCATCCCCAGGTCCAGCCCTTCGGCCGCCTCGCCTGCGTCTCCTGCCGCTGTACAGGGGGCGCCACCCACTGCCGGCGCCAGAAGTGTCCAAAGCTGACGTGCGCGCGCAGGGTGCGCAGTGAACACGCCTGCTGCCCCGTCTGCGCCAGCGGTATGTGTTTTGCCTGTAGTTAGCATAGTTGTCTTCTCATTAAGATGGGCTTTGACATGGCGCTTTGTTGTATTCTGCGAACTACGGAGTCATTTAATAGTTGAGGTGACAGCCGTTTCCTGAATGATGTCCTCATTTCAAACAACGTGGGCGGCCGGTAACTTTAATTGCTTTCATGGGTTTCATGGTCCTGGCAGTATACTCATAACGTGGAGGCTGCATCTGGCAACTACAATAGACAAGACTTTTAATCTTCCCTATCAACCCTGGCTTACTTTGTCAACGAGTAATAAAGTTTAAACAAAGCCATCTCTTCACTTCATGTACACGTATGTAGGCTCTATATGTGTGTTTCTATGAAATAGATAAACATATTCCGATCTCTGGATATTTTCCAAATTAACACATCTAACTAAATACCACTCTTGTAGAAAGCCTTTTTGGGATGATTCATTCATGTTCTTCTATCTTCGTATACAGACCAAGATGGCGGGTCGGTCAGAAGACATCACCGACGACGGTCGCGGCGAGGGGCCTGAACCGACGTACACGGCTCCCCTAGGTCATCATAAAATCACCCTTTGTATCAGAGATGTAATTCCCTTTATCCATCCGAGATGGGTCAAGCAGTCTCACCCCCTGACCACTAAGGCTACAGTAGTGGGAACAGAAGATTTCACCGAATTACTGAACAGACAGATAACCGTAACTTGGTTACTGACAGTCAGGCACCCGGAGAGTCTGACAACCAGAGAAAACTTCACTTGCAATAAAGTAGGCTTTGGTGACAGGGGGATCGTTTATTTGCATTGTAATACACGGTTGTAAAGTTATGGGTAAATGCTATGATATGCTTATTAAAATTTGAAATTCACATTTATGGAGGTGTATTGAAAAAGACATTTTACCAACAGGTTCCCTATAGTAATATTATTGCTTTGTATATACTCATATTGCTATATTGAAAACTTGCTGTTCAACAGTGTGCAATTTTTTGGTTAACCTTGCATAGTGAACTATCTTTTTGTTCTAAGAGCAATATACTGTTTTCCTTGCCTTAAGCTGCCTGTTATAGCAGCACAGTCTACTGGGTTACCCGCCACGCCAAGCCTTATAAAATGGTTGTTGCTGCCTGATCATTCATTGGTTGCCCCCAGAATGCAATCATTTTTATTCTCAGAGTTTCTAGTCTGCCAACGTGTGGCCGTTTGTTATACATATTATGGTGCCTTTGATGCTTTACTTATGTAGTTTTTGTCATTTGGACCCGACATTTAAGTTAAATAATATATTGCATGCGAGACTTACATACCTGTGTTTTGAAAAGCTTCAAAGGACAATTTCATTACGATACCGTATGATGTATGACAGATCTTGCAGTTAGGCTTTCAGCTCATGCTCATGACCTTTTATTAAACTTCTAGAATGATTTTATCTTTCTGAGTATCATACTTATTGAGTTAGAGGTTCAAACATTCAAATATTCCAATAGACTATTTCACGTTTCGAGAGCGTCAGCCATTACGCACAGCCAGTCTGCTCCCGCCATAGACAGGTTTAATGGTATCATGTATTACTACGTGTTACAAGTACAGTACTGCTACATGAATAATCCAGCTGTGTTCATACCCACCCGGTATCATGTCATTGATGTGTATATTTTTGTATCAAAGCAACATCTATGTTGTGTGCGTGCAGATAATGTGCTGAGCACTGATAATAATGTGTCGTTTGTAAAGATCACGATATCTATATTGCTTGTATTTTTAGTATGCTATTGCGACATAAAATTATGTTTTTACAAAACCTGACCATGATATCGTTCTGTTTTTCTTGTCTCAATATGGCGTTTTTCATGTCCACGAGATCACGTATGCGTCTACCACATAGACATTTTGGTTAATGATAAATATCGCCGTAATATCTACGGTCTCTGTAGTTGCCTGTTCTTCAATCCTTGTGAAAAGACATTTTCTCCCTCGTCCGTCATCATACATATATGTCCGTGTCTCCGTCACCCATCGCTCTCCCCACGTCCGCTCTACCCCGACCTCCGACGGCCGTAAGTAGTATACGTAAATGGTGGTAAGTTGCGGGCACATGCGTCATACATAGTATACGTAAATGGGGGTAAGTTGCGGGCACATGCGTCATACATAGTATACGTAAATGGGGGTAAGTTGCGGGCACATGCGTCATACATAGTATACGTAAATGGTGGTAAGTTGCGGGCACATGCGTCATACATAGTATACGTAAATGGGGGTAAGTTGCGGGCACATGCGTCATACATAGTATACGTAAATGGGGGTAAGTTGCGGGCACATGCGTCATACATAGTATACGTAAATGGGGGTAAGTTGCGGGCACATACGTCATACATAGTATACGTAAACGGGGGTAAGTTGCAGACACACGCGTCATACATAGTATACGTAAATGGGGGTAAGTTGCGGGCACATGCGTCATACTCACACGTTGACACACACACGCATAGCAACTTGGTATTGTTTTTCATATTCTGATACTGCAAACTCAGGGGGAAAAAAAGTAAAATAGGAGATGGGGGGTAATTCAATAGGATTTTTAGATAAATCAACGTATCGAGGTGCGTCGTGGTTGCTAAATCTCCCTATTCAGTACCACAAACCCTCAGATTTCGCCCTGACACTGATACTTTAAGACTTGATGAAGACCATCAAACTTTAGGTGGAATTTATCTCCCCTCCTGCGGTAACCACCACCCTCCCCACCCATCCATATCGATTACATTACCCCGTGTATGCCTCCTTAGGGAACAGGAACCCTAAGAGCTGACAGGCACCTGTTTGGAGGCGTGGGTGGGGATGAGGTGGTTGCGGGTTCGGCCATTAATGCCGTTTTTCAGATAATGAAAATGAAATTTAAAAAAGACCCTTTTAAAATGCTTGAGTCACCCAAAACGGTGGACAAACCCGCCTCATTCTCAAATAGTCCTATAAGAGAATAATAACCAAATACAGATTACACAAACTATTTTATCAAGATGCTTCAAGTTACCTATAAGGATGCATGACCGTGGTCATGAATTCCCCATTAGAAGGATCCTCGCAATAACAACATCTGTTGTTGATTCCATTTCCTTGTATTCCAAGCGACAACTATATCTAGGCGACAGCTTTTAACAAAACAAAACAAAACAACGCCTTTGCCCCTTCAAACATACAGAGTAGAGTCCTTCCTTTGCGCCTGAGGAGGCCCACCCTCGTTTAACGTCGTGTAAGACAGACCTAATTTGGTTCTGAGAACAAGGCCTGTATTTCTGCCAGCCGTCAGCTGGTAGTTCACGCTGAATCAGCAGTCCCCGCCTACCACTTTGACAGCTTACAATACGTGGGGTGTAGCCAGCAGTCCCAGTGTACCACTTTGACAGCCTACAATACGTGGGGTGTAGCCAGCAGTCCCAGTGTACCACTTTGACAGCTTACAATACGTGGGGTGTAGCCAGCAGTCCCTGCCTACCACTTTGACACCTTACAATATGTGGGGTGTAGCCAGCAGTCCCTGCCTACCACTTTGACAGCTTACAATATGTGGGGTGTAGCCAGCAGTCCCTGCCTACCACTTTGACAGCTTACAATACGTGGGGTGTAGCCAGCAGTCCCTGCCTACCACTTTGACAGCTTACAATACGTGGGGTGTAGCCAGCAGTCCCTGCCTACCACTTTGACAGCTTACAATATGTGGGGTGTAGCCAGCAGTCCCTGCCTACCACTTTGACAGCTTACAATATGTGGGATGTAGCCAGCAGTCCCTGCCTACCACCTTGACAGCAAACAATACATGGGGTGTAGCCAGCAGTCCCAGTGTACCACTTTGACTATATCCAGCAAGTGAGGTGGAATTCAGAATTCGACTCCTTCCTTTCTCCAATCACCCCTTAAACTGTGGCTGTAGTTGGCTGTAGTTGCGTGATGTAACACCCCTCTCAGACGCAATTCTATCTTATCCAAGCATGTTACACCCAATACAGTCTCACGAGAAAGGAGTATTCTAAAATTAGGCCTCGCGGAAGGGGTTAATTTCTGGTACTAAAATCTATATAGAAGAATGGATAGGTAGGGTGATATCCCCCTGGACAGAAACGTCACGTATTGCGTGTGTCCGCTTTCCCGCGATGCTCTTAATGATCAAAGTGCCGCTGTGGTGGCCCACACAGGGAATAATGCATGGAGCTTTATTGTCCCCGTAAATCTGGTGTTTCTGTAGTAAAATGCGGTTTGTGTTATATCACGGCTATAACTACACGGCGGGCGTTACCCCATTGTGTGAATGAGACAACTCCGGCACCGGCTGGGGTCAGGACACAATGGGCCAATGGTGCGCCGTAAACCCGCGGCCCGCCGCTAGTCCGTTCTGACCCAGATTAGCTATCACATAATGGGTCTGTACACCCACAACAGTCTATGGCTTTTATTAGCCACTTCAAATATGTTAAAAATTCTTTTATTGGTCCTTTATAAAATAGCATTGGCAACCCCTTTGATCATTGATGGTTCTTGGCCTGCTGGCTGGTTTATGGTCCTACCTGCGATAAACCAGCAGCTGCAAAGCATGCTGGGATGCAGGGTGGAATTCCCACCTAAAATGGTTGCTGGTGTACAGACTCATTTTTGGAAACAGTGGGTCTGACTGCAACAGACTGCAACCCCGCCGCCTGCCGAGCCTCAATCAGATCGCCTGCTGAGGGGATGATCACGTGTCAAGTGACACGTGACACAGACCACGCCCACTTTTGTACCACATGATCCGGGAGCATGCGCATTGATTGGATTTGGTGGTGGTGGTGAGTGGTGAGTGGTGCGGGTAGTGGGGTTAGTGGTGGTGGTGGCATCAAACCAGGGGCTGGGAGATAGATGTGCGACAAGTACTTCCACACACATGGCTGGTTCCCACTCATACAAAAGCACTCCAGTCTCTATCCAGGAGCAATACAACTGCTCCTGAGCAGCTGCGTCTAACTCTAACAGTACCAGCAGCAGCGTCTTAAAGGTGATCTCTCACCGCTGGTACCAGTCAGTAACACCCAATCAGACGGCCGGACGCGGCTACCAGCGACCACTCTCCACCCGACCTCACTGCGGTCACCAAACAGCGTCCTGTGGTGGGAGAATTACCACAGGGCTCGGGGACAGTCTCCAGGCGGAGTTTGGGTCGCGCCACCAGGAGGAAACATGTACTCTGAGAAACAGTGAAGGGGGCCAGGGAACCCACTCACCCAAGGCTATCCTCACACTGCCTGCAGCGCAACATGTAATGGGTCTTAGTGAAGTGTTAAAGACATACTTAAGTTAGCTGGGCCGACTTCTCAGGGGTCCACCATGTAGACAAGGTCCGGTGGAGCCCCGCCCACCCCTGACACCCCCGGTCCCGTCATGTAGGCCGCCTCCCGGCCCCCAGCTCCCCTCACACGCCCAGGAGTAGCACCATGGAGGACCTCCCGGCGTCCCCCGGGCCCTGGAGACGTAGGAATCTGACCCCCCTGGAGGCAGGACGTCGTTACCATGGTTACCACGTCAGCTGGGTGGTGGTCGTCTACTGCTACCTGCTGGTGGCCCAAAGTACAGGTGAGAACATTGTCTTTGAACTAGAATAATCTCTTTAGTCTAGATTGAAGATGAGGTCAAACTTAAGGTACACAGGACATGCATAACGCAAGGAGACATTTAGGACGTCCTCATTTATATATTGTTTATCAATAAGTAATACTTTTTTTTATATTTTCAAAAGAACACTGTCTAAACTTTTATCATATCAACATACATTTGAGTAAGTCTGTCAAGCCCGTCTAATGATTAATAGAATCATAAAGTGAGAGCATCTGAAGTAAAGCAGCATTCAGAATTGTTTTAATGATACATTTTGTGGTAAATGTATCCGAATGCTCATCTTATGGTGAGTCATTGTAAATAATCTCCAAACTGCGTCTCGATGCCGCGGGGGGAGCCCACACGCCTGTTGAACTGACCAAAGCAAACCTTACATTATCTGTATTAGATAGGTCCAATAACACTAGTGTAGAGCAGTGGAGCGAACAAACACTGCTCAGAGGTTGGCTGGGGCTGGTGATGTAAACTAATTGGTGTAAATGACCCACTCAGACCTCCATGGGGGTGATAATTACGGGTCGTTAGGCCGCCTGCCTCCACCCAGTGTGTCACAAGTCAGCCCTATAGACTGTTTTTATGTTATTTTTCTCATTTGATGGTATTCAAAAGGTGATAAAACAATAGTAGAAACTTGTTGAGCAAAGAATTCCATGTAAAACACCTTGTAAAATCATGTCAGTCCATTTCATACATTCTTCTCAAAAACGAAAGCCGGTTATAAGCACTAGGAACTAACTTCAACGGGTGACCATAGAATCTGGGCGAATAATGCGCTCAAGAATGAGAAAATGTAAGGAAAACAATTTTATATCAAGCTTTAATTATAAGCAGACATCGGCCTATATTTTAACTTATTTGAAGTAATTTGCTCAAATAAATAACTGAAATTACATTGAATTACCCCTCATTATTTCTTACGCCGACAAAATCTTCTTACATGCTTACTCTTCTCGAATATGGAAAATCAATGAATTATAAATGTTTTTGCCACTGTGAGTAGTTAAAATGTATCGAAACCCGCCCACTCAACTAGAGCTTCTACCAAACCAAGGACACACAATTAACAAGTGTTGGAACAAGCGAGACTTCAACGTCAACGCAACCTGTTCTTATAGGTCAGGGGGATATATTTCTGACCGGATTTCTGAGAAAATGATAACTCTGATTTCTCCATTTCACTTAATTCTATACCTGCGCGATCTAGGGGGAAAAGTGGTAATGTTACGAGAACTATAACCTCTGGTTGTGAACAAGATGACATAAGAGTGAATTTATTTTTGACATCCTGTCACCGATTTTCGCGACAAGTGGGTTATTGTTAATCCCGTGAATTGAATACGGACCTTTCTGGATGTTTAACATTGGCTCTGTCTGGCTATGACGTCTCCATTGAATTTATACGGGAGCATACACACATTGCCCATATTATTTGACCACCACCCCTATCGATGTGTCCGTTACAAAAAAAGCACCCTCTTATAGCGTAGACCACTATCAATATTTGTCACACATATTGCGAACATTCCTTTTATAATTGTACTTGGCCTTGTCGTGAGTATGAAAACCCGATCCCGGCCATGTAGCATGTTGCTTATATCATATACTGAATCCCCTGACCGAATATATCTTTATGCACAACGCGAGCTCCAAATTCTCACTTCCATATACTGCTAACAGGTGGTCGCGTATAGACTTTTTGCAGATGACGTCCTAACTGGTCATAATGGGCTTGAGGCCATATAAGGGATCAATTTACCGTCATTGTTATTTAAAGTGTGAAGCAATATATAAAAGAAAGTATAGTTTTATGCTAAAATAACTATACGGAAAGTCCCACAGAGTAATAGTAATTATCATCACTTAGAATTAATTAATTCATATCAATTATATAGTCTTGATCACCATGTGGTGATCACCAAACAATGATCAAGTGTCTGCACAAGATATGGACAAAAAGATAAAAAATCAAAAAACACACACAACAATATACGTATATTATGATAAGATCAAGGTGATGCCGTATGTGTACCATTCGTTATGAACGCGACAAACATTCACCTCGTTTATCCTCATATCCGTTCAACTCGTCGCATATCCAACAAAATCAATGCAAACGATATTGTGGATATTGTATGCGCACAGGATGAGCAAAACCACAACTTTTCTACTTTTAATCAGTCAGGAATAACTACAGATTAGATTGGCAGAGGCTAAGATCGACGATATGTTCACAGTGACGCATTAGACTCAGTACTAAACCTGAATCACCCTATGTGGTATGATAAAGTGTGTGTAAGCCCCCCTCCCTCCTCCCCCCAGCTATATATTATATGCTACCAAATAGACGTTCACAGCTATAGCTCTATGCACACCTCACACACCACACGTCATTGGCACATCTCTGTTAAGTAACCGTCGGTGTATTTTCTAAGCCTGCTTTTAAGGCTTCTGCGTGCGGACTTTTAGGTCTAATTGTGTGCATCCTGACCCCAGCATTAGTCATGTTATATCTCCATCTATAATGCATGGGTGGCCATAATGCACTGTAACGGCCGCAAATTGATCACAAATCGCAGTGAGAATTGGATTCCCTCGATGATTATGTTGCAACTTAAAAGCCACATTGTCGGCTCTGATGCATATCGAGTTCATGATCCATCATTTGTACCCATATGAAACGCTTCATAAAGTGATTATATAATCAAATACATTGAGTAGCGCCAGAGAGGCTACCCCTTTGTGTCCCACTAGGACCACTTATGGCAGCTCCAATATCGATGGCCAGAGGTTGATGTCATTGTCTATCTAGAATACACAGAGTTGATATCAATTAGCAATCACTAGATATGAAAAGTATAAGTTGTTCACAGCGTAACTCGGTATTAACTAGTATTTAGAAAGTTGATTATTAGTAGGGGCTGGCGGTCCACAGTTTGGGATCAAAGTTTAATTGGTGTTTTTGTTATCACATTCCACAGTGCATGCCCACACCAGGTATGGAGGGTCAGGGATGCGTGGGATTCCGCACGTCCTCATAACGACCTTGATTACCTCTCGAACTACTTGCACAATAATTTACTAAGAGGCACTAGGGACGCTTTATCATTTTCCAAAACAACCAAAAAAACAATGGAAAAGAGTAACGCAAAGATCATTACAAAAAAATAGTGTAATGCACATGTTTTTATTTTCTTCAGCCCTTTGCCCATTGTAAATTCGGTATGGAATTTTCTAGAATATCAAGAAATATAGTTTGTTATATTATTTAACTTCTGTTTATTCAGTCTTATTTTGCCAACATACACAGGGTGGCCATCTCGCTCACTCTCCTTACCTGTAACCTTGTCATTCGCTTGCCATCACTGTGTCCATGCCAACTGACCAACCTTCTTCAACAGAAATTGGGTCAGGCTTTCCTTTATTGCCAACTCGTCATTTGGCACCTACCACATACACATTTATCCCAACTCAAAAGGCAGAATAAAGGGCATGCAAGTCCGGCATGGTGAAGCTCTCCCTGCACGAATCGGACTTACAAAGTGAAAAGTACTTCTAGAGGGTCTAAGCTGAGACAGAAAACACATTAAGGTGATTTAATCGAGTAATATTGTATTCGATGTACATTGTACCAGCATTGGTTAATGATTAGCTAAACCCTGTGGCAATGGCAGCACACCTGGGAAGGTACATCAATCAGGTCAAACAATTCCAAACTGTAACATTCCTGCCCTCCACATGCATGGGGTATACATATTTGGTGAAATGTGCTTAAGTTTAGGAATCAACCAAAAAGGAGGGGGAGGGGTCAGGGCCCCCTGGACCCCCCCCCCCCTCTCGATCCCCCCCCCCCCCGACCCCCGGAATCGCTTAGGCTCCTATGTGATTCTAGAAAGCAGTTTCCAAAAAGTCCCTCATTGGAGGACTGAGCATGGACCAGACAGGTATCCTTACAGCAGTTCGTGAACCCATTCGTCGCTATATTACAATGGTATAGATGGAGCTTCATACAACATACAAACAAATAGACCAATTGTTTTCTTGGTCTAAACTTCGTGTAGATTTCTGTTATAAATTATCGGTAATGGAGACAAACGGCCCAAGTTCCCCCACTCCGTGCAGCCTTCTCCGTCAGACGGTATCCGCTCATCACACATTTATACCCTCTTGGTCGGACCAGGCCTGGTGACAGGCGGGGTGACGTGTCAATGTAAGGCCGCACCGGGGGTGATCACTCCTTGCCCCTCCCTGCCCACGTCCTCCACCCTTACCCTACTTTAGATGGATCGTCAGACCGGACTTTGTCAATGGCTCTGCACGTACCAGACACAGTAAACCTTTCTCCATTGACATTTCTGCCATACTATTTGCATGCACACAATTTATTAAGCCTTTTCCGTTAAGCATATATATATAGCCTCGATCTGTTCAATGTTTTCCCTCCATTCTCTCAGACATTTTACCTGGCTGCATGGTTGGCCCTCCAAAGTTTGATTTTATCACACAGAAAAGTTTTAATCTGCGAAGTGATAGCAATAAGATGGAAGCCCCCATATACAATTGATTAACAGAAGTTCTCACAAATCAAGGTGGCTATCAATTCAATACAATTATTTTCTGGGTAGTCTTTCAAGAGCAGCCATTGGGTCATCTATACACTACACTACATAGTAGCCAGGCCAAACAGTACGAGGACCTAGTGTCGTTCACCTAAACCATGTAACCCGCTGTTGGCACCTTTTAACAAAACATCCTCCCACATCTCAAAATAGAAGTCGGTAGAGTCCCACCCCTTCGGGCCTCTGTCCCGGAGCCGGTGCTGGAGGTAGGCACTAAACTCATCTGGCCATCGAGCGGGCCTCCTCTGCTTGGAGACTGACCCGTCAAAGGTGGAGAGTGAAGACTGGCCACTCGAGGTGTATTAATATTACATGGTCGGCCGAGCGGTGAACAAACTCACTCCGCCTCCGACCGACCAATATGGCGGTAATGAGGCCGCCTCCCACCAGAACGAGGCCCGGCCCCCACGTGACCCCCTGAAGCCTCGAACTGAGGGACGGGACCGGAAGCGGAAATACCAATTCTCCTCCCAGAATGCCCCGCCCCTTAAGTGGCCCTCTTCTTTCTCCGCAAAAGAGATTTTCTCGTGAAACCTCTCGAGAGGTTCCTTTAAAAGAGATATTGCTTTTTTCCCTCAGGGTGGTTTTGTTCTGTTAGTCCCATTTAGCCTTTTGTAAAAGTAAGGACTTTAGGGTTCACCAGGCAATCTTTCAACCACATTAAAGTATCACAATTTTTTTTCTCATTTGTCAATATTTCTAGACTGCATTCATTGCCCTTGTTTCTAAAACGGTACTCCCTTCATCCCTGAGCCCCTGCCCCCCTTTCACCAAGGTTTCCTTTGACCACGGATGACGTTCTCACAGAATTCCGTACCGCATTGTGAGAAGGGGCGTGGTGGTAAAGAAGAATAACATGGATGGCCGCTTGTTGTAATTATGTGGGTTATAGGAAAAGGGAAGAGTTTTTAACATGGGTCTTTCTATATCTCTTGAAGATTAAGGACAATGTACACTGCATCTATTCACTTTACTCCTATGTCTATTACTGTTGGGGGCCGATATCCACGAATCCAGGTTTCCCCTACCGCCTACGTTCATGTATATACGGATACTACCTCTCACTAGACATCGTGCAGAAAAACAACGAATGAGCGTTTGGAGTTGATCACTGGCTGTACAGTGTACACATCCAATAACGGCCGGTGGTTCGTTGTTTAAAGGACACTCAATCGAGACAGTTCCGGTCTCGTACCGTTAATAGCAAATGATCATATATATTGCTATTTAAAAAAGGCCCACTCTGTCTCCATTCAAGATGGAGAGATTAGTACAAGTACAGGCCTTAATGGGAGACTCGCCCATGGCCGCCGGTAATAGGGCAGACCCGGCCCCACTCTGTCTCATTATATGTCATTAGCCCCTTATCTGTTGGCATACAAACAGATACAGCAGTAAAACGCGGGGGTGGTTTTGGCCCGCTTTGGAAGCCTCATTGGGATGAGATTGACAAGGAGGCAACATTCATCAGTATTTGTCTGCACGAGGCAATATCCGGCCGAGTAATCTTCCGATTCTTTCCGGAGATGCCCGATCTGGTCTGATCGAGGGGATGCCGACTGGAGGCGTAGACTGTAGTTACGTCCAAGTCCCCTAGGCGCTTAAACTAGGACTGTTCACCAGCAACCATTTTAGGTGGGAATTCTACCCTGTATCCCAGCATTCTTTGGGGCTGCTGGTTTATGGCAGAGAGGACCATAAATCAGCCAGCAGCCCAACAACCATCAAAGGTTTCCCCCATGCCATTTATAGAGGGACAATGAAATAATTCCTTGCAAATTTTAAGTAGTGACATGTAGCCATGGACTCTTGTGGGTATAAGGACCTATTATGCAAGAGGTATCATTCTAGGTCATGAAAGGACTAACTGGAGGCTGCGACAGGAAGCGCTAAGCCGGGCCACTGCTTGGAGAGTGTACAGATTGCGCAGGGAGCTGGCAGCGGTCAGGGTGACCTTGGCCCGGACATCTGGGCGGTCCTCACACCTGGGGTATGTCAGCCGCTCTTTTTGTTTCTGCGTTTGACCAGGCACTTGTAAATGGTCAGCTCTGTCAGCTGGTCTTCCATCGTAGGCTTGGGTGGAATATTACACTCCGTTGCGAAAGCAAGAGGCAAAATTTTTCGAGGTTTGTTAAGATGCTATCCTACAAAAGACGCTATCCTACAAAATTTTGTCACTTAGCATCTTTTTGTAGGATAGCATCACCACAAGCTGCTAAGCTACAAAAATGCTGCTAAGTGACAAAGGTTTTGCCACTTAGCATCTGCCAAAGATGCTAAGCTACAAAACAGCTGCTAAGTTACAAAATCTGTCTTTTAGACAATATCTTACAAGATACACTACCCAATCTGATGCTAAGGGATGAAATTTTGTTGGATAGCGTCACTAGAAGCTGCTAAGCTACAAAAAAGTGAAAAAAACTTTTGTAGGATAGCGTCTTAACAAGGTTACTCCTTGCTTTTATCAAAGGTGACCAGGGCAATGAAGTGCGCATATTAAAAGTGACAAATTTTCCATAAGTCAAACTTTAGTTAGTGGTAAATTGCAAATGATCTATGTGCTTTCTATACAATGTACGTGTATATAGATAATCAATTTAAACGTTTTGCGGATGCACATTGATTGGCAGTAGATAGTAATGAAATATTTGATTGAATTTCAAGTTTTTTTTCTTAGATTATAGGTGACTGTAGACATTAACGAGACTCTGGGTCATCCATACTCTCTGTAGTGAATAAGGCATGTCCAATTTTCACTCTTCTTTGATTTTGGTTCTCTGTTCGTACAGTAACCACTGTTTACCCACAGAACAGACTCCCCGAACACCCCTAGTTTTCCCAGAACCCTGTTTCAGATTGCTCGCAGGTTGAGCCTGTCAATATTGACAAACCTTTTCAGAAATGAAAAAAGCTTCATTTCTTTGTCAGCCTAAAAATTAAATCACTTAAACGTTCTCACAATCAATGAGACTGGCCCAGTGTGACGTGACTTATTTAAGGGTTATTGATAAGAACCTGAAGTGGGGTTGATGAGCTAACACAACAAAGCGCTACCTCAAAAACGGCGTGGATCAGTTTTATTAGGATTAACTGTCACGTATTTGCCTTTTTCCAGCAGCAACAGCATTGTATTGGGTGAATCTGATCCCAGAGCGTGTCATCCATTTAACTGTTTAATTCTTTTTTTTTAATCTCGACCAATGTGGATTTATCAAATAGCCTACTTTTGAAAATATCAGATTTCGTTAAAATTACACACATTACTTTTGTAAATTTTTTTATTGCAGCTCTTCCAGAGGCGGTTCTGTACTTGTTAAAGTTTAGATAGATTTTACTTATTCATTCAAACATTCAGTAGTACTGAAATCGTTATCTCTTAACACAATAACTCAAATTGTGCTAATATCTCGTTAGAAATGTATGTTTTTATTGGCCCAAAACATGGAATACCCTATAGACACAACATGCAATGTCCCATCTCACGTGACGACCATCTCACGTGAACATATAGGCCTACACGTGATTTACGTCAGTATTTATGGGTTCAGGTGCAGGCTGAAGTAACGTCCGTGTAACGTCCACGTAACGCTCACGTAGCGTTAACGTAACACCTGGCTAACAACCTTTAATCGTTGCCACTCGCGAGTATGTTGGCCCAGTATTCTCACACCCCGAGGGGCGAGGGGCGGAGGGAAGCAGGTTTGGAGATCATTAGTGAACCGGCGTTTGGCCTTCCTCATTGCAATAGACTCTGGAACTGAGTGTATCCCTCTCAGTGGTGGATCCAGAATTTTGAAAGGTGGGAGGGGTCGCGCTACGGGAAAAAAATCTTCCCCAATGGCTTTTTATTTGCAGAATTTTACACTAAATCAGTCAAAATTGGCACAAAAAAAAGGAGGGGGGGGGGGGCGTGCCGCCACTGCCTCTTGCCTATACATGTAATCATAAGAACTTGCTGGGTAAATTGGCCACATTATGCTGTCATCAGTTCAGATATTAAGAAAATTTTAGTTAAAGAGAGCATGAATTGCAGTTTGAATTTATAACAAGGTACATTGAAATCGTAGACGTTGTGATTTGTGGTCCGGTAATAACTGACCTTTATACAATTTACCAAAGCATTGTAGTATTTACATTGTGGTATTGTCATGTATGTGATTTAGTTTAAACTATTCAATTATATTACCACTAGAACATGTTAAAGACAAAGCTATAGATGGATGATCAATGTATGACCCGTAATAGTTTAAAGCTCAATATGGATAACCAACCATTGTCATAATTATAGCGGGCCTTTCGTGGGACCAACATTCGGTTATAACGATCCGTCCCAAGTCAAGGAGATGGGATGAAGAAGTGCCTACCCTCGATTCTTAATGAATTGGTTTATTGAATTGAATTTCGTAACATGAATCAATTAAGCCTCATTATATTTCCAAATTGATTAACTAATAGCATTGATATTTCACCAGCATCTAAGAGGTGTACTAATCACATGATTGGTTGTGATTACATAGGTAATGTCATAGGTGAGTTTACAGGTACAATAATTATCATGATTGTGTGGCTTTACAGGTGCAATGTCATGGCTAGGTGAACAGGTGCAATGTTAGCATTGGATTTACAGGGGCAGTAAATTAAGAAAATACACAGGGGCAATTGTTATTGCTCCAGTTTGCAGACACCTGTTAGGGTTGGATTTGCAGAAGCAATATTAAGGCTGTGTTTAGAGGGCAATGTTAACGCTGGGTTTACAGAAGCAATGTTAGAAATCAGACTAGAAGGGTAATGGTATTGGTTAATTTACGGGTGCAATATTATGGCATGGACATAAAGTACAATGTTTGGGTTAATTGGATTTACAGAGATAACATTGGACTATGACTTCAGAGGCAGTCTTTGGGTTGGGATTGCAGGAGTAAGGTTGCTGCGGTATTTGGGTTGGTATATCATTCTATATCAGGATTCCAGCTCCTTTATACCGTCACTGTTGTCCTGCCCTCTCAGAAGCTGGTGAATAAAAGATCTGTTATTGCCCTAGGGGCAATAGTGCCTGTCTGTGAATGCTAATGCACAATTTTGTTTTGTCAGTACAAATTTTCAATATTCATTGTGTGATTGATATAGAAAAAAACCAAGAACAGGCTGCAGGTGCACCCAGCAATTGTTATTGCCCCAGTTTACACACATCTATGTCTTGGGCAAAAGCCATTGATGGTATTGCAAACCAGGGCAATTACGATTGCTTTGTGCCCCCTTGGTCTGTACTATGTATGGATGTAGCAGCTGGTGGCCGGGTGGAGGGGGGGGGCAGGTTGTAACTATGTACGCCCTATGGGGTACCTCTCAGAGAAGTTAGCATCACAATCTAGGCCCATACAGCAGCTAGTGGAGCGACAATTGCAACAGGGTTCTTGACCTGGAAAATTGAGGCAGTCAGCTAGTTACTGAGTTTCATTTTGGTGGAACATTCTTGTTGGAATACCTGCTCAGAGCATTCTCTGAGACTTCTCATGAATTGGTCAGGACCTTCTCAAAACTCACACTTTTTTTTTATAACATAATCGGGATTTACAAACAATTTTCTATACGCCCCTGTATTTTGAGACAAGTAGTACTAGACCATGCACAAACCTACAACCTTTGATCCCACTGACACCCACAATCTCTGTGCGCATGTGTGATTACCAGTTAATGACTACCACCTGGTGTTTGCCTACATGTGTATACGTTGAGAGGTATGCTAAGGCTGAACCTAAATGTGCAACATAAAGCTGGGGGCTAGATCCAGATCTATTCATAGCAAGCAGTCAGGCAACCATGGTTTATTGCATTAATTGTCAGACAAGTTAAAATCTGTTTGTCAAGTTATTTTTTGTAATTTGGATTTTTATGCTATGCATTTTCATAAATAAAATGTATATATGAGTAAAAACCTTGAAAACTAAGTCGCTGAGGAGCTTGATCACAAAAAAAGAGACGTTTTACCCCAACTATTGTCATAGCCAAAATACAACAATGAAACAAATCAATGATCTTTATCTTGCCGGCTTATCTTGTACCAACACTTTCACATTATGTCTGACAACTAAACAAGACAAGGAAACAATAGTATCATCCCTGATCAGTAGTCTGTGGTTAAAACGATAGTCTCAGCATCCCGCCTCCTGCCCTGACAGACTAACTGCTGCCCAGTTGAGCCCACCTTACTCTGGGGAGTCACTGAACACATTTAGAACAGGTTCTCCTTTATAGTGGCTTCTCTGTGGACAATCGGTGTCACTTCCTCACCTGCCTCCTACTTCACTGCTCACTTTACCCGTTAACGTACCCTTACCTGCCCTATTGACAGCTGAGACCTTCACCAATTCCACTCATTGCACCTCAATTAGTGACGAGAGGACCACCCCCGTAACGCCTGGGCCCATATCCTCGTAACTAATTTGACTAATCAGTGAAATTGTGATTAGCATCTTACGATGGGAAATTCAGTCTATTGTGGATATATTTTAACCTAATAATCGTTATTTGAAGCTATTTTGCAACAATACCATTGGTTTTGGTAAAAGGCAAAATTGCTGATCTTGAAGCCCTAATAAGGATTTCCTTTATTAGCCAAATTAGTTACGAAGACATGGGCCCAGCTCACTTCTGGTCACGACACGATTGCCCATACGTCCATCCCCTCCGTCGCTAACTGAAACGTTATACTGAAAACCCAAAACATTCAATTACAAAGTTAACTTTTCTTTTGATGAAACCGTCTGAACTGTGGCAATGTCGACAGTAATCATATCCGGATGTTTCTTTTATGCAAACACGACTCGTCACCTTTTCTCGGGCGTGGTCGATTAAGATTTAAATAGCCCTCATGGCGTTTGCTCCGTCATTTGGAAGGGGTTTCAGTTGAAATTTGGAATAGGCCTACTGTGGGTTACGTACGGTCGATGAGGATATGCCACGCCTAAGGTTACACACCCTGATCTATGCTAATACCGGATCACACCCATGTACATCCACAAGGCTCTTCTACACTTGTGCGACTTGAGCTGTGATATCGGATTGACATGAGGATATCACAGAAACTTAACTCACAGGGATGATATAATTGTTTAAAATTGGTTATTTTCAGTATTTCTCACATGCATAAGTCTTCAAAATGTTATCTCTAATAATTATGTGCAACTTCACTGCGACATCGTCATATCGCAGCCCATAGGCCTATTGCATAGTGTAAAACCGCATATATACAAACAAAGTAATCCA
The DNA here is from genome assembly GCA_936440205.1 of Lepidonotus clava. Taxonomy (NCBI): domain Eukaryota; kingdom Metazoa; phylum Annelida; class Polychaeta; order Phyllodocida; family Polynoidae; genus Lepidonotus; species Lepidonotus clava. The sequence goes on from OW387144.1 coordinate 9,079,070, forward strand.
GGTACACCAGTGACACCTTTCTGTGGGCCCCACCTGAGCAGTCAGGTTCAGGTGTGTGGTTTACAGGTATGTCGAACAGGTAGAACACCCCAGCTCAGCGAACAGGTGGGGGGGAGGGGGCGAGGGGAAAGAACAACATTAAGACAAGACATCAATGAGGCCCACCAATGCACACAAACAGACCACCTGGACGCTTCTCCCAAAGATCGCGTGTGTCACTTAGAGTGGAAGTAGTACTTTGCAGATTGAGTTAATTGAATGAAACTAGTACTAATAACCATTGTCGTTGTCACTTGAAAGACCGGTTCTCAGAAAAATTGTGCGTGTCATTTTAGATTGGAAAATTTGCTTAGCAGAATGAGCTGAATGAATAAAAATATTACTTATAATCATTTTCGATAATCAATATTGTTTCCATCTACCTAAACATGTCAGTTACAAAGTTACTCAAAGTTTTGCAGGTGTATACTGTCAAGTTCATTCCGAACTTTATTTTCTAGATTTCATCTGACAAAAACTTGGACCTAGATAAAAAACAAAAAGCACAAAGAATCACAGACGTTTAGTTAAAACATGAGTTTAGAAAAGGCCAAGAGGTATAGACGTGAGTACTCTGAAATATATGTTACTACACTTATGACATTAGACTTGAAGTATTCAATTTTGCATTTGAAGATATCAACAACTTAAAGTAATCTGCTAAATTCAGAGTTAGGCCCCGGGAGTTAGGCATACACCCACTGACGGGACCTACTGTTTTATCCGATAAAGTCCGGTCCGCTAAGCACAAAGTAAGTAGTATAGGGAAAGTATCAGAAGTCATTCCTTTTCTGTGGAGATATTCTAATTTTCAAAAACTGTAATTAAGCACACTACATGAGGTTGAGAAAGGAAGAGTCATTGAAGGTACATATTGGCACTTTTAGACAGCAAACCAAACTTCTAAGGGCTAGAGGAGTGGCAAATATCAGCGGCGGATACTGGATTTTCCAACGGATGGGGGTGGGGGTGGGGTTGGGGTGGGGTGGGGGGTCAGCATAAAGGCTAACTACTAAACCCTCGCATGCTTGTGCACCACTTCCCCTCTTTTTATAGTTTAGCGATCCACCTAATGGGGGGGGGGGGGTCAGCACCCCCTGGACCCGCCACCCCCTGTATCCGCCCCTGCATGTAACAAGCGCAAAGTACTCAAAGTGACTGCTGGGACTAAGTCGCTTGTGTCAGCATTCCCCGTAGACTGCACCTGTTTCCCACCACCCCGCCCGGCCCTTTACCCCCACCCTTCAACCAACAAAGCTACGCTCAAAGTAGCGGGTGTAATCACAAATATTTCCCTTGTTGGATAAGTGCTGAGTTGATCAAACGCACGTCAGTCCGTGTCAGGTGAATGACATGGCGGGATCCGTCGGCTCATTGTGACTGTTACTTTCTGTGAGTATAGATGTCCATACATCTATGTACATTTACAATATAATGACATTACCAAGCATTCACATGAATAAACTTTAATCCCATAATGAAAAATCCTGTTCCATTGAAGTGGAGCATTTTTTCCAGGAAACAGCTTTAAACGACTGTAGCCAGGCATTCCCGGAATGACTGAGCCAGTCCTGCTATATTTATGAGTCGTTAGGCCGGTTGGGGCCGACATCCTGGTTTATTGGAGGTTATTTGCCCTGCCCGGCCACTGGTTCCACCACTCGGTGTAACCGGGGAAAGCCCCCAGCCCACGGAGCGGTGATAAGAGAATCGATGTGTAGATAGCATCCGGAATAGGCCGTCTGTAGATAAAGAACCAAAAACGATTAACCCGCATCTATTTACTTACAATAAGGAACATATTTGATATAATACAGGTAACAATTAACGCTCCATACCATACTATATTTCACTTTACATAAACAAATTGTGATAGTGATAGTGTAATTTGCTAAGAACAGTGAATAATTTTGTTGACAAAACTTTAAAGGCATGCATATCTCGCAGAAGATTGCAGAATATATTTAGAACGTCAGAGAAAGTCACTGTTGCGCCATTCTTTGGCTGGGTGAGCTTTAAGTTATGTCGCCCTTAAGAAAAGATGGCGATGGTAAGGATACTACCATTTTTAATTGGTATAGAATATCTACCTTTTCTGGTTCATTTCACAGGTACGTAATTTCTCCTGTAGCATCCATCCAGACTGTTTTTTCTATCCCTAACCCCCTAAACTCTTATATCTGGGTCTATGTTTCATTGCTGGCCTTAACACTTTAATATGTACTGAAGCCAGCCGCTATGTGCAAATGGTCCATAATAGGGTCGTTTTGCGGGCGGACCTAACACAATGACAAGATAAATGGTGCGACATGTCAATGTGCGCCCATTACCGGCGTGAGGCCCTAATATGTCCATGCCCATTTCGCTGGTGTCGGCGTGATCAGAACGACTCCCTGATGACCTTCTGTGCCGTCAGTTTGCTGGTTCCCGGTCAGTTTGCTGGTTCCCAGTCAGTTTGCTTGTTTCCGGTCAGATGTTAACTGACCGCACACCGTAGGGTCAGACTTTCCCGTTTCCTTCATTTTTGTAAATTTCATAATAGGGATAATATTGAAGAAGTGGCAAAATGCCATCCGATCATCCTCGCATGTGGTTTTAATGTGTTTTTTTTCTGAATATATATATTCTGATATACGCATTAATTTTATTAAACGAACAATTTAATGTCACTCTGCCAAATTCAGAAATTGCATCAGAATCCATCTGTAATGTCGTGGATCGTCGCCTGAAAAACCTATAGTGGAATGTAGTTCCCATCCCGGGGATTGGGGTGGGGGGGGGGGGTACCAACTTCAGTCGAACCCTTAATGAGCTGTGCCTGTCAATCACCAATTTGGTTTAAAAAGTGGGCTGTCAAATAAAGAAATCACCTTTTAGGAGAGCTGTCAATTTCTTTATTACTAGCTTTGACAGAAGTATAATCTTATATAATTTGATTCCTCAAGTATGCCTCTCAAACCAATTGCTGAGTTCTGAAATCAAATTATGATCGTGAAACATAAAAAAAAAGTACTTTGGAGGCGCTGTCCATGTACCTTCCTGAAAAAGTGGGGCTGTTATAATGTGAAAAGGAGAATTTTGCGATGGGCAGGAGAAGGACAAACACTTTGCTTTCTGTGATTGTTACGTGTCGGTTATTGTCAGACCTGAGAAGACCCCACACTTGTTTTTTGTGATTGGTTGGTGTCATTTTGTATCAGACAGAAGAGTCTCCTCTGATTGGTTCTCTTTTTCTGACAGCGGAGCAGTGCAGAACGGAGGGTGGGGGAGAGAGTGTTTGAAACTCCTTATGATTTCGAAATTGTCTAGGTCACACAACTAAGAGCGTAGTAGATTAGTTCAATATTGCCAGCTGGAACCTCCTCAGAATTATGTGAAACCACACATATGTGAAACCACCCCTCAAACTCTGCCCTCTGTGATTGGTTGGTGTCGGTACGTATTAGGTAGGAGAACCTTCTCTGATTGGCTGGTGTCGTTGTGTGTAAGGCAGGAGAACCTTCTCTGATTGGCTGGTGTCGTCGTGTGTAAGGCAGGAGAACCTTCTCTGATTGGCTGGTGTCGTCGTGTGTTAGGCAGGAGAACCTTCTCTGATTGGCTGGTGTCGTTGTGTGTTAGGCAGGAGAACCTTCTCTGATTGGCTGGTGTCGTTGTGTGTTAGGCAGGAGAACCTTCTCTGATTGGCTGGTGTCGTTGTGTGTTAGGCAGGAGAACCTTCTCTGATTGGCTGGTGTCGTCGTGTGTTAGGCAGGAGAACCTTCTCTGATTGGCTGGTGTCGTAGTGTGTACGGCAGGAGAACCTTCTCTGATTGGCTGGTGTCGTTGTGTGTTAGGCAGGAGAACCTTCTCTGATTGGCTGGTGTCGTTGTGTGTTAGGCAGGAGAACCTCCTCTGATTGGCTGGTGTCGTTGTGTGTTAGGCCGGAGAACCTTCTCTGATTGCCCCGTGTCATTGTGATTTGGCAGTAGATCGCTCCACACGTTGCCTTCTGTTCCAGCACATACTTGTCAATAATAGATGGGCCTGTCCCGACTACACTCATAACCCACACGCCAAATTACTGAGCACCAACAGATCATCTCGCGGGATCTCGTTGGGTCTCGCCCAGCCACCTGCTGGAAACTAGAGTAACCAGCGCAGTGTCCCCTGGGGGCCGCTGTCACATCCCGAAAGTCGGCGCATTTGGAAAGTCGGCGCGAAGTCAGCTGCATGGTTGAATATAGTTTAGTACAAGTTGCCATTTCATTTTGCGATTATTCATACACTTATTACACTTATTGTAGAAGAAAATAATGATATCTTTTGTACTGAATTATAAGTCGATTAAGAAGAAGTATGTTTACTGAAATGCACAGAAAACATATATACGAAAATGAGTTTAGAAGGTTAGCTGGTTTTCGGTGTGTGGATGGAAAGTTGGCTTTATGAGTTTGTTTACGTATATATGTTTCTATCATTGTATTTCATTAAACTTATTTGTTGTTATTCAAGTTATAATTTGAAAATAAAGATTGATTCATTTTCGTACACAACAAGTGTTTAGAAAGTCGCTAAATCAAATTGTAAGTAATACTAAACTATATTCAACCATGCAGCTAACTTCGCGGCGACTTTTCACATGAGCCGACTTTCGGGATGTGACACCGCCATTTTATTGGCTGACATGGGCGATCTGCCCAAATCACGTCGTACGTCACGTGATGGGCGCAGAGTGCGAGATGTGGGCGTCTCTGTGGTCAGGTGTGAGTTGGTAACCGGAAGTGACTAGGTGAGACATCCATATGTCTGAGGTGAGTGATTCTGATTGGTTCTGGCGCCTACGCTTGCGGTACCCTGCTAATTGGTGTATGGTAATGTTTAGAGCTTCTCGAGCCGATGTCTCATACTCTACTTCTTACTCTCCCGCCTGCAATGATTACATGGTTTACCATTGTGCAAACATGATTTTGTATACTTTACAAAGGTCTTAAATGACCTTTGTAACTTCCTTTCCCCCACTGTGGCAGATTTAGATGGGGATGCAGGGATGCCTTCCTTTCCTCTGCTTTTGAAAAATTGAGATTTGTTTCACTATATTTCACTATATAGAAGGAACTTTTGGAATTCAAAAGTGGGCCGTGTGCAAATCTCCCAAATAACTGACCAAATTTGCCTCCATTGAACACATGCTAGAATGAGACAATTTTGGGGCATACTTCCCCATCTATCTATGAATGAAATAAGCACACCAAGATGTTGATAAATAATTGAGTGTAACACTAATCTTCTCCTAATCTTCTCCTAACACAGGCAGGTTGGTCTGTGTTACACTGAATGTTAGCCATCCACAGAATGCAGCAATCTGATTGGCTGAGGTGCACTCCATCCAAATATGCTAGGTGGTAGCACCAGTATTAGCCTGTACAGTAGCCACTGTGCAGACATTATATGCAGGTTGGATTATGTTACACTGAATGTTAGCCATCCACAGAATGCAGTAATCTGATTGGCTGAGATGCACTCCACTCCAAGTTACTCCATCAAAATCTGCTAGGTGGCAGCACCGGTGATAGCCTGTACAGTAGCCACTGTGCAGACATATGTCTATGCAGTAACAACTATGTAGACATATATATCTGTAGACTAGCAATCCCTATGAGGATGGATCTATCAGAGGATTCATTTATCAATCTCAATGTAGTCATCACATCTAACAAATTTGAAAGGAAGAGTTTATTTCTTTTTCAACCGTCTTTTGTCAAATTTGCCAAAGGCACTTGTTTTTTTAAAAATTGGAATTGAGCCCATTGTCATTAGGAAGACGATTTTCCGATAACACCCTTTCCCCTCCTTCCCCCTTTCAAAATCTTGCATCTGCTACTGCCCCCACCCTGCTCATTTCCCTCTGGTGTAGGACTCATTTTGGCCATACGTGTCTTCTCTGAGTAGGCCTCTCCTTGTCTGTCCTTCCTTCCTTCCTTCCTATTGCTGTCCTATCCACCCCTTCCTTCCCCTTTCTGTTTGCCTCCCACTTGCCTCCTCTTTACATTCTCCTCTCCTCCTTCTTCCATTGGTAGTCCCTCCTCACTAAGTCAAAGACCCCCTTTTTTCTTGGTTGTATTCTTTGTTCAGTTTTCTAATACTAATATGGAAAAAGGAACGAGGCCAGAGGAGAGGTATCGGAGACGATTACAATATCTTAATGGGTAGACTACTCTATGAAATCACCAATCACAAGCCGAATGAGACTACTGCTACTGATAATCTGCAAATTATGATTATGTTATCTCAATTTAGGAATGCATGCACGATTGCAATTGTTGTTTTCGACATAAGTGAGTTTCCAGTCTAGTAAGGAAGATGTTAGCAAAGACGCGCAGGTTGGTGACGGTAAAAGCCCAGATGGCCGGCTGAACGGATCAGGTGTGGGGCATCTGACAGCCTCCTAGGGCCTGCAGAGAACCCGATTGGACCTAACACTGTAAATCTGAACATGGAAGGGATTCAACCCACAAGTAGAGAAGAATCCCCTTCCTAACCCCGCCTGTGGACCCCTAAACTTATTGCGCTTAGCAGAAGGCAAACACCAAACTTTCAGATTACCTGTAGTTCCCATTAGTGATAACTAGATCACAGTCCAACAGGGTTGAAGCTGATGGATTTCGGTAGAGGTTCTGAACAGTCTACGGCATTAGAAGGACTTATAACAACGACACAACGCTTGAGGATCAGCAACAATAAATTGATTTTGTAAATGCTTATCAAGTCATTACTGTTCTTGACATTCTCAAGGCCAGGTCTGACATAACTGCCTTAGAAGTAACTAATTTTGAGAAGTGTGCATTGAGAAAACACCCTAGGTGATAACCACTAGGATGTTGACAAGGATCTGTATTTGGCATCTCATTTATTTGACTTAATATAAAACAAAGACATGTCTGCATCGGAGATTAAAGCTTAAGACGGGTATCACCCGGATATAAGTATACTTTAAATGAATAAGGCAGAACGCATAATAGCAGGACCTATATTGTCAGTAGTATATCAAATGAATGTGGAAAGCACTACATCATAACAGCTGTGAAGTAATCGACTTTTATTTTTTTCTTCATGACAATTCTCATCTCATTATATGGGACTGTTAAGGCGCATTCACCCATCATTAGACCGTTCGGCGAGTCTTATGTTACATTAATTGGGAGCCACACCTTGTAATGAGGTAATCAGGCGTTAACTGATGGACCCGTTATTGTATCGATTACTGCCCAGACAGAGTCATTATCAAATGTAAGGGAGCTCCAACTATAAGTAACAACGAGTCAAACTGATATGAATGAACTAAAACACTACATAAACTAATATATTAAAATACTGTCATTTAACGGAATCCTAATTAAAGGGAACCAAAAGCAATATTGGGTCAAAATTTTGCAAATTCTATTAACTATTAAAATGTATTACTTGGCCATAACCTAGGCCTGTGGGTAAATATAGACTGTGAATAAAGACTTAAACTTCGTTAAAATACATCAAAACTCCTTCCCAGTCAATTTAAATGACCTACCAAAATTGGTTTGTTTAGAAACATTGCTGTCCACAGGCATAAATCACATGAGCATTATGGAATTGAAATAAAGTTATAGTTATTTTTTACAATTTATACTATACCAATGGCTAAAGTTAGACTCTTGGAATGTATTTTCGTGGTTATCTGAATTTGCAAAAAATGTTTTGATGCAGCATATCTTTTGGCTCCCTTTCACAGATCCCACTATAATCATAGAGGTGCAAAACTTTAGCTTTAACTGCCTCCCTTATTACGAAAAATAGACAATAATCAAGTGTTTAAACAGGCAATTCTTCAACATTATTAATGAGCATTTCTGCGATTTATATACCCAATTAAAACCAATTGGGACCTGGGGTGGTACATTTTTCTGGTGCATTGGTCTGATATCCATACTGAAATCTGCAATATAGTCATGATTAGTTGGTTCAGGAGTAATATTTATTGCTGAATTTACCAGCTAATGGGTTATCTAAAATCATACTCATTGTATCAAACTATATCTATCATTATTTTCATCCTACAAACCTATATCTTTCAGTCTGATTGTGTTACTATTGAATAATTACATTTAGTAAATTGCAGTGTGTATACATATTCACTGAACTGTCTGGAAGATCACATGTATTCTGAAGGCAGTCAATGAAAATATCTATCTCAATCTCATGGTATGTATTTCTTTGTTTGCCATGTTGCTTTTGAATTCTATAATTCATCGCAGATTCCCTTTAACCACAGCGGACACCTTATATATATATATATATATATATATATATGTATATATATATATATTTTTTTAAAGAACTTTTATTTATACTGAAGATACATGAGTTAGCTTTCGCTAGTTTTCATCAACTCTCCAGTTTATCAAAATAGGAATAATCACATTACAGTCAATAATTTCATATTCTTTAGCAGACAGACATCAGCAAAATTTTACACAAATATTTTTAAACATAATAATGAAAATGCATTTACATAGTTACAGATTTAATTCCAAAATCCTATAAATTAAGGAAATATCAGTCATTACTGATTTATATCAAACCTAAATTTCCGTCCATTTAACTACTATTCCCAAGATATAAAAAATCTATAACAAAACTAACAAATCTATATACAATACAAGCGGTTTAACCCAAAAAAACAAGCACAGCATCTATGGATAATCTGGTATATAAAAATCATGGTTATATCAGTTTTACTAAGATTTTACAAAAGCCTAAGTCAGGACATCAATAGTTTTCAATTAAATCTAGCAAGGCTCTCTTATACCTGTTTTTGAACATTTCAAGTTCCTCAATTGATCTTACATCAACTGGTAATTCATTCCAACATACGGCTCCTTGATACAATATACTCCTCTCAAAGGCAGTATTGTTACTTTTATATTGAATAAATATAGGAGCATCGTATCTTCTCATCTGCAAGTCCCTTACATCAATATATTTCAATAATTTAGATCTACCATGCACATAATTCAATAAGTGGGTGAGTCTTCTGTCAGAGAGGTAGTTGACTTTACAGTCTTTATGCAATTCAGCAACATTACATCTATTGTCCCTTAACGATGCTATTCTTAAACCTCTATTCTGTAATTTCTGGAGTTTATCTTTTGTTTTGGTGGTTATTTTCATCATAAAAATATCACCGTATTCAAAATATGGTAAGATTTTACTTCTATAGATTGTTATTGCCTGATGGAGAGACATAAATTTCCTGACAGATGCAAACTGATGTAAACGATATGTGACCTTGTGAATACACTCTTTGGCATGAGATTCATAGCTCATTTTGACATCCAACTTCACCCCTAGATATACAAATTCAGAAACATAATCAAGTTTACAATCATCTATACAAACATCAGGGTTGTGGGATCTTTTTAACATGTTCTTAGTGCCAAAGGTCATCATCTTTGTTTTGGAGCTATTAATGGTTAACCTATTTATTGTACACCAATGAACTAAGGTACTCAGATCATTTTTTAGGAGGGCATGTGCTGTAAATTCATTTGCATCAGAAGCATACAAAACAGTGTCGTCAGCATAAAGACAATAGTTTGCTGAAGAAAGGTAGTTGCTAAGGTCATTAATATACAATAAAAATAAGAGGGGACCTAATATTGATCCCTGTAAAATAAGAGGGGACCTAATATTGTTCCTTATATATATATATATATATATATATATATATATATATATATATATATATATATATATAAATAAACTGGTACTGATACACCAATATTATTTGATGGCGTTCGGAAATAGATAAAAAGAACATTCGATATTGATTCAATAATGGCATCTAGGTTTATTCATCTGTAACTCTAATCTGTTTTATTTGTTGTTCAAATGTTATCGCTGATGTGGCTATCACAGTTATGTTAGTCACTTTTTCAACTCACCCGACATATTGAACGAGGGGCACTGTGTTGATTATTTCATTCAGACTGGCCTCATATAGTCATGCTTGGTATGTAGTTAATTGTAAGTACAGATAGTTATAGCAATTACATGACTAATGAACTTGCACATTCATAACAAACAATTTCCATATATGTAAAATTAAACAGTATAATACTATTACAATGTGAGAGAAGGTATGTTCTACAACGAGGGGTATCCTGACATCACTGAAGAAGCAGAGCTTATCCCCTTTAACTATAACTTTCTATTTTTGTAAAGTCTCTTTGGCACCCCAGTATAAGCGCATCGGTCGACGTCAACTTTGCTGGCTGCTGGTAGGTTCACAGATAGCTTGAAATATTACCTGTAGAACGTCATCCAGATAACAGACGTTTGGGTCATTCCCAAAAAGTGTCTGGGGGAGACAGGGCCCTAATTATATAAGTCGGTTGTTTGTGTAATAATTCGGAGCTGATGGATCCGCCCAATCTTATTAGGGATTATCCCGGCCCTGCCTGGTCTGGGACTGCTGGACTTATCCCTCACATGAGACTTATAATCCGATCAGACCCCACACCGACTAACAACGTGATCCCCGACGCCTGGAGAACGCCGGCCCTGATAGCATTAATACCGCCTATTAGTAACTGTGGTGGTGGGGAGTGGGGGATGGGGGCTGTGTAGTAATAAGCCAAGCCTGTTTACACTATAGGTCAGATGGAGGTATCAATGATTGCATTATCCTGTTTGTTTATGGAACAAGCAACTAATGTATTTCCTCTAATTACTAGTGATTGAATAAATAAAAGGACATATAGCAAACATTCAAAGACACTCTAAAATTCAAAATTACACTTCCCATATGAAAACTATTGCGTTCTAAATAGTTTTCATAATGGAAGTACAGTTTTCATATACATGTACTTCAAATATGAAAATTACTTAGAGCAGAGTACATGCCATGCCTTGTGCGCAATGGGACAAGTGTCTATGGCTTTTAACATCATGCTGGCAGCATTTATCACTGGAGGATATAGGGGAAGATGTAAACAAAATAAATAGAAGTTAGAGGCACTCAATGTTGCATGTGCAATGATCTAGGATTGATGTCATTTCTACACGCAGACATATATCCGTCTTACAGTTATATCTTAATACTTAGGTTAACTTACAATCCAAGAATCACATTGTGTCATTGGATTATGAAAATATCGAGCAATATATCCCCCAAATGTAACTCGTCAGTTTATGAAGCTGTCAGACTGAGGTTGGTTCTTGGTGTAGGGTGTGCTGTCAAAGGGGGTCTGTGTATTATCATAACTACTACAGTGTGTTTACACAGAGCTAACTGATACATGCATCATCCCCTGTAGTAACACATGCAGGGTGTATCTGTCAGGGTAACCTACAGCTCACAGTATGCAAGGGAACCAGAGGAGAGGTAAACACTGCAGGAAGGAGAATCCAAAGACATTTTGTGTGTTGATCCAGGTTAGTATTCAGAGGAGTATAATGTTATCTGAGAATAGAGATGGTATGGGGAAGGTTTGGGGAAGACGCAGCAACCCCAGCCAAACATGTGATGTCATTATAAAATTGCAGCAAAATTCTATAATGGTTCCTGCTACATTATTTTGATGGCTCCCAATAACGTTGCTGCAACATACTACTGTGATATTGCACTATGGTGTTATCGTAGCGTTCTGGTTATGTTCTTCAACCTAAACAGAACGTTCTTTATTTTGGTTTCGTCATTACCTCACCAAAAATAATGTTATAATTACATTCTGAGTAAGTAACAAACTGACCAAAAATGTATGATTGCAGAACGTTTCTGTTACCTCAAAAACTCACCGGGAAGGCATTTATACTAAAAGGGATTTCTTCATAACTTTGCAAAATCCATTATTAATTTTTTATGCCATCACTCTGATATTGTTCATGCTTAGGCATTCTTTTGTAATTTGATTTGAACCCGTGCAGCAAGGCCATGACGCACATAAAATGTTGTCAAGGAATTAAATTTATAATTTAGGTTTATGATTACAGAAGTTCTATTTCTGTCCAATACAGAATGTTCAAGAACCAATAACAAGTACTAAATGAAATATACCTCACCCTGGCAGCAGCTCAGGGGCGGATACAGGTTTTTTGAAAGGGGGTTCAGCATAAAGGCTAAGTAGTAAAACCGCGTGCAATCATGGATACATGAGCAGTAGGCCTATGTTTCCCCTCTTTTTGTAGTTTAGGGATCCACCAGGACCCCTGAACACCCCTACAGTGTGCCCCTGCAGAAGAACCCAAATGAGTATTTAAAGAATGAAATATTAATTTTGTAGATTTCAAATCTGAGAAGACTGAGACGGTGAGGACCAACGTTAACGTGGACTCGGTCTGAGCTGGTCCCCTTACTGCGGGGCCACCCGAGTCGGTAATGGTCGACCACTCCCGTCCACTGCTGCTCAATTAGGGGGGGACGCTAATTGGAGACGCTCCTCACTGCCACACGGCCAGCTCGCACCAGCTTAGAATTGAAAAGAAAACCTACTCAAAACCATTTAAATCTCAATTTTCTCGGTCATTTCCGAAATGCGAAAAAATTTCATGCTTCTCTCGGCTGCAAAAAAGTCAGATGCCTCATAAGTGAGAGCCATTTACATACGTCTTACATAATCCTGATCATATATATATTGAAGAATATACTGAGTTTACACAATAAGTGTACTTGGCCCCTAATAACCTTTAGAGCCTCAAGTCTGATTTTTAAGCATTGCACCTATGGGGTTGTATTCACCAACACTGGCTGCTACACCAACGCCACCTATGCGGCTTGCCAAAGTGCCCGGATAACCGACCCAAGGAATATTACTAGCTTCTTGACCTGGCCTTTTTGGATTCCCCCCGCCCTCCACCACCACTGAGAACACCCCCCCCCCCCCCCCCTCCCCCCATGTAAACCATCCAGCCCCACTCAGTGTTGACGTTCCCCACCTGGTGGTCGATTCTAGTACTACTCTGACAAATAACGAGCGCCTACATCAACTTTTATGACACGTAAAACGTCGTTAATCTCCCCAGTAATAATTATAAACATGCCGCGAAAAACATCACATTCTGTACCATGAAATGTGGACGTGGCAGAATGTGCTGTGATAATAACCTGCAGAAATTGTTTCATAAAAGAGAAACAGAATGTCTTTTGAATAAACCCCATGCCCACCAAGATGCTAAGATATCCACTAACATGCTAAGATATGTTTACATAGTTGGCCGACTGATCGGCACTAAAACCGGCCAAATTTGCCCCAATAATCGGCCAATCTTAACAGTGATCTAGAACAAACGTACACATTTCAATGTGGTATACTGACAGACGATCAAAATTAGATCTAGGCCAATTTTTTACCAGACTTGCTGGCCGACTGTGTAAAAGTTGCCTATAAAGTTGGTATAGGGCTCAGCAATGCATAGATTTAAGGCCCCCAAAAACGTATAGCTCACTAACTTAAATGAACCCTTTGCATAAATTTCCTGGGCAAAATATATGAGGGACTTTAAAACTTAAATTCTTCGAGAGTGAGATACGTATTTGGAACTGTCTTGGGGTTTAATCAGGGTAATAGACACAAAATACGTAATTCATCTCTCCAATCGAAACATTATCTTTCCTTCATGGTATCTTCATGACATATGAAGGAAAGATAATGCTCTCATATGGGCATAAAACAATGTCAATTCCAAGCATTTAAGTATGTATTACAAATCAACAATGGGACAGTTCTAAGCGCATGAAACGGCCTGTGAATCTAGATAGATGCTCTGTGAAGAGCCATCTTAAGTTTAATTTCCACACAATTCTCCTTATCTTATTCACAAGTTGGCAATTCAGATGGAATCTATGGCTATTTTGAGCAAAAACATCCTCCTGCGACGAAAAATGCTGCCCCTGGTGAGGAGGAAGAAGGAAGAAGTCCTGGTCCGTGTGAAACAGGTTGCCATAAGTCATTGGCTAATAAGCCTGTTTCCCTGAGAGTGTCCTGATCCCTTTACCTTTGGCCCCCCTCCGGCCCTAACTCCCCCTACCCCCCCCCCCCCCTCTCAGACCGTCCGACATTACCATAAAGGGCGTCCTACCCGAAGGTCACGACCTTCGCCTTACCTCCGGGCTTAGACACCAGGGGGCGCCTGTCACGTGACCTTTTAGGGCCGTCCGCTGGTGCTGGGCGAGCGGGAGGTCCAGATTAGCGGTGACAGGTCGGTACCGGGCGTGAGGGAAACGAGATTTGGGGATCCAATTGGTACGGACGGCATCTTAGGTGGTGGGTGTGGGAAAAAACACTCAGGAGGGAGACATATTTCACACTTTATATGGGCCGGTGGCGCTTTCTTGTTCACAGGCGTTATTCAATTGAGACCATTTGATGCTATCCTATTAGGTTTTGAATCCTTTCCTTATTCACTACTTGCATGCATCCGCCATCTTGGAAAATCCCAGGGAATTCCGCACCTCAAAACGAGGCAAACATCTCTCTAGGTACCTGCCCCATGATAAGTCTACCTACGATAATAGGGCAAGAAATGTGCTAGCAAACAATCAGGAACCTCTGCAATATCTCATCTGGCATGGAAATTGAGAGCTATTGCTGTTAGACAAACTACTCTAAAAACTAGACATAATGCTTGAATATTTCAGAAACTATGGTTGATTTTATCACACTAGATTACAGAGGAAAATCGACATGTCAGGTGTGAAGCCACTGCTCTAAGTGCTATCCCCTTAGATTCTTTTTATAACTGCAACAAATCCCCCCTTTCTATGTGCCATGGTTCCTGCACTTCTTTACAGTAAAGTGGTTATGCATAGAACCCTTAGTTGCAGAGTTTGTCACCTGCACATATCTATTTTAAGAAACATTTCACGCCTCTCTTTAGCACCTCGCCTCGTTTTGAGGTGTGTGCGACGGTGGCGCCCCAGCCCCGTGCAAGTAGTGATGCGACGGTGGCGCCCCAGCCCCGTGCAAGTAGTGATGCGACGGTGGCGCCCCAGCCCCGTGCAAGTAGTGATGCGACGGTGGCGCCCCAGCCCCGTGCAAGTAGTAATATTCACTACTTGCACGGGGCTGGGGCGCCACCGTCGCACACACCTCAAAACGAGGCGAGGTGCTAAAGAGAGGCGTGAAATGTTTCTGTGAAATTTAATGTGTAACGTCGCCTGGAAATCCAAATGCGTTTCTAGCTATGGAGCCTTCAAGTGCATTGTCAGAGCATTGTCTATCACCCGAATATATGTCTTATACAGTAGTTCTAAATATGTTACTATCCAGTCTATTTGACTTAGGTGGATATCATGAGACTACATCGAAATTATTGATTCGGAAAAACAGACAGAAATGAGCTTTCTGAAAATACTATAGAAATGTATAACAATCCATCTTTTAGTTTCACATCTGATTGCTCAAAGGGAGGTTCCGAGCAAGTCCGGAAATCCCTTAGATTTCCAAAGTATTAAAGTGACACACGCCTTGAGACACCGACAATTTCGGCATAAGGGGCCATTCATAAATGATGGCACACTTTTTCAGGGTACTTTTAGGACCCATCCACCCCCCTGTCACACAAAATATTTAGGTTTAAACATGAAAATAAGGCCTGTTTTTAGGCAGTGTAACATTCTTCAACCCTAATTTCCCGTTGGAACAGATTAAAACTTACTTGGAACCCAAAGTGATTTTTGGGGTGCTTTGTGCGGCTTTGAAAATAGAAATATTGCTCATAAGATAAAGATATTTTGATATTCATCCACAGTTTAAAAGAAATAAGTGCATTCGATCTCCTGGTGTGATAATTGTGAGGCGTACAGTAACATACCACCATTGGTCAAACCTGTAGGAAGCGGTGGGCAGCCTTCGGCTGTGTCCGGGACTGGTCGGGTATCTCCGGCCACGCTCGGCCCCTGACCCCAGCCTCGTCATAAAGCACGGCCGACGCTAAATTGTGGGGGCAAATATGTCCGGGACAGCGCCGTGCATACTGCAGCGCCGCCTGGTGAGAGGCGTGTTTGAACTGTCATTGGGGACAGCGGGATGTGTGGACAGGGTGCAAATATCATATAAAGGACGACGAGAGGAGCAAGCAAGGTGCTGGGACGGTCTCCCAGGGGCGGGGCTTACTGAGGAGGGGGGGGGAGGGGAGGGTGGTGGGAGGGAGGGAGGGAGGAAGGGAGGGAAGGAGGGGAGGGTGGAGGGAGGGAGGGAGTAGGCAAGGAGAAGGAGGGGAGGGAGGGGAGAGAGAAGGAAGGGAGGGAGGGAAGGGGAAGGGGAGGGAGGGGTAGGGGGTGAGAGAGGAGTGAGGGAGGTAGGGGAAGTGGGGAAGGGAGGTGAAAAGGACTAATGTGGTCAGTCAGGGTAGGAGAAGATAATACACGCTGGGAACGCTGGGAAGCTTGAAGCACTGAGCCCCAGCTTACAATTTCACAGAAGGGTGGAAGCAACAATAACATTTTGACAAGGATTTTGTTTTTTTAACCAATTTATCAATTTACAACCTTTTAACAACCAGAAAGTATTATGGTTGTATGCCTGGGTATTCCAGTTTTCCAGTCATGGCGTTGCACATTTTCATGTTTAAAACAAACCATCTGTAAACGTTATGGAAAATATAGGACATAAGACCAGCTTATCAATAACTCCTTCATTTTTATTTCAGAATGCATTTGCATCCAGAACTCAAGATGATTTATGTTAGATAGGTTAGATAATATCTGGTTAATGAACTGATGCATTCTATTCAGTTTCTTTGAAAGCAATCTCTAACTTTTGTCCAGAATCCTGGACCAATATGGAACCCTTTGCCTTACCTGTCAAGCAATCTCTTGATAATATTTGAATATATCTGGATATTGATAAAGTTTGCTGTATACATGTAAAATTAATAATATGCGTATGTACCACACACCGTTCTCCTGTACCTCTGCAACCCCCCCCCCCCCCCCCCCCCAATCCCCGTCCGTCTCCGTCACTCACCTGTTACCTGTGTTGTCTCACCTGTAATCACTGTAATGATTCTCACCTGTCTCCTCCGACCCCCTCCCCCTCCCCGCGGGGCTCCCACCTGAGCCGGCACGTCCATTAAAAACACCGACGGAGGGGGTGGGGGTCATTTCTGTAAATAAAGCCCTGGCCATACTTCCTAACTCAACCCAACTCAACTGTCAAGTTGAGGTGAGTTGGGCTCAGTCCTATATTGTGGCATAGGTTAAGACTGGAGTCTTGGCCACTTCCTAAGACTGTTCAGTTGTAGACCTTGAGATGTCAAGGATGTACGACTGGATCATTGGGTCTTAGGGGGTGTGCAGTATATAGGCTAATTGACTTATTGCCTACACCTACGACAGTCGAGTCTTAACCTGTGGCATGGATCCGGACCTAATTTTGGGCTACAACCAGACAGTCTTAGGCCCTGGTGCATGCAGGGGCTACGACAGCCGAGTTGCGTTCAGTTGGTAAGTGTGGCCGGGGCTTAACAGGAAGTATAAGGTACGACTACAAGCGGGTATCAGGTCCCACACGGCCCAGTTTACAGGGAGTATTGGGTAATTAACCTGCTGACTGAGCAGTTCTAGGTGTCCTTGGGAGGTCCAGTTTGTTCCAGTAACCGATTTTAACCCTTGACTTACCCCAGATTCCTAAGTACAATTACGGACCTGTATCTCTTGTGGAAATGGGGTTTTCCGTAATTTTACCCCCTCAGAAAATGATAGAGATTATTTCTAAGTTTATGGAATTGCTGTGAAAGTATAAAATGACGTCAAAATTCCGTAAATATAAAGAATTTATAGAGCTTTACGGAAAAACTGTCCCTAAGTACCCCTTTTTTCCTTAAAAAGTACGGAAAAACACCAAAAATACGGAAAAAAGAACCGGGAGGGTCAGAGGTGCTGTAAGCTATTGAATTCTGTAATATTCATTGAAAAATGACGTCATTATACATGTATTGATTACAAATTTGTAAATTTAGAAACCATGCCATCATATTTTCGCATTTTCTTATGGATTTGGGGGTAAAATTACGGAAAACCCTTTCTCCACAAGGTATAGGGACCTGAAATAGCAGTTAGGAATCAGATTTTTATGTGGAATGTGACTTTTACATGTGGATGACGTGCTACACTTCCGCATAATTATAGAGCTATTTAGGGACACTTGTATGTATTTACGGAAATACTGCAGTCCGTTCACAGGACTTGCGGACCTATTTTACGGGTCCACAAGTTTATTTTAGGAATCTGGGGTTAGTCAACTCCCAGTGGCACATTACTTGGCGAAGTTTACCTACCATAGGGTAGAGTATGCGTATTGGAATTCCATTCAAACTGAGTATCACATGTGTTTTTCCTAGGTGGACAAAGATAATAGATCAATCATTTTCTCGAAGTTTTGAGATTGCAGAAGCCTATACTAACATTACCTGCAGGTCACGTTGCTCTAATTGAGTAATTCCTGACAACCTATTTTTAAATAAACATTTGCTTACGCAGGAAGACTTCAGTAACTAGTTATGTACTTCAAATTGACCAGGCCATTCATGCATGGTATTCTCCTGGCTTTGGACAGTACAGGAGAAACAGAAGCTGTGTAAGGCGTACATTATTCACAGGATTGGACGATTAACCACCACTGGATGTGACCGGTTTTATACCCTGTTCGTTCTAACCTTTTCAATGTATTGGGGAAACAAGCCGGGACTGTTAGTGTCAGGTCTGTGTGACTAAGCCCTACAACGTAATTACATGTATAAGAAAAAATGATCAATTTCGACATTGCAAATTGTGTAAGCGTCATGATTAGATCTAAGATACCATAATTATGCCATGTTAAAGCTCCGGTAATGATGTAACACTTTACCTCGCTCTCAGCCTCGAAAGAACCATGCTCCATGCCAACTGTCAGTGGCAGAATATCATTATACTCCCCCCCCCCCCCCCCACAACCACAGAACTGCCTCCGACCCTGGGTGTGGGATGTTGGGTGTGAGCTGTGCGTGCTGTATACATACCGTGTATACTATATACTTATAACACGGCGACAAGGCCACGGTCAGGAGGAGGTCAATCAGCTGAGACTGACTCATCATACAGAGGGCACCACATTCTCAGGTCCAACGGTATATCATACGATGTTTCCTAGATATGTTGTGTGGCTTATGTATACTTGTCGTCAGTTAGACACAGAGTGGCGTTACAATATGATCCTAGGATTCACTCTGACATCCTAAGATAATGTTGATTCCAAGGTGGCCATCTTAATGCTAGAATATCTTGAGATGTGATAGGAGGGCTAACTTAGGAGCAAAACTTTAACTAGATTTAGAGGACTTCTTATCTTAGTAAATGAGTTTCTTATCTAAGTATAAAGGAAGGATTACATTGGAAGATAATAAGATATGATGATTGTCTTAAGATCAATTTGGAACGCCCTACAGACCCGGCTGCCCATTTTGGTAACCGTCATGTACAGGAATCTATTCACCTAATTAACTGATTAAGGCCCCTTGATAATGGGAGCATTGGAGCATTACCCTATTTGATGTCACAGAGTTGGTCCTCCCCCCCCCCCCCCTCATCCCAGGCGGTATTACTCTGCCTTTACTTCATAGGTATTCGGTCAGACTGACCACACTGATGAAGTTCTGGAACTAATGTATCAATTTACTTATTTTACTATGGTCGTCCATTGATTACGTGTCAGACAGAACCCTCCGGTTTATAAACGTACACGTGCTTTCTGCAGCCAGGAGGCGAACCCAGGCCGCCCGCGTTGCATGCGGTCGGGTGTTCTACCAATTAGGCCACCACTGTAGCTCAGGGGAGGGGCCATAGTGTGGGCAGTGTGTCATTTCGATGGGTGCTGGTCTTCTAGCTTTTACTATATATAGTGATATGTAATAGTTAACATACTAGCATTTATCTCAACTGGCACTCTGCCTCTTTTTTTTTAAACACTTTTATAAACCTGGGGCAAGTTGGATTACTCCATTCTTACCTTGTCGCCAGCGGAACATAACACTAATACAGTCACTAGAGTATTTTAGAACAGAAGTTCATTTAATTAGGATTATATTATCATAGACAAATATTATTATTATAGGGGGAATAGCCTGTTATTGCTGTATAATATCTAAGCGCAGACCATTGCCTGGATACGTCCCTAGCAACCGCCACGCGAACACCGCGTGACGTCATAGCACGCTCGCCCTACTTCCGCCCACCATTGCTCGCGGCGAGCTTGTTTAAAAATTGTTGTTCTCGCAGCCGTCTACCGCTGTCAGTGGCGTCACAGGACTATTTTTATCCATGTAAAAGCTGCGTGAACATGTCGGGCAAAGCCAGGAAGTGTAAAAGATGTGGTATCACCCACGAAGCCCCGCTCGACAGCAAATGTGAGGGCGCGCACGGGAAAGACGACGCGGCGCCATTGTCACCGAAGAAGTCTGACGCGGCGTCATTTATTGGTGACCCGAAAGAAGCAATTATGAACCTGAGCCACCGTTTATTCCTGCTCGAGGAGGACAACAGAAGACTCAGGGAGGAAAAGAGACAGGCAGGGAAGAAGAAAAGGCGGCAGTCAGCCAGCCCAGCGGAAAGCAGGTCTTCGTCAGGCTCGTACGTGTCCTCCTATGTTGTCACGGAGAGCAGCGGGTCAGGAGACGAGGGAAGCAGTCACGAAGCCAGGTCACGCAAGCGCTCAAGCGGCAAGCACAAGCGTAGGCCTAAATCAAGGGCCAAAAAACTTAAGGAGTCTCAGTACAGCCATCACCGTTACCTCGAGAAAGGTGAGAAAATTAAGTCGTTTGAGAAGCTGATGGCGACAAACCTGCGAGTGCTCCAGGAATTGTACAAATCGGAGGACGACCTGGAGGGTGTGATCGGTCATTTGATCATCCTCTGCGACAAGGCCGAGACAAGATTCTACAAGGCTGAGTCTATCATCGCCTACGACCAGGCGGTGCGCACTTCAGCCGCTGTTGACGGCATCGGGAAGTTCGGGGAGGTGGATGCCTCCTTGGTGCTCCTCCACCTCGGCTATGACGCGGCAAGCACGAGTAGGAAACAAGGACACGCCAAAGTGCAGAAAAGCTCAACGGAAAAATACTGCTACAAGTTCAATGGCCAGTTTGGCTGTGAGCAGCCAAAATGTGGCTACGGGCACTTCTGCAAGATCTGCGGGGACAGCAACCATGGGCAGTTTGCTTGCAAAAAGAGCAAGTCTGCCGCTCAGTCTTCATCTAGCGGTCAGCACAAGTGAGGTGGTCAAGATAAATTTGCCCTAGGACTGGAAAATATCAGCTGCGATGTGGTTTTAGACATGGGACAGCTAGCCCCCTGCGTATCAGACACGCAGGATGCCCCCGTTCATGACTTGCCTATACCTGTATATTGTGTACCACTAGTTTTTAGTTCTGATTGTAAACCTGAATGTCCTGTAACTGATACGGCTGGAGTAGACTTAGGCGGAGTGGTTAATGTTGGGTTAGCCCCCAAACCAGATGTTCCTAAGGGCCATTGTTATCACTTGCCAGTTAGCAGTGGGGGCAAACTTATCTGCGTAACGGAGAATTGTATAAAAGGGATTTGTACTTGTGTGAATATAATTGGCTCTAGCGTGTCTCTGTTAAGGCCTTGTCGCATTGGGCATTTCTTGTTCTCTGGAAGCTGTACCCTAAGCCCAGATATTGTAAGTAAAATCTGGGACGGTGTGTGTGATGGTTTTCGTATCGTAGATGATATAGAGATAGAACCCTACGTATGTAAAAATTATTTATCCATCCTCAGTGATGGGAACGCAGAGCAGATGTCCTCAATTCTAGAAGCTGACATTAGTTCAGGTCGGATTAGCAAAGTGTTTTCTAAACCGCACTGTGTGCACTCTTTAGGGGCGGTCCTTAAAAGTAATGGGAAACTCAGGCCCATTACTGACTGTAGCATGCCGCAGGGCAGGAGTATTAATAATTTTATGGAGACCACCTGCGAGACATTTAGCTATAAATCAGTGGATCATCTTGCTCAGGCACTGTGTCAGGGGGAGTTTATGTCGGTAACCGACATATCTAATGCATTTAGATCTGTCCCAATCCACCCGGATCACTATAAATACCAGGGCTTGTCCTGGAAATTCTGTGAAGAGACTGTGTACCTTCAAGACCACCGCTTGTGTTTTGGTCTGAAGTGCGCCCCATATATTTTCGATTTACTGTCGGGCTTGGTCGTAGATATGGCCAAGGCCGAAGGCATTAGTAGGATTGTTAACTACCTAGACGATTTCGCAATCATCTCGTCAGGCATAGAGGCTGGGAAGGAAGACCAGTTGAAACTTATTAGCATTTTAAGAAGGATTGGTTTCGATATCTCTTGGCAGAAAGTCATCCCCCCCTCCCACAGGGTAACCTTTTTGGGTATTATTGTGGATTCTAACGAAATGTCGCTGACCCTACCAGATGGGAAGATTACAAGTTTATTGAATAAGATCAATTCAGTGGAGGCTAGGGGGTCCGGGACCAAGAAGGAGCTGGAGAGTATTGCGGGCCTCATGGCCCATTGCGCAACGGTAATAAGAGGTGGTAGAACCTTTAGCAGGCGAGTGTACGACCTGTGTAGTGCATGCCCGAGGGGTAGTAGAATTGTCCTTGACACCCAAACTAAACAGGATTTTGCCTGGTGGAAAAATTTTTGTAAAATGTTCAATGGCTCGGCGAAGATTATCCCTAGGGGTAAGTCAGTTTCGATTATATCAGATGCGTCCATGTCAGGATTCGGTGCCTGGTGTCAGGATGACTGGTTTTGGGGCACTTGGGGAGGCATTCAACAAGAATATTTCAAGGTGCACGACCACCTCGAGCCAAGCCCATTTTTTGTTTCGGCCACGAGCAATATTAATGTGTATGAGCTGTGGCCAGTTTTAATTGGCCTAAAACGTTGGGGTAGCCTATTTAAGAACTCAACTATAGAACTGGTTACTGACAATAGTCAAGTCATGTACATGATTAATACGGGTAGAAGTTCTAATCAAACGTGCATGGCTTGGCTTCGCGAAATATTCTGGTTATGCTTTGTATATAATATTGATGTGTTCTCCTCGTATATAAATACAAATGATAATACTGTTGCAGACCTATTGTCCCGTTCGTCAAATGTTAAAAGATTTTCTGAACTTGCAAAAACTTTGTCAACTAAAAATATGTGTTGTTCTGATTCATTGTTGGCTAGGGCCGTCAGCGAGTAGGATCAAGGAGAGGATCTACGAGCTTCAAGAGAGCGCCCTCTCTGGAAAAACAAAGACAGCAAGACTAGCTCAACAGAGGAAATACTTTGACTTCTGTAGACAATTTGGCTATGACCCTATGGAGCTGACAGCTGATCGGACAGTTGAATACATTGCATACCTGTCACTCACCATGGTTTTCACGTCAGTACAGAACTACCTGTCAGGGTTAGCCTTCTTCATGAGATCAAATGGAAAAGCAGGAGCGGACTACGAAGATTTTAGGACCCGTCAGGCCCTTTTGGGCGCCAAAAGACTCTCCCTACCGGGTAGGGGCCAAGCACCGCCCTTGTTCCCCAATGACTTGTTGAAATTATACTACGTGTTAGATTTGTTGTCCGTTACGGACTTGGTGTTTTGGGCGGCAGTCACCCTCTCGTTCAGGTGTTTACTGAGGATTTCAAACATTTGCGGGGTTCATGCACTGAGATTTCAAGATATTAAATTTATTAAGGAAGGGGCGGAAATCACAATCAGGTCTTCAAAGACAAACCAATATGGTAAGAAGCCACATGTCATTTCGGTGGTATCTAACAAATCATCCCCCCTCTGCCCTGTATACTGGTTAGTAGAGATTGCTGCGTTGCTGAAATTAAAACCGCACCATAGGGTTTTCAGGGTCCCCTCCGGTAAAGGTTTTGTCCCCATGTCACCCACCTGGTTCAACGAGAAACTACGTCTCGCTGCATCTACTGCAGACCTCCCTCCAGGGTTCACATCCCACAGCTTGCGTAGAGGTGCTGCGTCCTTCATGTCATATATTGGACTTGATATCACTGTAATTAAGGACAGGGGTTGTTGGGTTTCAGACGCTGTGTTTGGCTACATTGCCAAGCCAGTCCATGAGCAGATCAACGTAGATAAAAGTTTTGCGTTTAGCCTCCCTTAGGCTGTTTGGGCGGGTTGGCATGTTTCTGTGATTAATATACGATATATTCTGCCCAAACTTGCCTCACGAGTCTTCTTTTGTCGCGTAAGTCGTAGCGTAAGTTATTATAGGGGGAATAGCCTGTTATTGCTGTATAATATCTAAGCGCAGACCGTTGCCTGGATACGTCCCTAGCAACCGCCACGCGAACACCGCGTGACGTCATAGCACGCTCACCCTACTTCCGCCCACCATTGCTCGCGGCGAGCTTGTTTAAAAATTTTATTGTATTGTTATTGTTATCTTGTTTCAATGTATCTGTATTGGCATGTTTCTGTGATTAATATATGATATATTCTGCCCAAACTTGCCTCACGAGTCTTCTTTTGTCGCGTAAGTCGTAGCGTAAGTTATTATATAATACATAACTCTCCTCGTTCTTATAATTGTTCTTATAATTGCGCCTCTAGCTCTGACTACTCTGTGACAAATGGTAGCTAGCATTGAACAGGTGCGGTTGGGTGAAGATTGGAAGCAATGGCATTTAATTTTTTTTTTTTTTTTTTTTTATTGATCCATAACTATTTCACATTACATGTGCTCTTCCAATAGTAGTATAGGTGGTTATGATAATAATGATGATTGAGATGATATTAATAGAGGAAAATGTATGTTATCAGCATTCGCAATAAATTGTAACATGGCGAGGAGGTGTCCTCCCCATGTGTTTACAATGGTAGTATACAGCTATCATAATTCTTTAGATATTGTTATGACAATTTATATCAATGTTACACTCAATGCAAGGATTGACAAGGAGATGTCCTACTCAATCTTGCACTAGTGTTATTCGTATCATCGCCATCTGAGGTTACTTGTATCATCTCCATCTTAAGTTACATAAGTTCAGTTTCTTCAGCTTGTTATTAAATGACGTACTGTTTTCTTCTAAATCCAATGGAAGATTGTCCCAGAGTAAACATCCTCGATAATAAGCACTCATCATAACCTTTTCCTTCTCTGTTTTTGGCTTAATAAATTTGATCTTATTGTTATTCCTTAGTTTTATATTTGGTATATATCCATCAAGATATAAACCTTTCATTTTGTAATTATACATCATTTGCATTAACTGCCGTCTTTCTAGGAAGGTAATTTACAGGTACACCCAGTAGAGGGCACCACACGCTCCCCCTCCTTGAACAGGGACCTCAGGCCCAGTCACATGCTTCTGGACTGTCCCGGAGTACAGTGGTGGAGGTGTACCTCATGTTATGATAATTATATACATGATGTTCATTGGTTTTTACGTAAGTACAAAGTGGATGGGTTGGGAGTCAAGGGTTTTAATGCATTTCTAATGTGTATCACAATTTATGTGCTCAAGAAGCCTGGGTGGGCGGGAGTACTAGAAAGCATGTCAAAAGTCAAAATGCGCACATAATCCATGGACTACCCTTTTACATCTAACTCAATTTTGGCCAAGCCACTTGTATAAAATAATCGGAAATCGAGCCCCATCCCCCCGATATCATTTAGCAAATTATACAGTTTCTTCTAAACTATGGAAAGTTCCTACTAAAAACCTATCGTACATTTTGTTTTTTCACCACCATAGCGCTGCCAACATCACGTAGGACGGAGGTCTATACGGGGTGTCATAATGATTGATGAACCCCTGAAACGGGATGATTGATACTTCACAGAGGGGTGACGTGGGGGGATATGGGGACCGTATCAACCGCTGAAAGGTTCATTCCAAGATGAAACGTGCTGTTTGACAAACCGTATCTACAGCCAACACACCTTTCCAGTGGAAATGTGCCTATTCTAATTTTTGGTGAATACTGGAGAAAAATACAACAACACTTAGTTTGATGGATAGGCATACACAGCGGATCATTTGTGATCACATGCGGTGGGTGTGTACCAGGGGGAAACCTTAGATAAAGTGGTATTGGACCCTGAAAAAAAGAAAGAGATGTTATATTCAGCCATCAGGTGAAAATAAATGAATCGATGTTTTATACAAACACGGATAGAAAGTTCCTTGGGAAAAGTGGTCGGGAAACTTTCTGATGTCTAGTTAACGTGCGGGTGGTCGGACGGAGCGAAGACTTGTAGTAAAAACTAATTGCCTCTAGGACAAAAATAAATTGCAGAGAACGAAGGTGTCATTGGCGTTAACACAGCAACACAACACAAGACAGCAAACTATGGCAGGGGCTGTAGCGGCAATAAACCGGGTTAGGGACACTTTCTCTGGGCAGAAGAATAAAGGCTGCAAGATATACTGGGTGAAGCAGGATTCCAATTCTTGAACTATAGTGGGGTGTAATATATTAGGTTAACATGATTACTCATTCATCCTAATAGTTCAATAGAACAAATGGGGGTGAGCACAAGTAGGAGGATTTTTATTATTGGAGCCACGGTCCTTGCATCGCTCGAGTAATCTCAACAGATGGTATATCTCCACTCGATACGGTAACATCATTCTCCTCGTACAACCACTAATGTAGCCATTTCCTATCCATATTCACTACTTAATGTACTTTCACCAGACCCAATGTATTGAAGACCACAAAGCTCACTCTGTCCTATGTCTGGACCAGTGTTCCATTACTTCTACCTCACGGTACACATGGCACACAAATCGTCTTCTCTTTATTTGGAACAGACTGAGATTACCCCATCCACCAGAAAAGATATTGACTTTCATTTATACATAACACATTATACGGCTGGATTTCTATATGTAGTATTAACTCACGTATCTAGTATCTCACAGATGTAATGTAATTTAAGTCAGTACAATAGTACATTCTGACACAGATTAATAGGAAGTAGGCAGCTGTGGATTAATCTATGACCAGCTACAAATATCATCTGATTTCTGATCAAGTCTGAATAATTCTATAGAATGTTATTCTATAGAATATTATTCTATAGAATATAAATAACTGAAGGAAATGTGTTTGACACAATCGAATTTGAATTTGAATCAGAATCGGGATAGGATCGGCTTGTCCATCGGCCAGTGATCGCTGCCAAGTACGGTGGGAGAAACAAAATGTCGCCAACGAAGGAAAGGGAAATCATGTATGACAAACTTGGTCAATGGGTATGTCAGGTGATATTATATATAGTTTGTTGAGCTTGGCCTTGCATGTCTGGTCCAAGCCAAACATGTGATCTTACTATAACATTGCAGCGATGTTCTGGCTTGGTTCTTGTTATGTTATTTTGATGGCTCGCAATAACTTTGCTGCAACATACTGTTGTGCTGTTGCACTGTGACATTATTATAATGTTCTGGTCATGTTCTTCAACCTAAACAGAATGTCCTTATAATGTTCTGTTTTGGTTTCATCCTAACCTCACCAAAAATAATGTTGTAATCACCATCAATAACGTAATTGTCACATGCCAATTAGTAAGTAACAAACTGACAAAAAAAGTATGGTTGCAGAACAGTTCTGTTATGTCGCAACTTGGCTGGGGTGATATATACATTCTTTTGGAAAATAAAAACACTTTTTCTCAAAGGAGAGTCATTTCAATTAACCCAAACTGTGTAGTCAAAGGCATTAGTGATGAGCATAGTTAACATTGTCTGTCAAATTTGATTCCACTCAGATTGTGAAACCAAACTTTTAAAAGGTAATACGTCTTAAGAATCCTCATCAGTACGTGTTACATAAAACCGAGCACAGCCTTTCTTCTCCTTCATGGAACTAACTGTGCTTGACAACCGAAAAACACTGTTTGTCTAAACTTCAGCCATTTGGCTTGCAACCTATTGGCAAAAAACAACAGAACAAACAGGTGAGAAATGATGCACTGAGGACAGCTTTATTGGACGTGGACCTGTTTTACTTAGACCGCCACACTTTGTCCATTGGGGAGAGTCAAATAGAGTCTAAAACACTGACCAGGAGCAGACCTTTGGGTAAACCAACATGTGAACCGCCTCCGGGTTAATTTGTCAGGAATGTAGGGAATTCACGTCTTTCTTTTACATTTGCACTATACCTGACCTGAAAATATTAACTTGAATGTTTTGAAAAGGAATTAACATTATTATCACTCTTACATTTCTGGTGAATGAACATTCAAGCAGAAAAGGGAGAGAAATGATAAACGTCCCTGAAGCCAGTATTTTCCACGAGGGTATTCATTCATTTCTTTATGTCATTGTAAGAGAAGAATATTATGATATACAGTAAAACCTCGTTAATTCAAAGCCCTGATAATTCAAATTCCCTGTTAATTCAAACTACATAGCTGGTCCCAGTCCACTGCTATATAATCTAATGTAAATAAGCCCCTCTAATTCAAACTAAGCTTTAGGAAAACCCCTCTAAATCAAAGTAATTTGAGCCAATAACGTATAGACATCTGTGGTTTATCCCTCTTCTTTGACCCTCCTCTGACTACTCTGACCCCTAACGTTGATAACCATCCCCTAGTGAGGCCACAAAGACACTCATGCTGTATAATGGAATAAGATTAATTGTCTTTAGGAGAACACACACATTTCTGATGTGTTGTGAAGTCATCTATATCACTAAATATCCCCCCACGTGGAGAGAGGCAGGTGCACGGTGATACCAATAAATCATATCAGCAGTTTTCCCCTTCATCCAGTTCTCAAACGGAGGACATTTTAACAAAAGATTTATACACTTTGTGTACATGCTACATAGATAATGGCTTTTAGCAAAGGGACCTTGAAGGATGGGAGTGTACGTAGATAAAAACCCACTGCAATGTTAACCTATACGAGTGGTGAGGCACGGCCACAACAAAAATAAGCTGCCCCCGTATAGACGGTATAGAGGGAGGGTTGGTTCAGTGGTTTAAGCTCGGTCTGCTGCTCAAAAGGTTCAATTTTCAGTCAGTTGTATTGAGGGATTAGGGTTGGCCAGTATTATAATTATGTCCTGTCCATAACAAGATGTTGCGAGCTATGGACGGTCAGTTCAACCAAACACCCAGTAACAATTACGTGTTGACACACGTTTTTCTTTGGAAGATAGAAAGTATAAATTTGAATTTGTACACCCCTTTTATTGTGTTACCCACTTGTTTTGTGACTCTTTGGTTATTTCCAAGTTTTGGTTTGCTCAACAAACAAGTTAACAATCAACAAACACGTACTAGGGTGAAGGAAAGCACAGGCGCTGTTTCTTTGGACAGATGAGATTAAAACCAAATATTATTGTATTAAGATAATATAGATAGGTTTAGGTGACATTAAGAGCTCCATCCATTAGTCTACTAATAAGCTAATACTAATCAAGGGTTAATTTTCATATATTAAGATATGCAAATGCACAGGTCGTTTTTATACAGTGCACTACCAAGTAAAAGACACAAGAGGCAGCTGAATAGAAGTCCTGGGTTTATGTTTCTGATCACGTCTGAAGTCCCTGGTGAGAAACCCAGATGTGGTCTCCATTCAGACCACGTCCAGGAGGCCTACTCCTGTCCCTGAAGGCCGAGTGTACCGAGGGGTCTCACGGAACCCTAAACCCACATGAACAGTCAGCTGATACTATTGCCCTGATTTGTATGCTGAGTATGCAAAGAATGAAAAACAATAGGATTGTATAAGAGTATCAACTGATGCCTACAGCTCACGGTAAAAGGAGGGAGGAGAACTAGTTTGATAGTTCATGCATGCACATTGGCTAGAATTGCAGAGTGTTGTGTTTGATATATTGTAACTATGACACCAAATGTTTATTACTTGGAACATTTGCTTCCAAGAAACATTGTGATTACAAAGTGTAATCACATGAATATATGGGTTTTGATTAGGTACAGTTTATGGTAGACATGGAAATTATAATTCTCCTTCTCCTGAGCAACGCGGATGGTATGGGAAAATGCATTTAAAGACAAATGAAGTGATCTATTATAATTTGAGCAATGTATAGAGAAACTAATAATGTGTTATTCCTGATCCCATTCCATCACACTGTCTCGAATGTTGTAGGAGGTCGTGATAGAGGAATATTCTGATCATCCTGTATGGCCCTGGTAAATCGCCCACTGATTCTCCCTGTTAGTGATATAGGCCTTATAGGCAGGTTAATTATCCCAGCTTGGTTCATGAGCAGGTTAATAACTTGGTTGACTGAACAGCCGGGGCAGAAACACCCACTAGGCTAGGGTTATATCCATAAGTGCTCACCTCAAACTATAATGCGTTTATGGACTATTGCACCGTCGCGTTCATTAGCATCAGTCACATTGCCTGTCCTTTCCTTAGGTTAAACTTCTTTTAGTTTACTGCATAAAAATATATAATTTGGAAAATATGCTAACTTGGGGACATTCATGCATTGAGACAAATATCGAAATTAAACTTTTGTAATAATTCATTTTGTAGATTAGACAGTAGCGAGGAGGTGTACAGGGCAGATTGATTATAACTCGATGCGCTATCCGGACTACCCTCGCCACTATTAATCATGGTGGCGTACATATACCAGCATACATACCCCTGTGGTATAATGTATCATCTAGACTGTTGTGACACTCTAGTCTACAGCGGCTTGATATATGTATTATATACAAGTTTATCTGCGCACTGCTTCTTTGAGTTAATTGATTAGTGACCGTTGTTGTTGTAGCTAGAACTAGGATATATAACATACATAGTGTATAGAAAGAACAAGGAATAGGTTTTAAATCGGACAAATAAATAACATAGCTGTTTATTGATCATCATCCTAATTAAATCAAGCTAAAACTTAAAATTGATGTGTGTCTGAGATGATAACGGATGAGCAACTGGTTCCAAAACGTTATTCCACCAATTTATATAGTGAGATGACAACAAGGTAGCATTATCATATATATATATATATATATATATATAATGGAACCGGTTACGTCACTGCCTCTGCAAAAATGATCATTTCATAGATATCGCTATACAAATCCAAAATACCAGTGTGGTTGTTCATGTGCCACACATGTGGAAGTTCCCACGCACTTCTGTTTCCTTCTCTATTTCTCTACAACTGTTGGGGTCTGGTTCAGGGTCGCATCATTCGGGGATGATCGAGCTGGTTTCAGATAAAACAGGCTCCATGGAGTATGGCCTTGTCTCACGATACCCAAGGTAGGAGGGTGTACTGTGGTGGAGGGGGTCCGTCTCCCCATCCCACACCAGTCCTAATATAAGTGACATCCTCTGCAAAAAGTCTTATGGCCTGGAATATCAAATTAAGATAGTGTCTTGGGGAATCAAATATGGTTGTTCAATGGTTGTTTCAAATTTTGAAAACTTAATTTTGTTCCATGGTTACCATGGAAACCCTCATTTGCATAGCTGTGGTATCGGCAGGTTTGGATGCTCTATCAACATTGTGGTTACCATGGCAACAAAATGCAAATAGTCCATATTTTTTCACCAGAAATGAAAACTATGAAAATTTTTATTTCTAGCATCAATTTAGCTGATTTTTATGATTTCTAAACCAAATAAAGGCTCTAGAGCCATGAATAGGCGTTTCCATAAGGCTGGAAATTCCAGAAACTGTCCCATTATTTAATTTAATTTTAAGAAGAACCGTGGGGGTCGTGAGAGGGTGTCTGCATGACCCATAGGGGATCGTTACGTACCGAGGGCGAAGCCTGAGATACATACTATCTGCAAGGGTCGTAGGGACACCTGAGGATGACCCCTAAGGTTCTATATTTCATCACCCAATCAAAGCTCCAAATATGTTAAAAACACTGAAAAAGAGGAGCGGTACGTACAGCCTGTCACTACACACTGACCCTTATACGCACTGCTCGTCGGCTGTACGGGTGATAAAACCATCTGTAGGTAATACCAGGGGTTATGGTACTCACTTACCACCGACACAAGGAGAAGGTTAGACAGGGAGCTTAAGGATGGAGAGGTATTTCTCAGCACGGCCTATCAGTCACTGACTCACTCGGCGATAAATGAGACTATGAGTAAAGCAAAGGTTACTCTGATGTTAACCACCTTAATTCTCTGATTATGTGGCTGAAATAGCATTAAAAACAGAATCAGCGGGATTTAGCATAGTACCTTTTGGTTTAATACTTGGAAGTTAAGTACACTGGGTTTAAATCCCTAATCGGTGACAACGCATTAGTGTCACTATGTGCCAACTGGATTTATTGAATAAAAAAAAAGGATCAGTCTTAATAAAACACCTCTACACTGTTTTGAAATTAGGGAGTTATAACCTGATGTGAATACACACGTACATTTGTAAAAGTGTAAACTTTTTCGATTGGAATGTCAATTTCAAATATAAATAGAAAAACGTTTGTCAGAGGGGAGTTGTGAACTATAGGGGTCTGGGGCCATCATACCTCAATTAGAATACCTCACATAAAAATATGCATGTCAGCATATTGGCAATTATGTACCAGCATACCAGCTGTACCCGTCATCCAGTTAGCGGGGGCTGATAAACTACAGGGCGGGTGTACTCTACGGGCCGTACATTACCTACCTCCCTTATCGTGAAGTCAAGTGGGATGTACCCACCGCCTTATTCTGGTCCATAGAATTCGTGATATTGCCTAAATACACAAAGAAAAAAAAAATTTTTTTTTTCATTCATAATGTACCGCATTTTCACAATAATAATCTATATAAAAGATAATTTTAACCCTTTTGGCCTGATATTCTGAAAAATTGGTAACATTCTTGTACTCCTCCAAGGACTGTTCAGTTACAAGACCCTGATCAGGGAATCATAACTTTGTAACTCCAAAAAATAATTTAGAATCTTCAAATTATAAGCTTCCATTATCATGTGTAATATGCTGTAATTTATCATAGAAAACTAGTATTTACAAGCATTTTTTTCACATGTCAATGTAAAACATGTAAATGAAAAGGTTAACAACTTGTTGACAATTGAACCATAATTATCACGTTAAGTTATGCTTCTTCTGTCTGCATTTATGGTCACATCTACAAACACACCTATTCATTGCTCTGTTAGAGTTCTGTTTACTAATTAAGTAGAAATGCAACACTATAACCAACTTGACTATAATGAACATTATACCAATATCTGTTTTGATAATCTTAGTGGCTATCGGGTATGAGTATATTTGCCATTCTGCCAAGTGTTGAATCAGTGATCAGGAGAGTTTGACAGTCCGAAAAGAAAACCCTTACTGGGTTGTAGCCCCTTGGTGTAGCCCAAGAGGAGTGAAGCCTCCCAGGGAGTCAGTCAGCATGAAGCCATAAGGAGGGCTTCTCCATGGGTAAGGTGTATTGAGGGGTAACTAGGGGGTACTATGTGTAGAGGGTTTTAGCAATGATGACATGTATGTAGGGGTGATTTAGGGTATACTACTAACAAAACCTATTTGTCTGAAAGGATAACCACATGTTCACCATTATAATTATACATGTGAAGGTTACTGGAAAAGGATATCTATATATGTATCTAGGAATAAACTGATTTAAACTAATATAATATAATATAATATAATATAATATAGTATGCTAAACGGGTCCTAATTGTGCCTAGCGCCAACATTTTGCTGACCATAAAACCAATAGTCCTTAACACCCGAAATAACATTTCTCGTCCATAAGCTATCGAACCACATTTGGATCGCCATACAAACACTGTTTCCTTAGCATAGGGCAATACCGATATATGCAGGATAATAGAGTAAATGATTCACCATGCACAATGTGATGAAGTTGCACAAGCACGGAATGTGGTCCATGAGGTGTAAGGAGCAGGGAGTGAGTTGTGAGTTGGTGGACGGGGTGAGTTGGAGGTGGCTGACTCTGTGAGTGGCCCACTGCCCCTACCCCCTCTCACTGCCTATTCTCATTCAGCCCCCGCGTCCCGGGCCGTTTATCACCACCTCCCATGCCCCCAGGGTCGGTCAGGGGCTTATATGGCGCATCCCAACACCCCTCCCTGCTGTCTCCCTGCCCCTTGAAGGCATCCAAGACGTCCTCAATCCTTCTATACCAGTTTCCCTCCTCTGTGTCCTCCTTTCTCACTTCAAACATTTTAAATATTCTCCCTGAATTATCCCACGGTGTATATCCTTTTTCTTCAACCCTTCGGAGACGTCTTAGCTACCAATTTACCGAATCTGATGTGCTATCTAATATTACGTTTTGAGATTTTCATTTCAATAGTATTTAAAGTAGGATTGTCAAGTTTCCGATGATTTAGTTTTTGTTTTAATGATTATAGTCCTACCTTATCCTGTCCTCCTTTTCCACCACCAACTCCCTACCACCACAGCCCTATCTCTCCCATCCTCCCCCTCCCCCTACCTGTCCCTACCACCACAGCCCTATCTCATCCCATCCTCCCTCTCCCCCTACCACTCGGAGTCCCTACCACCACAGCCCTATCTCATCCCATCCCCCTCTCCCCCTTCCAGTCCCTACCACCACAGCCCAATCTCATCCCATCCTCCCTCTCCCCCTACTAGTCCCTACCACCACAGCCCTATCTCATCCCATCCCCCTCTCCCCCTACCAGTCCCCACCACCACAGCCCTATCTCATCCCATCCTCCCTCTCCCCCTACCAGTCCCTACCACCACAGCCCTATCTCATCCCATCCTCCCCCTCCCCCTTCCAGTCCCTACCACCACAGCCCTATCTCATCCCATCCTCCCTCTTCCCCTACCAGTCCCTACCACCACAGCCCTATCTCATCCCATCCCCCTCTCCCCCTACCAGTCCCCACCACCACAGCCCTATCTCATCCCATCCTCCCTCTCCCCCTACCCGTCCCTACCACCACAGCCCTATCTCATCCCATCCTCCCTCTCCCCTACCAGTCCCTCCCACCACGGCCCTATCTCATCCCATCCTTCCTCTCCCCTACCAGTCCCTCCCACCACAACCCTATCTCATCCCGTCCTCCCTCTCCCCCTACCAGTCCCTACCACCACAGCCCTATCTCATCACGTCCTGCCTCTCCCCCTACCAGTCCCTACCACCACAGCCCTATCTCATCCCGTCCTCCCTCTCCCCCTACCAGTCCCTACCACCACAGCCCTATCTCATCACGTCCTGCCTCTCCCCCTACCAGTCCCTACCACCACAGCCCTATCTCATCACGTCCTGCCTCTCCCCCTACCGGTCCCCACCACCACAGCCCTTCAAGTATCTCATTCCATCCCCCCTCTCCTCTTACTAGTCATGCCCACCATAGCCCCCCCCCTCCCCTCCCCACCCCTTGCAAAGCAGGGATTGTGTCCTTATCCCGTCAACTCCTACTCCCGCTCCCTATTATCACCCCAAAAGCAAAGTACCCGTTTTCTTCCCGTCGCTTCTTGTCGTGCCCTAATATTCCTCCCATACCTCCACCGCGGGCGCCACAGCACTATACCACCACCACCACTACCACCACCACACCACCGCCACCAGAACCACCTCTCAGGCTTCCCGCCGCTGGTGCTCCGACGGTCCCTCACTCAACCAATCGATCCCACCGACACCAGCGCTGTGCCCGACGCGCATGCGCGAGCGCATGGCCGTGTGATCAGGCGGTCAAGGCGGGCCAAACCACGCCGAGTCTCGGCCGGGCCGAGAGGTGGGACGAGATGAGAGGACATGGAGGCGCCACTAGGGGGAGTCAAAGAGCGGAGGTCGGGCAGAGAGGGAACCACGATACTCAGGACCTTTGACTGTTTAAACGTGGACAGCTTTAGGACGGTTTGACTCCACACCTTTAGATCTCCGTCCCCACCACTCTTCAAGCCTGGACATCTGAGCCCAGTGTACTGGAGCTGATCAACCGTGAACAATGTACACCTACAATCACACCACTCCACAAACTGACATACCTCTCACTAAAGATTGGACACTGAGTCTCCCCGTGATATTTGTGCCACTTCTTTGTTGATGGTGTATATTGTATACTTTACCACTGCCTGTAGCTGTTACTATTGGCCCTCACGTGTCTGCGTGACTGGGAACAGACCACTAGGAGACCGTGTAAAAACGTGGGAGTCCCTAAACCTGTGGAGCCGGAATGTGCCACACATGTGTTTCTGATGACGACCGTTGTACTGAGTCCTACACCACATGTATGTTGGTGACATCTGCTGGTGCCCTCATCACCTGGTGACAACCATTTTACTTACCGTGATACCAGCATAACCTATTACAACACATACCGGAAGCTCTAGGCATATAATATAGTTCTTTCATTCAACTGGATACAAGTCGCCATGGAGTGTGTCACGCGGCGACATGCTACACATGTACACTGGGTGATCGGATCATCCAGTAAGGATCGTCGCCTGGATACAGATAACCCTACCACTAGATGCTCCCACTATAGGTGTATCCATGTGTGAAGCCGCTTCATTACACCTACTCGGGGACATGTGACAACCGACCTACGAGCCCAGGCTGTTGTAAATGTTCCCCAGTGAAGCTCCCTTTGGCGGCGGGAACGGCGTAATAACCACGTCAGCGTTTCTACTACCACTACTACTCACTCGTACTACTACTACTACCTTCCTCCCCTGGAGGACAGCGTTTACAACTGGAGGCAATAACCAGCCACATAATATGATGCCAGCGTCATCCCCACTCACCGACCGACCATCATTACCAACCACAACAATTGACACAGCGGTGAAAGGTCACAGGAATAACAGGCACGTTGATTGCTGTGACCGTTACAGGTACCCCATCCAACAACCGCTTTGCACGGTACCCGTCCCACTGTAGCAGCGCAGTTTACAACTGTTTCAATAAGCATTGGCTGCGGCGGTTTGGGACCCATCCCAACTCGAGGCGTCCCAACCGGCAGCCCTGATTGGGCGGTCCTCCCGGCCGTGCACGGGGCGTTATTCAGGCTGATTGAATCCGGGGATATTTGATCGGGACTGACTTACCAGTCGCCCCCCCCCCTCCCACTCCGGGCGGGGAGCAGGTGGCCCGAGCAGGTCTCTGTGCCGTCAGTCGGCGAGCAGCTCGCTCTAATCAACTGGTAGCTACTCACTGGGGTAGGGGGGTTTAGGGGATTTTTGTTGTATAGAGATTTCCCTATTTGTGTCACCATGAAGGAATGCTGCGTTTTCTTATTGTAGTAGGAGTTTGCTGTGATAAATGCAAAGGGCAATTCTTCTACAGATAAATGATATGTCTTAGATCTGGCAATAACTTAATTCTTACAATATATAAAACATATAACACATAAGACATAAAGAGCAAATCAGTTGTATCGATAGCCTGTTTTCAACAGACAACGGTTACTCCTAGAAATATCCATCTCCGTTTTTTAATGTTACTCCCTAAGAATTAGGGTAGGGTATAACTTCGGTATAGATCATTTGCGCGCTGGTCAATTGCCATTGATGCATTGATTATTAACATCTTTATCGTGTATACATTATGCATATAAAAATAATTATAGTAATTGATACATAACCAGCACATCACCTTTTCGAATGGCCTATTTTCAATATGGTATTTTAAAGTCAACGAATACACTAAGGGCTGGTTCCAGCAATATCCATCTCCCCTTGCCAACATGCTAAGCAGTTGCCTCCTATGATTAGCGTCTTGACCAGTGCTCACCTTGGCATGATTGTAAAGGACGACACCTTTATCACGTCCCACACCTGCTCCCGGACAGTCCCGACTGACCAGTGGTCAGCACTGATGCAGCAGGTGTGGTGGGGGATGACACCTGCCAAGCACTGTCCCCTACCTGCCCCCCTCCCCTCTCCTGTACGTGTTGCATACAGCACCCCGCCCCGTCCTCCAGGGGGGAGCTGTCAGCCAGTCCTCACCACACTGTGGAGAGCCGACAGGCCGCGGCCTCCAGGAGGGGAGGAGTGGTAGGGGGGAAGCCTGTACTCCACTACGCAGCAGACAAAACTGCCTAACATTGTGGGGTTTTAGGACTAAAGATTGTGAGTGTGTCCATTTCAGGTAGGAAAAATCGTGAGTAGGTGCTCCCGATAGTTATAAACATGTTGGTAAATTCTCATGATCTTTTGCTCACAATTTTTGGGTTGCCAAAGATCGGGAGCTTTTGAAGGTATATTCCACCTCAAGATTTTTTGCATACACCCAAAGATCGTAACAGACTGCCGATGTTTAGCCTTCTTTGCCAAACATCGGCAGAATTTTCAATTATATTGTGACAAACATCGTATAGTGGAAAACGGCCTGAAGGCCCGTTCCTGCAGGCGGCCCGGCGTGTTGACATACAGTTACGTCTGACGTGATTTGGGACCAGGAAGAGGGATCTGCGCATGCGTATTGGGAGCGGTGTTTATTTCCCCGGAGAGGGGAGGGGGCGATATTGCAGGAAGTAGAGAGGTCTGTATCAGAATGAGGAAAGGGAGTATTGGAGAATTTAGTGTAAAGGGGCCACAAATGAAGGGGAGGGGGTAATACTGATGGATACAGCTGTAAGGAGGTTTTTCAGAAAATAAATCACATGAATATAGATTAATATGATGTTGGCTACATTGACGAGTCTGTAGAAGATACAGTAGTTACTTAATGTTAGACAAATAACATTTATCCAGCGAGACTCCCTTGTAGGCTTGTTTGTCAAAGAATATATTGATCCTGCATAGAACACAGAATTACCATTATTTTAGTTCATGTGATGCTGAAAGAATGCATAGATCCTACTCTTACCCCACCCCACCCCGGCCCGTAGGCCCATAGAGAGGTGGAGGATACCACTCAATAATGTGAGCGGTATTTGAAGATGACGCATCTCTCTATCAACAACATTGTCTGCCAGGCTATCCATACTCGGCCTACTTCGATAAAACTAGTCTGATCCACGCTTAACGTGAGTTTGATGTGCGGCTATGTAAGAGGAAAAGCTTGTTTTTGTACGCTCTTGTCCGCCGGGGATTCCCATGTAGTCTGGGGGGTAGACCACATCAACCAACGCCCACCACCAACTCGCATCAAAGGACTCAATGCCCCCTTCGGCCGGTGACTTACCGTGATAAGGATTACCCAACATACTTCCTGCTAGACCGTTAGTCCCCTGGGTTAGAATTATTATTACAAAACATTGTGGAAATTGGCTGGGTTGATGTTCCTCTATAATCTATCAAACCGTTGTTATGTTCAGAATGGTTCTTCTTCGACATATTGCTGGGGCATTTAACAATTACGTCTTGCAGAGGCTCTAAAATAGTTTTCTGCTTAAGAAATAGAGAGCACTTGGTCTGTTAGAATACAGCGTATACAAAAACATAATAATATATCGAGAGTGCCCAGCGAGTCTTTGGGATGTTCCAACTATATCCAAGCACATTTAATTTTGTTTAGTGTTAATATGAAGTTGGGAAGGGGGGCTATAAAAGGAAATATTCACAAAATGTGCCTTAAGTTCTTGATGCCCTGCAATCTGAACTTTGTAAGGTATGAGGGAGTCCTATGAGGGAGACTTTGTGAATATCCCCTGGGTTCGCCACTCCAAGGCTGTGATTCACGATAAACGCAAATCAATTTGAAAAGCGGGACAAGGGTTGAAGGGAGACTGTTGATCTACACTTGAGCTAACCGTTTTCTCCCAGCAATCGTTGCTTGCAGTGGAGGGCCAGATTTCAGAATGTGTATGGCCTAAAATGGTGTGGGCTTCTCCTTACATAGGGGACCAAACAAACTGAAACCACCTACGAACATGGGCCTACATAATGAGCAGCTCATAGACCCTACATAGTGCAGGAAGTGAGCAGGTGTAGGTTGAATGGAGGGCCCATTCACTGCGATGGGGTGTGAGTGGGTCTGCTAAAAGTGTAGGCTGCTTCGGGAGTGCTAACATATGAATATTGGGATATAGCAAATATCAGGCATATACCGTGCTTTTGTGCAGTGACACAAAGCTAGCCTAGGTGAGCAGGTGTTTGCCGAGTAATGGATGGGTTGTGAGTGGGCTGTGAGCAGGTGGTTGAGCAGGTCCGTGGTTGGGTAAAGAACATGCGCATCAGCCTCTGTGAAGATGTGTAGTAGGGTCAGCCAGTCGGGGTGGGTCGAGTATTCTAAAGCTACGGATTTTGGTGGGGTTAGCCGTTAAGCATTAAAGTGAGCTTGAATGAACTATAACACAGCTACAACTTAGTGATTCAGATATCATAGTAATTTTATGAATAAATCTCTATTTTCAAACTGGTTTTAGAGCAGCTT
Organism: Lepidonotus clava; assembly: GCA_936440205.1. Lineage (NCBI taxonomy): Eukaryota > Metazoa > Annelida > Polychaeta > Phyllodocida > Polynoidae > Lepidonotus > Lepidonotus clava. The sequence continues at coordinate 9,119,430 of OW387144.1, forward strand.
ATGTGGCAGATCGTACCAGTCAGTAAGAAACACATGTGAAACCACATATGTAAGAGGTTCTGAGGAAGGTCGCAATGACTCCGAAGAAAAGCTTATACCAAAAATGTACTGGGCATCTCTTTTGAGTAGCTCTTTAATTAATATGTCCTTAAGAAGGTCCAGTCTAGCATTAAGCCTGACTGAAAATGTAGTGGGTTTTATCCCGTACTTGTTGGGTCTGTGGGGAGGTTTAAGGCCCAGCTGTGGGGCTATAGATAGGCTGAACAGCCTATGGGGACATAATTCACGGTCCATTAAACAACTGGGTCAATGTCTGTGTGACCCAGTAATGGCCTTGACCCCAATCCTCGTGCTGAGCAGCTCTGAGTAGATTGTTCATCATTGCCATGTTTAGTCAGCAAAGCTTCTGGCTCGGTGCACCAGCCCAGCCCCTGGCTTGGTGAAGCAACCAAGTTCTCGGCTTGGTGCACCAGCCCAGCTGTTGTCTACGTGCACCAGCCCAGCTGCTGTCTCGGTGCACCAGCCCAGCTCCCGGCTTGGTGCACCAGCCCAGCTCCTGGCTTGGTGCACCAGCCCAGCTGTTGTCTTGGTGCACCAGCCCAGCTCCTGGCTTGGTGCACCAGCCCAGCTGTTGTCTTGGTGCACCAGCCCAGCTCCCGGCTTGGTGCACCAGCCCAGCTCCCGGCTTGGTGCACCAGCCCAGCTCCTGGCTTGGTGCACCAGCCCAGCTCCTGGCTTGGTGCACCAGCCCAGCTCCTGGCTTGGTGCACCAGCCCAGCTGTTGTCTTGGTGCACCAGCCCAGCTGTTGTCTTGGTGCACCAGCCCAGCTCCCGGCTTGATGCAGCCACCAAGCTCGCTCCTGACTGGGTGCACCAGCTCAGTTGCCGATTATTGCACCAGCTCAGCTCCCACCTTGGTACATTAACTCAGGTCTTAGCTTGTTACACTAGCTCAGCTCCCAGTATAGTGTAACAGCTCAGCTCCAGCTACACAAACTAAGCCCTAAACTGGGTACATCAGCCAAGCTCCTGTAGTGGTGTACTAATAGCTAAGCTTCGTGCTTCGTGCACCATCTTGTATCATCAGGCTGGTTCGCGGCTTGTTGCACCAGCTCAGCTCCAGGATGGTACACTATCTCAGCCTCCTGCCTGGTACATGAGCTCAGGTCATAGTTTGGTACACCAGCCAAGCTTCTGGCTTAGGTCTCAGCTTCCAGCTTGGTCAGTCCAGCCCAGCTCCTGCTCAGCCTCAGCTGATCCCCAGTCCCCTTTCGCCTGCTCAACACTCCGTGGCCGTCCTTTCCCCTTCCCTCCACGTTTCACTTTGATTCTCCACAAAAATCGATGGTGAGGCGAAAACCACCGCTCATTGATTGAATGGGGGTTGCCCTAGTTCCCCCTAAAAGCCCCAGTCCCCTGTCCCCCCAAGAGTGATATGCTACTATAGTTATTGACTACTATTATGGGCATACATCGTCGTTTATGATAGCAGAGGGTTAATTCAGTACTTCTGATTACTCATTGATTTCATAATCAATCATAATTTCATTGATATTAATTTATAGATATGAACTCAATCCTTTTTTGGGTTCTCCTCCTCGAACACCGATAACAGAACATTTACCAGATGCACAATTACCTTGTGTTATTAGGTCAATGTTTATAAGCTCATATCTACCCAATCCAGCCGAGATAAAAACGACCCCAATATCTATCCTTCGATCTTACTTTATCCCCCCTTCCCCAAAGTGAAATTGCGCCTCAAGGCCCGTTCCTTACTTAGGGCTTTTTGTATTGAAGCCCCCAGACTAAACTCGCCTTTTTTGCACTGTAAACCTAAAACCTATAATCCACATATCAATTTAGCTGCCGATTTTATAAATCGGCAGTGGGAATAACGATTGAATACATACATGTTATACATCACAAATTAGGCCATATAATTCTCTCTCAAAGGGGATATAGGATGTTTAGTTCCATGTCATATTCTCAGAGCAAATCAGAGAAATCCACATCAAAATCGGTATGTGGAATACAGGCTTTACTCCAAACTAAACCACCTTTTGTACCCCCTCATGTATTCCTCCTTCCCGCCTGTACAGCCCACCCCAGCCGCCCATCGACAGCGCCCCCTGTTGTGGCCAGGCCGAACAATACACAGGCCCCTTTGATCTTAAGTCGGCCCTTGATCCCTAAAGTAACATACCCACTTGGAAATGTTCTCCCAATTGGCTGACTGATCAGGCTAAAATCATCGACGAATCAGATATAGGTCAGTTATAAAGACAGTTTGAAAGTTAGAAAGCAGTCCTCCCATCCCCCCACGCCCCACGTAGTGTCAGCTTAGGTCATCAGCTCAGTAGGATAGGTGAAAACCTGAAATTTCATGGTTGTTAGTGATGGATGTGAACAGTTATTGAAACTTGCAACATTTTGTCTCTATATCAGGCAGCATTGGTTTTGGATTGCTTTAAAGCTCCTGACTGGTTGTCAATATTTTATTTAGTACATACTGTTTTGTCAACGTGTACATGTATCAGTAAGTCATTATAAAAATCAAGAATATTGCAACACAACCAGTTAAAGTATTGTGTTCTGAATCCCAATCCTGAGCTTTAGTTTAGGATCAACAGCCTATCTACTGAAAAATTGAGGTGGGATAGAATGATGAATTACTGAATCATTACTTTTGGGGTCAGGGTGACCAACGTTGATTCATTGGTACCACTCATTGGCATTGTCACTGCATGGGTTAGAGTCCCATGCAATGCAGCATGGAAAATAGGACATATGGATGACCCCCAAATGGTCCACTTGACTACAATGGAAGAATATTTAATCGAGTGAACTTAGCCAGTAAAAGTAAGCAAAATTATTGATTTGGTGACGGTTCCTAACACTAATTTGGTAATTTATTTAACTAATTAATATATTCATATGGTATAATTCCGTTCCTTAATTCCTGTTTATTAAAGTCTAGAAGCGTTTCGATTCTTGGTTGTTAGTAGTTATTTATACCTGTCTTCACTGATGTAGGAGTTGGTTAAGCGGTAGACATGTTTCAATTTTAGGTTTGAAGGATCCTCAAATGTTCTCAGTTGCCCTCTTCCTGATACTTGAAGCAGATGGTGATTGTTGGTCAAGTATAGAGTCAGTGATAGTCATTCCAGTTGAGGTACCGTAGAACCCATTACCCGGATCCCAGAGCCGGTCCTAGTGGGAGGGCAGGTGTATAAGGCATTCCGACTTATTGAAATATCCTACCCCCTGCGGCCCAGACGTCGTCTCGATGGGTGTTAGGGGTACCAGTCTATTGGTCCGGGAAGAGCTCGTCATTCGATTTGTAATTTGCCATGAGAAATTCCTCCAGACGGGTCAATAATGTCATACAGTTCACAAGTATGCGAGATTTATTTCAAGATCTGCGTCTTTATTAGTTGAAAACGCTAGTGTTTAAAGTATCTGAGACTAAATTACACATCTGGAAATTGACTCCTTCCCCCGCCAAATGAAGAGTTTATCTGGATACTTTATGAACGAGTTGTAATGGTTTTGGAATCGGAAAAGGGAGTATAACTCTTTGACCGCCACTGCCCGCTGTACAAGCCTTAGTTGTATGACCAGGCCTATCGTTTGTAAATGTAGATAACAGGCCCAAAAGGCAGAATATCTCAGAACCAACCAAAAGTGAAAACGTCAGATAAGATCGTCATTATCTGTTAAAAGTAAGAAATGGTCCTATCGAAGATACGTCCCTATCTCTATACTGTCTACATACTGCGGAAAAAAGGGCTGATGGCCGCTCAGTGTTGACGGTCACTGCATCCATAGACATATGTATCTCTATGCTGCATCCATCCCGTAAGGCCTTTTGGCAGTGGTTACCCTTTTACCATTTCAAGACATAATTGATATCCCCCCAGGGTTTGATGGGTGAAGGGTAGTTGGAACATTGACCTCATCTCTAATGACTATCTTTAATGGGGGCTAAATCATAATGGTCATGTATAGTATGATATCTAACAAAACTAAAGTAATGGTAAATGCAATTAATAATAGGTACTCATTAGATGTTGGCCTAGTAACTAGCGGCAACATAATTATGATTAAAGGCCTACATTCCAGAGAATAATTCATATCCTTATTGCGGCCTTTAAACATAATACTTTCTTTAAAAACTCAGTTCGCAGCTAGGTCTCTAATTCAAGGTCCCCATCGTATCTTTTCAGCGAACCAACCCACAGAACCCTATCACAGAATAGGCCCTGAGGAGTGAGTAACTCTCATCCCGGCCTGATCCATGGCCGCCCGGATTATCCATAACAGACAGTCTTCTGTGCGGGGGTTATTTAACGCTGCACCTTTATTTGTGAGTGACCTTAAGGAAGGCAGTGTGTGATCGCCTTGGGATCAGTCCAAAGCGCGTGGCCAAGACTCAAAAAGACGCTCCCGCTCCTGATTAAATTCGCTCTTTTTGCGATATTCATAACATTGACGGATTAATATTTCGCCCGGTCAGAGGCGTCGACGTTTGGAGCTCGTCTGTTTTGTAATTACTTCTGCACCCGTGATTTATTTCTTAAACCTTGGAATTAGGATGAGGTTGTTGAAGAAAACTGATATGGGACACTTTGTTTAAAACTCCCCGAGCGCTTCTCAGTCCAAACAAACGTAGGACGCACGGAAGTTAGGATAAACGAATGAGAGTTATTTGCACAGGGATGAAATACACTTTCAATATGCAAGAGTGACAATCAGAGATAAAGTTACACGGAAGTCTAGCAGCTCTTCTAAACATCTGCCGACAAGATAAAAGGAATGAAATACGTGTTAAATGTTTGTTTTACTGAAAAAGTCTTTCAATACGCACAGAGAAACAATTTAAAGATACAGAAATGTTCATGCCATACCCACGAAGGATACGTAAGTCAATGTTAAAACATTCTAATTAATGGTTGGATGCCACTGCCTACAACCAGCCATGACTGTGTTAACTTTACCTGGCAGTGACCATACACACTGGGGGTGGAGGAGAGGTAGGTGGGCCCCTGCCGCCCCCTCCCCCCGCCGCCCCCACCACCCCCCGCCCCTCCAGCACCCCTCCCTCCTCCTGCTCCTCCTCCTGCTCGCCGCCTCCTCCAACCACCTCTCAGTGCTCTGTTTCAACCCCCTCGTTGCAGCGTCCTCGGCGGGTTCCTCCAGGGCGGGCGGCAGGTCGCCCTACAACCTCACCATCAGCGCCGTGGAGGCCCGGGCGGCCACCGTGCACTGGGACCTTCCGCCAGTCGTCCTGCCCCCCTCCGGACAGACCAACGCCACCTACGGCACGTCGTCCGCCACCCTGGACGGCCTCCTCCTGCCCCCGGTGACGGGCTTTGAAATGACCATCAGACCCACCTTCCCCATGTCCGAGGTGCCCAGGGTCTCAGGTGGTTCAGGAGGGCCAGGAGGGGGCTCAGGACCTGTGGGCGGGTCGGGAGGCCCTCAGCAGGGCCCTGGAGGCCCTCTGCCGACCGTCGCCCCCCCTGACGGGGCACCGACGGCCCCGCCCCCCCGCGTGGTGACCCTGGACGGACACAGGAGGAGCTTCAGCTTCCAGGACCTGACCCCCCGCACGGAGTACCAGGTCTACATCGTGGCCTACAGCAGTGAGGGGCCCGGCAACGTCACCGAGACCATCACCTTCACCACGCTCAACGGTGAGTGCCAGTATTTTTTATTTTATTTATTTATTTTTCATTTAACATCTCTTCGAATACAGGAAGTTCTTCTGATGTCGATGATTAAACATGATGAAAATCAAAATGATGAACATTATGAGTATACGATAAATGGTGTCAGATTTGTATCTAATCTACTATATTACAACATATCAGTAATCAAACAACCACATTTATCTGACATATAGATTATGGTATAACAAACACGTGCAGGTAGACAGCTGAGTCGGTCTGCAGTACTTATGATTATTGGTGCCAATCATCTCTGAAATGTGTTTGATTTGTATGAATCCACGGGTCTGGGGTTAACATACAGCTTTGGAGAGTTTTATTATTGTTTGTCTTGGAATTTCCGGTATTTGCAAAGTGAATATTGCTCATGCATGGATGAAATTCAGGCCAATGATCTCGGTATGAATATTGCTCATTCATGCATTTCAGGCCAAGGGTCTTGGAATGAATATTACTAATAATCGTATATCAAGCTAACGATCTCAGTTACCATAGACAAGGTAAAAGAGGATAAAAGAAGAACCGTATTGAGATGAATTCTGTGATCGTCATTTGAAGATTCAAACACTGTTACCACATATTTCTTTCAGTCTTTCTCCCCGGATCCAAACCTGATGTGAATATTTAATGTAAACCCTTTTTCAGAGTCGAGTCCTTCCAAAGACATGTTGCATGCTGATGCCGTCAACTTCCTCATATAATAGATAGTGGTAGAGCATGCCTACAATAGCACTAGGTATGTGAAAACCGGAATTACACCATCTTGGTCCGGACTATTATATGTCCATATTCATAGAGCCAGCAGTGAGATTATGTAAGACTCATACCCACTAATCGGGTGCCGTGTTGGGGGCTGGGGGCTGGATGTCATAACCCTTGATGCCTGCCTGCTCCCTGGGGGTTAATCGTACAAGGTAAATGTGAATGTTATGAATCCATGAAATCTCACACAAATTGCTGTTTCCTGTATTGAAGGCCCTATTATTATGATATCAATCCATGTGTTAGGCACACGTTCATTTTTTTACAAGCTAAATTATCTAGCATTTTGCGAATCCTTTTTTCAATTTGGGTGCACTCCAAAGGAAATTAAAGCTTATTGTAGGTAGGAATACGCTTTGATTTCCCTTTTGTTTTAGCATTTCTTCCACACAGTTGGTATGTGATATCAGTGTTATTGCTGGTAAATGCATGTGTACATATTTTGATTGGGTTGTGCATATTTTATCTCACTAATTCTGCTCTCTTAGTCCCCCTATGTGTCCCATCACATGAATCAGTGATTAGATAGAAGTGGTGCCTGACTGATTAGCTGAAGCAGCATCATTATCTACCAGCCATCCCTACCACTACAATTGGCCATCTAAATGGAAAGCAAGCTTTGGCCGGATTATTCCTCTATGTTTGCCGGCCCAACCTATGTAAATACTGATGGGCATTGGCTAATAGAAGCCTACCGTCATTATAGGCCTGATGAGATGCAAATGGTGATAGGTATGTTCTACTCTACAGGCGGACAACTGGTCGGATAATGAGTATTTTTATTTGAATGTTATGTTCAACCATAACTCATTTTGCAGCTACAGGACTAAAGCACGGTGCCTAAACGAGCTAAACTCTGAGTTGGGTGAGCTGCAGCTGATGCCAATTGGGGCTCAGACTCTGATGACACCAAATTTCCATTCAAAGATAATTATGACATAGAAATATGCATTACTGCCTAGCTGTATTATGTAAGTCGAACTCCAGCTACAGTGTATTTACTTTTAGCTAGGCTATATTTTCTACTCATGTAACCGCGGAGTATTCCATAGATTATATCATCGCTAGCTGTATGATAATCTGTGAAGTATGGTACACATACTATGATATAAGAACCAGCTATCGACTATGTGAAGTATGAAATATGGCGGTTTAGCCCTAACAATGGGAGACTCTGGCAGGTCCCAGCCCGAGGGGGGCGCGGGCCCACAGTGGGAGCCGCGCTGAGTGCTAAGTCCGATGTCTTTCCCAACCCAAGGCTGCAGCCTAAACAACCCACCTACATTAGACCCACCTAAGAACAAAAGTAGACTAAATGACCATAAAGCTTACTTGACGTAAACGGTGTATTAATGAAAGAAAAGTTAGGCCTGGCTCGTATCATGGAGATTATTTTACTCTCCATGGTCGTATCTTCAATTTAGATAATCAGATTTCCGGGTCCAGACCCACCTACTGCATCCTTCCTGTTCAGTAATCCCTGTAAGTGACATAGTGAATAATGCAGAGAGTGATTGTGTTTGGTGAAATGAGAGAGAGGCACGTAGAAGCATAAGGAAATTAAATACAAGTCATGTAATAAAGAAAGTAGCAACAACAGCAACAACAACAGCAGAAGCAGCAGCAGCAGCAGCAGAAGCAGCAGCAGCAGTAGTAACAGGATGAACCTGCAATGTAAGATAGGGAACTATAATTATTAAAAAAGCCAACAAAGAGAAACGAAATGACAAGAAACCGAAACAGCAGCAAGAAGCTAGTGCTGAACAGGTTGTATTGTAGACAGTCCCAGTCAAGGATGCAACGTTATGATAATGTTGTTACAACGTTTTGGTTGGTTCTGTATTTGGTTCTTGTTATGTTCTTTTGATGACTCCCAATAACACATGCATTGTGACATCATATAACATTCTGGTTACTTTCTTGAACCCAAACAGAATGATCTTATAACATTCTGTTTTTGTTTTGTCCTAACCTCATCAAAAAGTAATGTCATAATAACATTCTGATTTGGTGAGTTTTCAACTTCACCGTCACTACCATAAATGTTACATGCCATCATAGTAACAAATTGACTAACAAAAGTATGGTTGCAGGACGTTTCTGTTAAGTCGCAAGCTGGCTGGGATAAGAGGCCCATTGAGGTAGGCCCCGTCAGATAACACCCACCCACCCCTGAGGGGGGCTGAACAGCTGGCTTCACTCTGAACCACTTCTACCGCCACTTTTTGGGGTCCTCTTGGAGCTGATAGCGAATTCTCGTTTTATTCCCTTCTCTCAGCCATGTATCTAATTAGACACACCATACCGGGCACTTGTGGCTGGCGGCCATGGCGCTGTTGGCTTGTGTTGTTTCTAGTTCAACTGTTGGTGGGTGTGTAGGTCGTGGGTTACTGCGCCATACCGGCGTCAAGTGTTTACTACAGGCAGGAAGAGGAAGAGAGAGGACTGATGCACCGATTAAGCCCATCCCAGTTTACATAATACAAAATTGACCAAAGCAATTTCATCCATAGATTGCTCCTAAAATTTGTAAAAAGCATACTTTGCGATTGGTCTTTTTCCCAAAGAAACCAATGTTAATGCCTGTCAATCTAACCTATAATGTCCAACCCAATTTTGCCCTGAAATACAGCATGTTGATTGGCTGGCAAACCTCCAAATCAGTCAATTGATAAAATCTAAGAAATCATAATGTTTAATTGGTAATTAGGGATAAAGAAAAATATGATTATTGCTTATTTCAGTGACCCCAATTCTAGGAGACAGGGATGGCTTATTATTGTAATTTTGTCCAACCCTTGTCCAACCCTGGGACATGCCCAATGTGGGATGGGCTTATTACTAATATAAAATGGACCTGAAAATAAAGTTTATGGTTTCAATGAAAATGTATCTCTCAAGGGTCCAGAAGACCAAGCGGTTTGCTAAAAGGTATTTGCATTCAGATCCAAATAGAAAGGGTCCCTCTTGATATTAGAAGAGTAACAAGTCTATAACCGACGGAAAATTGGTATCTTATATTGAGCCTCGACATCCTATAGTTATATATTTGAATTAAACATTTGGCTCTCTCTTAGAGGTCCATTGATTGAGGTACTCCGAGTCAGTGACTAGGGGGCCTAAATCTAAGTTGGATTGATTATACTAGAAGCCAAGTATTGAAAGGGGGCCTTGGGCTCTGGCTCCGAAGCTTTTACCTATTATGACCAAGATATTTCTTGGAAGAAGTATCGCCTTTAAGTCCCCACGGCGTCGGCCGGGTCTGGGGTCTAGACTTTTTACGTGAGGTCGTCATCTCCTCTCGACAGAACGGCCCAGTTGAGTGGTCAGGGGCCGGGGGGGGGGGGGCACTGACTCTTTGAAGGTTACTACCCACTGCCAAACTACCACCCCTGCCTTTTGTGACCGACCGTTCCTGAATTTCTGTTGACCACCCCCTATTTTGGGGGACACAGATCACTGCCTCCCAAAATCAGGGTTTGTCAATATCAGAAAATATACAGACATTAGTGAAACTGCCTAGGAAAACTTCAGATAAAATCTTTCAAGTATATTGTTCTATAAATATGTAGTTCACCGCCCTCCTATTTTGCCTAGAAAATGGTCGATGGCCTCTCAATTTTGACGTGCACTAACCCCGTTTCACAGGTCCATTTGGCAGAGGGTACCATTTCAAGCCCAAGAGCCCCTCCCCCGGGGGGTCAGGGCCGACGGCCGTGGTCAACAGTGGGCAGTATGTCTTTTCCTAAAAGGTTACCCTACTTTATGGGCCTGCTTTAGCCGTCTAAAAGGCTTTGACCATAAACTCAAGTGTGCAAGAATAGTTTTCTCTGGGGCAGTTGCAATATTTCATAGCAATTGCTGAGGGTGTAGGCAGGAATACTATTGCTGTCGGAAACCGGTCAGTTCCACTATGAAATGATATTGTGAAAAGGATATAGCAGATTATACATTTTCGATGGAAACACTCCCCCAAATGTTAGGTACTCGAAATTTGGTTGTGGAAAATGACTTTGATACGTGGGCTAAACTACAGATCTGGAAAAGTAAGCTCTCACTTTACTTACAAATTGGATTATTTGCTGAAATATTTGCTCTCTTGAGTCTTATATCAATGAGCAGCCTGTATATAAAACTTTTTTTACGTTGGCATGATTATATGCTTGTCATTATTTATTGTTTTTGCATTGAGAGTTAAAACATTATGAATTAACCTTACCCTGACATCAAGTTTGGAGACAATGAACCTATGTAACAAATTATCAAAACAAAGTGATGTCAAACCGTTTTGATGGTTTTGAATATTTGCCATTTCACTCAAAGGCAACACTTGCCCAGCCATGTATGTACTTTGTAAAGGACTGTGTAACTCTTTGACTACCCAGACAACCATACTCTCTAACCAATGCCATTTCCGTTCCCCTGCCACGTGTAGCCTACCCTGCTCGCCGAGCATCACAATGCCCGGATGTTAGCAGCCCTCTTCGGGGTTTATTGTTGCCCTAAGGGGCCGACTTACAGACACTCGTTCTGTTTCCCCCCACTCTAAGGCTGAACCATCTCTGATAAGGCCCATCCCGGGAGAGGACCAGAATGGCATTCATTCGATTGTGGCTGGGTACGGTTCCCCTGGTAACGTCGGCTGGCAGTAGGCTGGCTCCATGTATACAGTAATAGGGACATCTGGGGAGAAGGTTCCTGTAGGGGGCAGCTGACGGGGAGAGTATACCAGGCAAGGCCTTCAGGATGGAAGGTCTCGAAATTTCTGAAAACCTTCAATTAGTTTTTTATATCACACTAATAATACAGACCTCTGCAAAAGGATGAAATGCCTTATGTAAGAAGCCCATCCCACATTAGCTATACAGCAGGGTTGGACAAGGGTTGGACAAAAGAACCGCATAAGCCATCCTTTTCTCCTAGAATATAATGCAACTCTCTTCAGGGAATACGCATGGAGGCAATTTAGAAAATATTGCACGGTAAACTGGGATTGGCTTATTTCAAGTTGTGGACGGAATGGTCATAAAAATGGCAGTAATTGTGTGTGCGTACTCCATATATATGAACACTAGTGAGTGTATTTGGAAATGTGGAAAGTGTTTAATTGTAATTTGGATACAACAGGAACACACGCATGCAACATAATACTTGAAATGAAGTACGATATTCTTATAATGCTATATAACATGTCTATAATTTATCATTACTCCTATTTGATATTATTGAAATCCCGAGTAAATTCAGGTAGTGGAGTACAGCCATATAACCGTTTGGCGTGACTGGGAGGTAGGAAGGGTACAGTCCTGGAGTGGTTGATGTGTAGGTGGTTGATATAGGGTGGCAGGTGGCTTGTGATGATTCACACCACTGAGAATGAGGCACCACCTACAAGCAGTGGGAGTTGTTGGCTAGAAATGGGGTCTCCTTATGCTGAACTTGTAACTATCCAAGACCACTGTATGAAGGGAACCTTAGTTCAGCCACAAATCATTAAGGTTCCACTAAAACACATGGTTATTTTTGATTTTTGTCGGCTGTAAAATAACCATGTAAGTCAGTTTCCTCAGTCTTTACTTGGAACCAAAATAACGTAGTTTTGTATTGTAGAAATGGTAAAGAAAAAGAGAGGGGCAGGGCTCAGCACAGGACATTGATTGGCTTTAAGATGTGGAATGCAGAGAAAGAAAAAATACGCAAAATGCTTTTTCCCATATATCAGGGATCTGCGGACCTTATTTTTTCAGACATAAATATGTTGCTGATCGTCTTAATATAACCTATCTTAACTTGTTTTTGTAAAATACAGAAGTTTTCAACACGAAATTCTTAAGACCAACCAGATTTTCATTGAATCGCTCTGCACCTTTTTGAAAATGCTACATGCGGCAAGCAATTGATAAAATGGGTAACTGACAACGTCTCATCAGAGTTCCCCCTTTTAGGGAGAACAAGAGCATTCAGTTATGTTTCAATGCCAAGCCCCAATAGTTCTGAAAAAGTCCATACTTTCAATCCTCCAATTTATCTGGGTTCCTCAACTCCCTATTCCCATTGCTAACACGAAACAAATTAGACAAATGGCTCCTGTGGAGATCCCAGCAGGGGAAGGTGGAGAGGCCGGCGCTGGGAACATGCTTGGAGAGTGTAGAGACTGTGACTGCTGGCAGGGGTGGCTGAGTAAAGCCCCATACCCACTAGGCAATTTTGACCAGAGTCGGCCGATTCACTGGTGCTAAAATCAGCCAACTCTACTTAAAGAGTCGGCCGATTTTACTGCTGACTCATATCAAACACATACATTTCAATGTGGTATACTGACAGGCAATCATAAGAATTGGCTGATTCTCCCAGTCGCCCATCACCGGTAAAATCGCCTAGTGGGTATGGGGCTTAAGGAGAGTGAGACCCTCACAGCCAGTAAAACACCTTTTTGTGGCGGCAGATTCCGCCGCCAGACCCCTGAGCAATGGCCATCTGCGCATGCGCCAATAAACAGCTCGGCCTCTCATCCAGGCCGCTTTTTAAACCCGGAAGCAATCTAACGGCCGAGGCAGGGGAATGGCTAATACCACAAATGGTTTCACTTGTAGCACTAATCAAGTCATACCAGGAAATTGCTAATACTGGGAATGGTTTTATTTGTATTGCAAATCAAGTTGGAGGCTCACTTCATTTTGATAGAATTGTCTGATTATCGCCTGTTCACTCGGTAGTTTACTATGCACACACATTTTCTATGAGTTATTTCTGTTCATGAGGTAATTGATTCTTTTATATGATTGAAAGGTGGCAGTAGGTCATTAGCCATCTGTGACTGCCAGAATATGATGGCCCATCTTTCAGTTACAACAAATGAATTATGCTGAGTTTACACAATTTTGCAGGCAACAGGCAACTGGAAGAATGATCGTCATCACCGGGTAACTGCAATATCTAGCACGTTTAATATTTTCCAAGCGATTTTCCAAGTGATTTTCCTGGCAATCATGTTGCCAGTCGCCTGTCACCCATCACCCAGAATCTGCATCATACCAAGAGGAGTTGCCCGGCGATCCTGAGTTGCCCGGCAACTTTACCGGTGATTTGACCAGTCAACCATTGCCCATAAACGGTCAGAACACTTAGTGGGGATGGGGCTTAAGGTTCTCTTCATACATCTGTCTCAGATAGTTACAGGTTCAGTGTCACAAAACCCTTGTGTTTCTAGCCAACAGTTTCATCTCACCAGCCTGCTGTTTGTAGATGACACCATGTTCTTAGTGGTGTGAATCATCCCGAGCCACCTGCCGCTACACATCACCCAGCTACACGTCAACCTTTATAGTGTCTGTACCGTCCCCGCCTCCCAGCCCTGCCAGGCTGTATTCCACTACCCGCTTTCAGTTGAGATTTCAGAAATCTGAAGTAGGAATAAGGGTACATTATATATCACAAGAAAGGATATTTTCAAATATCTTGTAGCATGCGTTTGTTCCTTTTGTATCCAAATGGCAATTTAGGACCATCAAAATTTCTGACAGTCAAAAGCACCTAAAGGAATATTGGCTTTAAATTCAGTCAATATTTCTCAAGAGGCTTATCTTCTTACAAAACACTGGGTAGTTCTTGACTATAATACATCACTTGGAAACGTCTTCCTTTAACGTTATTAGATTAGAAACGTCGAATTCAATACCTTACTGGCGGTACCTGGCTCCTATCGCTATCTGTGCTATAGGTATTATTGGCAGTCGGTTTAAGGCACGCCAGGGTGCTAAAAGGTTCGTGATACGTGAAAAGCCCAAATATTGATCCCAAACATAGTCATATATTCAGTTGCCAAAAAGGATTGAATTCAAACATAAATCCTGACAGGTGCAGAACCGTTCATTATGGGAGATGGGTGCTGATTGGTTCAAAGCAGTCACGTGAGACGTAGTGATCTGTCTTTAGCCATCTGACAACCAAATAACCTATGTGAAAAATGATTCTTGGACGAGAACGAAATGTACCACGATTTGCCATTCACATAAGGAGGAACGAGAGTTATTCTATTGCCACATAGATGGTTTTGCTTGACCTTTGACATTTTGAGCCTTATGCGAATCCATAACCCCCTTAATCTTCATAATGGGTTGTTACTTTTTGGTTTAATTTATTCTTTTTATCATGCGTTTCTTAAGACGAAAAGTTGTAATTAAGGAAAGGATTATTTCAATGAATTAATGGGCATGTGAATGACCATAGAAAAAATCCTAGTAATGAATCGGTCAAACGACACGAAAAGTACTTAAGAGTTGCGGACAGCATTGGCGATAAATCTCGCAAATACAGAATTAATGAGACAAGGTTGACTTAAGTTTGTTTACCTGGCCCAGGCTATTCCCGCTGATTCGGCATCTCTCGTTGAAACAGGCGGTGTGTCGTAAAAGTGGGATTATACAGACAACACGAGGTACTTTACCTCTCATATACTTCAAACTGAATTACAAAACTAATAGCAGGCTGGATTTATTGCCAAAGACAACTCTCCCGTCCCAGAGAGTGATGAATCTGCATACAATATGAAAAAGAAATTGTTTTCAGAAAGTTGATTGGTATATGGAAAAATCTAGATATTAGATTATCTGTCCCTCGGGTATTAATCACGTGACTTGTAACTGGTTTGGAGTAGTTTTTTCGCTGATGAGAACCCTGGTGGGGGACCAGTAAACTAATCAGACGCTGGGCCTCTGTTGGTGTAGGATGGCTGTAGGAGGTACAGAGCGGGGTTGTCACAATGTTGTGACAGGGTAGGGACCCGGCTGGGGGTTTACTTTGTAACAGGGACAGATTGATGAAAGGTCCACACTCCCCAAGCCCAGCCCCCGGGGCACGTATTGTTATAGCGCATGAATAGAGGGAAGATACACACTCTCCAAGCAGGCTGGGCATATAGTGTACGACAATGCCCACTGCGCCGGCGCGTGATTGATTCTACTTCCGGTGGCGGTGTCGGACCTCCCGTCGTCCTCCTCATATCACTTCCCCTGGCTCACCCCCACCTTCTCCCTGTCCCCACCCCTCCCCAAACATGGGGCCCTTGATGGGGGGCCCCAATGTCCCATGTCGAAGATAAGAAAAGGCCATGTCACCTGTCACTTATCTCCCCATGTCGCATATTGCCTCTAAGATGCTGCTATGTCACATGTCGAATTTAAGAAATAATCACATGTCATTTATTTTTTCACTTATCTCAAATGGCTCATGTCAATTTTATGAAATGGCCATGTCGCTGTGTCGAGTTTAAGGGCATAGGGCCTTAAACATTACTCTCTACTGGCGTGATCTCCCCCTGCCCCGCTCCACACCACCCTTGATCCTCTCCTCCTCACGCACATACCTCCTTCCTTCATTACCCCCTCTCCATTTACCTATTTCTCCTCCCACCCCTGTTAACCAATAAAGCACCATGCTCATATATAATCCGTCCAGAACCTACTGTACGCAACTCTCCCCATAAATCTTTACTCACCCAAAATTACCTTACCTCGCTGGAATTCTCTTTCTCACTCCTCCCTCCCATCTTAGCCTGTCTCCCTCTATTTCCCTATTCCTCCCTCCTCCCTCCTCCTCCTCCCTCCCTCCTCCCTCCTCCTCCTCCCTCCCTCCCCTCCCTCCTCCCTCCCTCCCTCCCTCCCACCCTTCCTCCCACCTCACCCCTTTCCACCCCTCCTCCCAGACCCTTTCTGCTTGTTTCCCCTCAGCCCATCTACCCATCACCCTTCATCTACCCATCAAGATACAGCGGGTCCTTTCAAACCTCCACCCCTACTGTTTGGTATATCCCAAGGTTTTGTTGTAAGCCGCCCATACTCCCAACGTGAACGGGGAACAGGGACGTTCCCGCGGGTTTGGCCGAATCCCTTTTTATCAAGCCGTCACAGAAACAGGGAATGTGTAGACTAGGTGAGGTAAACTGGGGAGAGTGACAGGGCACGCTTCCCACCCCAACCAATGAACTGCCTCATCTATTATTGATCGAGATAATCCATATGGAACAGTGTATGCATACTGCCCCTTGGTTAACACTATGCACACGAACGGCCATGGAAAATTCATCTAGGGAAATAGATATCTATTTGAGTAGTGCCTCAGTCCGCCCATAGACATTGCTTGTGTACTACCAATGTAGTCCTCTGAGCACAGCAGTTTTCCCTGACGATTATTTTTGTTGGATTTTGCATGACTGATCATAAAATGAAATCTAGGCATTAAGCCATATCATATGGTATAGGAATGAAACTGGTCAATAAAGCTTTTAATAGCTCTGGGTCCATGTAAAATGAGAATGTATGTGAATATAGATTGGTAATCAATGATTAGCACGCCTGACCGGCGTCTACCTAATTACCATAGGTATTAAAAGGGACGGCGAGTAGACTAATAAAAACTGGGGTTTATATGAAAAAGGCCCCTGGGGGTGCAGGCCTGGTGACAGGAGCTTAGTGTTATGAATTATTCATAAACAATTTACAACATGTGACTGGGGGTGGTGGGAATGGGATATGTGATATATGGTAAGGGGTTTTCAAGTGTGGGTAAAGGGTAGAAGGAATTAAGGGAGAACCAGAGGGGTATGGGGTGATAGGCAGGTATGGTGCACTGAGAGGGTGAGGGCGGTATGGTGGTCAAAGAGGGATGGGAGAAGAGGCCGTTTCAAATGAGTGGGTGAGGGAATGATGTTGGTGAAAGTGAGATGGGAAAAGAAGCTGGACTGGAAGGGTAAGGGATGCATGGGAGAAAATGCTGGCCTAGGTGGGTGAGGGACAGAGGTCATTCAGAGAGGGATGGGAGAAGAGGCCAGCCTGAGTGGGTGAGGGAGAAGAGGCCAGCTCAGAATAAATCATAATATTACATTATGATGGAAGTGGTCTGATGATGAGTCAGCTCGGTTAGCATAAACAACCTCTGAAGGATTTACATTCTTGAGAGGGTGTCTGATACTAATCAGACTTAGAGAAGGTCATTGTATAGTGCATTATAAAATTGGCAAGTTCTTGGTATGACGTATCCATTTCTTTTTCTTTATTTTATTCAAACAATCATCTTTATCGTGGTTGAACTTTTGTACAAACAAGTTCTTACGTTCTTAAAGTAACTGTTATTTGGTGATAACAATATTTTAACTACTTGAATAAATAATGTAACGTTACTGCATCTTTTGGGTTACAGGTTTACGAATTGTTAAGGGGTATGGTGTACATATTAAAATAAATAGAAATTAAAGATAAAATTGAAAATAAGATCAATGATAGTGTTTATACCTATAGATGCATGAGTTGGTTAAGATGGTGCTTTAGGCAGGAATAGTTTGCGGGGGAGGCAACTTGTCATAACACGTGGTACAGAGAGAGGGGTAAACACTTAGGGCCCTGACATGGGATATGGATCACCAGGCCCCCCAACTACCGCCTCTAAGGGGACCCCTGACCCAGCACAGGTCCCTCCTAATCAGTCACATGACCTCCTATATGGCAGCCGTCAGCCATCTCTGTGTGCAGAGAAGAAGCCCAACAAGTGACAGATTGACACAGCGTTAGGGTGGGTCAGGTCATTTCCTACCTGAGCTTAGGAAGTGATGACGTCACCTGGAAATGTGCTGTTGGTATTGGACCCTTTGTGTAAGACTGTAGTTCCATCCAAGTCCGCTAGTCGCTCTAACTAGGACTGTTAACCAGCAACCATTTTAGGTGGGAATTCCACCCTGTATCCCAGCATGCCCTCGGGCCACTGGTTTATGACAGGTTGGACCATAAACCGGCCAGAGGTCCAACAACCATCAAAGGGAGTGCCCATGCCATCATTAGATTGCCAAGAGAATATCTTTACAAATTTTATGTGACCAGTGGAAGCCATGGACTGTTGGTGTACGGACCTATTATGCAGGAGGTAACTAGGTCATGAAAGGACTACCTCTGTAAGAGCAGGGAATAAGGCATGTGCAGTGGAGTGGTATGTATTGTACGTAATCATACCACTTGGTTATGGCTCTGTGGGCCCGGAGTGGAGGCCTGAAGAGAGTTGCCCTGGTCGGATAATATCCTGGTTCGTGGTGGGAATATACCACATGGAGATCACTGGATGGAGAAGTGCCATCACAATCTACCTAATGTTACATAAAAAAACTTTTTTGAAGGCCTTTGTCATCGGATAGGAAACCCTGTACTGTACTTATTGGTATAAAAGTTACTTGAAGTCGGTGAAGTGGACCCACGAACCATTCTACAAGCCTTTCCAGAAGTCTGAACATTATAGAAGATAGCTATCAGGCCTATATTCAATATTTATTAAAGCATGAGCATGCCCATCTCGTTTAAAGTACACCCAGGCAAGCAGCGACGTAACAAGCACATTCTGTGCCTTTACTTTTTTGGTTAGTCTGTAACCTGCCCAATTTTCCCATAGCAGTTATGTTATTTTAGGTCAAGTTAAGACCTACTAAAAAGAATGTTATAATAACATTATACTTTAGTGAAGTTGGGACGTTACTAATAAAGAATGTTATAATAATGTTATTATGATATGAAAGAATGTTACAAGAATGTCACAAAAATGTCACAGTGCAACGTCACAATGCGAGGTTCTAAAGACGTTTTTGGGTGCCATCAAAATAATGTAACAAGAACCAATGCAGAAGTCAACAGCACATTATAATAACGCTATGATAACATCATATTCTTGCTTGGGCAATTATTCTGGGTCCCCCTCCCCTTGCTAAAAATGATGTAGGCGCAATGAATAACTTTATGGAAATACAGACCATAGAATGAGACCACTTATGTCTTCCCACACCCTGAACTTTATCATCGTGGAGTCATTAATCAGCTGATGATTAATGACGGGCTCATGGCGCTGTCATCTGGCAATGTAAGGTCTGAATACAGGTCTCAGTGGGAATTCAGGCATATGCAGTCGAGTACCGTGTAATGTACGTCACCATCCAACCCGGGTATGTGGGTAGAGTCCAGGCTCGAGAGGTTTGCACCGCACCCATAGTTCTCAGGTTCCAGATTCTGATCGCTATATTTCGGCATGCACAGTTGAGGGGTAAATAAGGTACCCTCTTGGTTATGCTTCCAGTGGTGTTGGGAGAAGGACGGGGTATTGAGGGAGCATGCTGAGGCCCAATGTAAAGCTCCCAGCGACCATTTGATTTCTTTATCCCAAGAATATTTGACAGAAGCGTTCTATCACCTAATTATCACTACAGGAACATGTTAAATTAAAGAATAAAGATTTAAAGTATTGAGAAATTCAAGGTTTTACCATCATTTACATAATGAGTGTCCTATGATTTATGAAAAAATGTTTTAGGAAAGAAGTCACTAGGAGATGTGTAGGGATGTTTTAATTTAGCGGTGAAAACCGAGCCAGCTTGTAATATAACAAAACATTATGCAACCATACTTTTTCAGTCAGTTTGTTACTTGCTAAGATGGCACGTAACTATTATGTTATTGATGGTGATGTTGAAACCTCACCAAATCAGAATGTTGTCATTACATTACTTTTTGGTGAGGATAGGATGAAACCAAAACAGAACATCATAAGAACATTTTGTTTGGGTTGAACAATGTAACCAGAACATTGTAATAACATCACAGTGCAACATCACAGCAGTACATTGCAGCAATGTAATTGGGAGTCATCAAAGGACATATAACAACAACCAAACACAGAACCAACCAGAATGTTGCTGCAACATTATAATAATGTCACATCCTTGGCTGGGTAAGGCATGTTCAGTTGAGGGGTATGTATGTGTTGTACGTAACCGTACCACTTGGTTATGGCGTTACCGGCCAGGAGTGGGGGCTTAGGTCACTGGAGGGGTTCGCACTGTGATGAGTTTGGACTTGTGTGCTGCAGTAAACAGTGGGTTTAGAGATGACTGCCTAGAGCAATAGTTTATTGTACTCTGTTTGATATTTAATCAGAACTTTGTCCATTATTCCTACCTAGAGTTTCTTTTGCACTGGAGGAATTGACATGTTATAAATGCTTTTCTTGAACAAATAAAATAAAAGAAATGGATATGTTATAGGGGTGAAGAGACGAACGAACACATTCATGTCCTTTATGAATGTTTCTAGTGATTAGCAAAGATTAGCCCTCGTGCCCCTTTCTGTCAAGTTTCTCAGAACATCCCAGCTTTCACATATTATTAATCTGGGTTTCTTCAGAATGGTTACTCCTATGTCCTTCGTGTTGAGGATTTAAAGCACTTATTAGCTTCCTTCACATAAATAATGAGGGATTCAAAATTTATTGATTGTCTAGTGCACATTTACTCAATGGAGTGAAGTGTATGATGTAAATCTATGTCACCTAGATCGAACAAAGTGAACTGTTATGATCAATAAAATGGAGTCCCAGTTGGTTGATTGACTGATGAATATCCTCTAATCCTCCCGATCCTACCCACCTAAGTACATCTTTTAATTTTAGATCGTTTCAGAAGAAACTTTGTTGTCAGATATCAATATCCATAAGGCTGTAGAATGAAACTATTGACAGAAACACATTAAGCGCATCCATATTATCTATCTTTATTGTCCTAAGAACATGAGCTTTAATCTAATCCAATATCTCAAAGACCCGCGCCCAGTCACCCACAAGAGGACTTGGTTTTAATGTGATTAGAATCGGTCCCCAGTACAGGGCCTGTTCTCAGAGGCTGACAAGGTCCATACATCTCTTTCCCTATGTAAAGTCGTTTTGTCTGCCAGTAAACCGATTATGGTGACACTTTATTTACGAGCTACCCGTTTTACAGTCAGAAACGTCCGAGAGAAAGTGTTCTACTAAACCTTGATTACGAGTTCCTTGTAAGACGAGTAGAAAATAAGGAATAGAGGATGTGGCACTTGTTGTAATAGTTTAATAAACTTGAGCCGCAAAGGCACTGAATAAGGATTCATTAGAAAGTTTGGTCTTTTCAACATTATATGACATAGGTCAGAAAGATGTCCAACTATTGAAGCTTTAATGCGCCATGCTGCGTTACCTTATGATCCGTCACGTTAGCCTTGTTGGATGTTAGCCAGGGATTTGGTAGGCCTTGTTGTACGTCGGCCAGCCAGTCAATCAGGAGGGCCAGGAATTGCTATATGTCGGCCAGTTAGTCAGTCAGTCAGTTAGTCAGTGAGGAGGGCCAGGCATTGCTGTACGTCGGCCAGTCAGGCAATAGAACCAGACCCACTATGTTCCTCCTCCGTATACGCTGCACGCCTGCTGTGTGGTGAGGGAGAAGGGGCGATATGAGACCAATCTGAGAGGGCCCTAAACAACCAATGTCTCTGTCTGCCCTCCGTCTCTGGCCTGGGTCAATCCTAACTCTCCATAGACTACTACCTTTGTCTTCTAACTTTCATTTCTCCCCCATTAGTAAGGTACAGTTGTGGTTCGCATACCAAAGGATACTGGAAAGAGTATATCTTTAAATGTATTCCCTAAGGACAGCAACCTAAAAAGCAACCACAATTACTGTTATTTCTTGTGCTTTATAGGAAATGTGCCAGAACAGCAACTCCTATGTTCCATTTGGAGCAAATGTCATATGAAACAAGCGCAATAAAGGGTGCTTGATGATACGATATGTCAATATGTGTCTATAACTTTATGATTACAATGATGTAATATCCGATTTTGCTAAAATCATATATTAAGAATGTGAGAGTCCTGAGTATTAAACAGTGTTTACGCCTATGATTTTCCTGGGTATTAAGCCTCCTTAGCATCAGAAACTCTTCTGAATTGTGTCAATTGTTGTGTAACATAAGAAACTGGATCACCTTAAATGAAGAATCAGACCAGACGGCCCTACATGGTGCTGCCTATGTAGGCGACATCGCACACAACTGCCCCACAGCAGGCAACAATATCACATAGACTGATCCCATTGTTAATGCTGAATGTAAGTAGTATATACAGTAATAAATCCCATGGCATTTTTTTTCTCACTACTGATAAGTCTGAGTATGATTTACAAACAAAATGCTATGAGACACATCGCCCACATATTTTATCATATAGAATTATACATGGCGTTCGGCAGGCGTGAGTATTATATGAAAATATTACTTTGGTGCTTGTCGCGTATATATATGTATAGTTATCCTTATTTCGCCGACACCGTGTTCACACTCTATATAACTCAAACCACGTCGCATGCACCACACCGCAACAAAGCCTGTTCGCCTCTTTGACCATTAAATTAGTAGTTCCCTGTGTCAAACTGTACTTGCAATATACTACTATTACGAACGTGTCTACTGCAAGTTACAGCAGTGCCTCTGTTGGTCGGTCTTGTTCAGTAACATAGGTCTTGTGTAAGCGACCTTGGAAGGGTCAACTCTTTGCCTATATCGAGGGCCTCTACCTCTCACTTTAAAAGTGTTCAATGATATTTTCTATTTTGTTTGGGTGATGAAATAAAGACCATTTGGTGTCGTCTTTGGGCGCTCCCGCAGTTGTTGCTATATTACGTTGGCTGAATAACCAAATTTGTATATCCTGTTAGTTTCATGTTAATATACTAATTTAGTACCCTACTCTGCGCCTCCCTCCACTATAATAATGATGGACCGTGCCATCCGAGTTAAGCCCCATACCCACTAAGCGATTTTGACATAGTCTGCCGACTCAACAGCCCTAAAGTCGGCCGATTCTATCAGGATAATCGGACGATTTTAGCACCGATTCAGATCAAACATGCACATTCCAAAATATCATACCCACTAGGAATCGCCCAGCTATCAGAGCTGCCGGGCGATTTGACCTGTGTGCCATCGCCAGTTGCCCGCAAAATCACCTAGTGGGTATGGGGCTTTACTGTATGTATTTGAGGGCCTGTGAGGAGGTGTTCCAGTCCTCTTCTGAGTGAGGTTGTAGTTACTACTTTCTGTGTAAGTGCTTGAACCAATTATAGGGTAATGGACTGTGGGTGACTGCTGCAGGTACCAATGCCTTCTGGGGAGGACCGTCAGCTCAGTGGTACAGCACTGGTCCAATGTTTGATTCCCGGCCTAGTTATTGATATGCCTGTCACGTGCATCTTCTTCCACCCCACCATTTCAAAGGCACTGGGAGTGTGGGATTCTTTGTCGTACGATCTTAGATGGCGTGCCACGGGTTACCGTAAAATGCACGTGATTAAGCCGTGCCAACCATTATGTATCGAAACAAAAGGTGGGTTAGACCAGGAGGACGATAATGAAGCACTTCTTGCCGTCCTCGTGGACTGGGAGTAGGGAGATAACACTGTGAGCATTAAGTGGGCGGAGGCCGGGTGTGGGGGGCCGGAACCTCCACTCAACCAACAATGTGGGAACCCATCAGTGTTCTCCAATAGGGGCCTTCCATTTAGTACGTACGCAAAATTTCAAAAATTTACCCCCCCCCCCCCATTTTGACAAAAATACGCATTAGATTTGTATAGGGACGTACACAAATTTTCAAAAATTTCAGACCCCCCTCTCCTCCTTGATGCGTACATACTTAATGGAAGGCCCCAAACAATAATTATCCCCTTTCCACGGATTTTGTTGGCTTTAAAAGACCCCTTTTTACATCAAAACGCGAATTTTTGGGGCCTCAATTACACCCATTTTTTTTTTCAATAATGTGAACTTTTTATTCCCTATATATGTATATATGTAGAGCTTGAGAAATATAAGGGATATTTTTCCTGTGCATTTTCGAGGACATGCGGACTTTTCTCAAAATGATTCCCTTCTTGGCGATTTTTAGAACGCTGATTGCGTATCCAATAGGCCAGAGCGTGGAGTTACCGGGGTGTGGGGGCCGGGAGGGGGTGAGGTGGGGGGTAAGGTGGGGGGATGAGGTAGGGGTTGCTGGTGTGGTGTCGCCGAAGACGTCCTATCGTGGCAGACAATAGCAGTGATTAGACACACGGCTATTAGCACTACAATTAGACCTGGGGTGTTCAGTCACACGGCGCACACAGGGCCGGCATAAGATTCCTACTCTCCTTAACTACTTCATCATGGCACGTTTCTGTCTACTGAAGGGTGAATGGTAAATCGTAGCCCGATGGGTTGAGTGGTTAGTTCCAGAATTGGCAGCATAGAAATGTAATGCCTTTAGTTTCATTGGTCAATAAATCAACCAATGAATTGAAACATTCAATGTTATGAACTATTCAACTATTCTTTAATTCGTTAAAATGGTTTAGATTCCTTTCTTATAATTTCTGTGTTGAAGCCAAGATGGGAGGTTCTATCCCATCCAGCTTGTGACATAACAGAAATGTTCTGCAACCATACTTTTTTTAGTCAGTTTGTTACTAACTAAGATGGCACATAACAATTATGTTATTGATGGTGAGGTTGAAACCTCACCAAATCAGAATGTTAGTATAACATTATTATTTGGTGAGGTTAGGACGAAACAAAAACAGAACATCATAAGAACATTCTGTTTGGGTTGAAGAATGTAACCAGAATATTGTAATAACAGAACCAACCAGAATGTTACTGCAACTTTATAATAACGTCACATTCTTGGCTCGGATGTTTTGTTCAAGTGGTCTGTCTACATGTCTACGTCATTATCACTAAACGCCCCCCCCCCCCCCCAATACATCGGAAACCGTCGGGCCCAGTACCTCACGGCGCAGATCCCCGAACAACGATTTATCGTCAACTCACCAGCACCACTGTACACGCCCAAACCAAATGTCTGAAGAAAAAGCCCTGACTCAGCAAACCTGCTGTCACTGCTGGCCCCTAAATGCGCCTCCCGGGATGCAGTGCGGCGGGCGGCCGGCACAGGCAATTAGTGACTGATCAGGTTTCGCTGGTACTTGGTGTTCTGCCGGCCTCCACACCTCATTAGTGTCCTTCATGACTGGCACCAGCGGCTCGCCCGCCATTTCAATTAGCAATATACAACTCGACTTTTTACCATTAAATTTTTATTTATTGGGATTTTTTTTCTAAGCGTGATAGGAGTTAACTTTAGTTGTTACAATGGTCAATTACATAACGCATATCATTTTTGTGTATCTCTGAGAGTTAAAACTTGGATGACTATTTTAGTCCTTGATGTTATCTGAGCATGGTAGCCCTGCCTATTACACCACATCCTGTAACATCATTAGTGCGACTGTTGTCCTAGCACGGATCTGTGTTAACAGCTTTATAGGCTGTTTGAACCCTGACAAACCTACATTCTGAATGTTCTTAGGTAGTAAGGTATACGGATAATGCATTCTCCTGGCCAACAGTATGTTTCATGGTATTCAGGACAACTTCTCCTAGATATGATATGAGCTTAGAGCCTGGCACACGCAGGTCCTACGTGCACACTCGACCGGTTCATAACTGCTGGTGGATGGAACATTAAGACATGTTAATCAATTTAATATTTGCTCCAGTTGATTTTGTACAACGAAAGCAATCTAGAATACCAAAATGGATTGCCCTAGTCTGTTCCCCTATTGTACTCTAGCCTGGTACGTTCTCATTTATGCAAGTCGATTTATTATCAACGAAAAATACCATACCACCCAGTACAAAACATATGTATGGGATTGAGCATACTACGTTTTCCATTGAGCTTATATTCTACATTACACGAAAAATGGAAACGATTTATGTCTAATACTGAATAAGATCTAAAATGCTAATCAAAGAACCATTAAAAAACCATTATGTGTATATAGCTACAGCAATTAACACACTTAAGCCTATTGCCTTTCCTGAGACAAATCTAGTGAAATATAAGGACGTATCGGGACGGAGATTTAATTACCACTTTCTCTTAATTACGGGCGATTCCAGCAGTCCTTTTCTTTTTACTTTTCCTCGGTTTAAGCTGATACAGCAGATTAAGCGGACCTGCTACAAGTGGTGTAACATTGATCCCCCGCCGGACCCGGCAATCGGGGAGGGGGTGTGGTGGGGGGCGGACCACCCAGCGCCAACCCCCCAATCCGGTGTACTACTCGTCGTAACGACCTACTAAACACTTAACGGGCCCAGCCGGAGGGCCGCGCGGGGCAATATAAACAGGGTACTTGGTAGGGAAGTGGGGATGAGACAGAGATTGGGACAGGAATAGGGACATGGACAGGGGCATGAGAGGCACAGGGCGGGGACAGGGACGTGCCAAGGAAAATTGAGTCAAAGGGAGAGGGGATAGGGAGTAGGACAGGGTGGTGATAGAGGGATAGGAGGATGGGGACAGGTCGCCGACTCGGGTGAGGGGAAGCACGCAGGGCTTAGAGGTTAGGACAGGGACAGGCCATTGGTATAGACTTTGTGCAAATGACGTCACGACTCACAGAGAGTGTCTGGCCGCCATATTGGTGATCATTCTGAAAGTTTTACTTTTTCTTTTTTTCAATTTTCAATTATTTAGAATAGATATGTTGGTTGAGTTTATCTGATACAGTCACACTAAGTCAAAATAAACAATTAATATTATTCAGAAGTTATTAATTTTAGATTTATCTAGTAGCTACGTACACATGGTTTGCGCATGGTGATCGCCAAAATCTGGATAAGTACCAGTGTAGGCCAGGTGTATGATAGTACAGGTAGGGATGGCACTGTCGTGGTTTAACCCTGTGCCTTGGAGAGGGACCTGCATGTTGTCAAAGAACATACGTCGTTATAGGGAACACGCTCTTACAAAATGTCCCTTTGGCATGGTATGTACTTCACTGTTTCTGTACAGTTTCCACAGGCTTTTGGTCCTTTGTTTTTGGATACATGGCGTGACCATATGCCATTACACATGTCATGTACTTTTAGTTGGAATAATGTATCTTAATGCTGCCAACAATGAGTACAACAACGTTATAATTATAGTTTTTACACTAAGCCAAATTCAGAAAACACAATGTCTAAAATGATAACCATAATTTACCATTCAATATACTGTTCTCTTGGTACACTTATAACATTAACGATGTGTAATCCTTACGTTCTATTGTGTACTATTTCTAATGCTTTGTTAGATTGTTAAACTTACAATTCTTAAAACCCATCTACTTTAATTTTGTCACATTCCTTCCCATCCCTATTGTACTCTATGAAATTATGTTAGATTATATCAACAAACCCCCAACTTTATTTTTGGCTTCTGTTACATTAACAACACTTTTTATAAGATACAAATAACGTTTGGAAAAGGTTTCAGGATGAAGCCTTCCCAAACCTGGTGGATAAACTACCTCACCTGAGAGGTATAAACACGTTTACCTGTCCACCAAAACAACCCCCTCCCACCCTTAATTGTTATTGATTGGAAGTAGACGACTTAAGGTCCAACAGACCATTAACTAATTACTGATGTTTACCTGCCAGAGGTAGGTCAATGAATGGTTTTGCTAGGTGTGGCGACCGACTAAAAATCACCATGTTTACAATTCTTTATTCCATAACCTCTTTTCACTTGTAATTTTATAGGTACATGTACAATAACTGTCATATATCAAACTCTAAAAAGACCTCCCATTTATTCGTTATGATAGTCCGGATGTATTTCATGACAATATTTTGTCTCGAATAGAATCCTTTTTGTTTCGTTAAAAGATATAGACGCTTGACAAAATGTCTGTGTTAGTCGAACAAATGTGTAACAGGTACAAAAGGTGCCGGCCGTCTGGGGACAGGTAGCGTCCTGGGAGCGGCCACACCTGTCGACCATACAGGTAGACACGGCGGGGGGAGGGGAGGGGCCACTCATTGTGATGTGTCATTATAATCCTAAATAAGTATAGCTTTACTATTACCTACTAGCCCCTTGTGTAGGTGAAACAACTTATTAACTAAGTTAGAACTTGTGAAAATAGTTCATTTTGGAATGAGGAAGACTCCAAGAGAATTACTTTCCTGGGCCGCTGGGTACCAGCTATAGGTATCAGTGTAGCATGCCAGTAACTTTCTTTACCGCTGGTGCCCGGCGTATACACTAATAGCCTATATATGGTTGGTACCCAATGGCCAAGAAAAATCGTTTTCCTCCTAATTGTGAGTAATGTTTGGTCAAGACCAGTTGATCAACTACAATATTATCCATTCTAGTACAGGTGTATTCTCACACAGACTCACCTGTCTGACCCTTTGTCTACCCTTAATACAGGTGGGTAGAGGTATATTGTCAAACTGTCTACTGGAGCACTGTCTTACTCTATCTGGTCAGCAAGAAACAGCTCATTTTTCATTCCTTTTATTGTGACATAGTTTAGAGGTCTGACTAGATATTATCAATGTTATTTTATTCAAAGTGTTGTACATTAACAGGACACATATTGTCATTACAATCTGAATATGCCATTAGAGTTGCATTTTGGTGAATTTATGAGAACATAGGGAAAGACAGGCTAACAGGAGGTGACAGAAATGTTCAGGTTTTTGAGTTGTTTCTTATGTCTCATATCTATACTATATATGTATGTGTATGTATGTGTTTATTTATATATGTATGTACACTCTATGGGACAGACGAAACCGTGATTTACAAGTTGTGCACCGAATGTTTTAATAGCACAGAGCTCTGAGTCACTGAAGCCGCATACATGTGCCTAAACAGACACGACCAGACAGCATTCAGGTGTCTACAAACGGGAGGTCAATATTTAACAGGGATGGTTGGTTTGTCCATTGCTTATTTAGATGTTAGAGTATCAACGCTGGAGCAAAGTCTACAATGCTGAACTACACAATACCTGCTGACAGGGCGAAGGGTGGTATATTGTGTAGGCCTTTCAAATGTGAGTAATAAAACTGGCCCCTTTCCCTCCATGGTTATAATACTAATGGGGTTTGTTTGGTGTAGGGTCAGCAGGAAAACAATGACCACCAATAATCCTCCATCCCCCACCCCCGTTATGAATGGTCACGATACAATGTTGATATAATTATATGCACCACCCTATAAAGCCATATCCACTAAGCTACAGTGACGGGCAACAGCGACCATCATAGTCGGTTCTAAAATCGGCCGATTCCTATGATCACCTGTAGGTATACCCTATTGGATTATATAATAAAATATTGTGGAGAACATCCAACTCAACGACGGCTTGGCGTAGACTTTGAAATTTATTTAGACATTCAAAGGTGGTCGAACTTACATGTTTCGGATTGTTACATCCTTCATCAAAATTCTTATTGGATTATGTGTGTTTGATCTGAATCGGCGCTGAAATCAGCTGGTTTCAGCACCGATTAGTCAGCTGATTGTGTGCAAGTCGCCTAGTGGGTATGGGGCCTAACTCCCATAATAGTAGAAATGGCCTTCATATCAATGTATTATACGATCACCATAGACTGACCTGACTCCTGGGTCGGTAGTATTGACCTCTATGGATGACAATTGTCTGAGGTGTGTTGGTGTAGTGGGTTCTCCTTCTTTCTGTATCAGCTGAAGCTATTTGCTAAATCACCAAACTTCTGAGGATAATACTGGGACTAGTGCATGACATGATATCCAAGTTTCTCAAGCTGGATTCCAACAAATTCGCTACTAAAAGTGTATAAAACACATAGAAATTTAAAACCGAGGCCTCCGTGGCTTGCGCCATAATAAAAGCTATCATAAAATTGATCCAAAAATAAAAGTTGATTAGAGTGCGTCTAAACAGAGGCGGTGGTGGGTTTGTTTATCAGCTTGACGGGTGGAGGACATTATCAGGTTATTGTTGTGTGAAAGGCGATAATCCACGTCAGGCCCAGTGACGGCTTCAAACAAGAGTAGTTTTTGTGGCGAGATAAGCTCCCCGAGTTACGACAGGTCTAAGTGGGAGAGAACATTTACATGTCACATAAAATGACTTATCACCAGAGAGGTAAAAAGAAAGCTGCTTGTGATCCAACGTATTTTGGATTCAGTGTTTTTTTCCGGTTTCTCGCGAGGTTGAGCGAATAAGAAAGCCAGAAAGATAGAGTCGTTGTGATGGTTATCTTCCAGGCCAAGAAAGCCTGAGTTTGCACTCTACTTGACTGTTTTGACAGGTACTTAACCTCCTTATGGATGGAAGCAGGTAAGGGAAGGGCTTTTTGGGTATTAAACAGAGCCAGTTCTTCATAGAAAAACCCTCATAAATGTTGTTCCCATGCGGACACAGTCACCATCGCACGCATTGGGCTGAGGATTCAATAAAATATGTTAAGAATTACAGTTTCCATAAATAAATAACCTCTCATGGTAAAAATTAATTCCTCAGTTGTCCTTCTGGGATATGTGTCATTTAAATCTGTGGTACGTTCATAGCTTGGGATAGCCATGGCGCATGTAGTCATGCTTATAATGCTTTGTGACGTCCTGACTTTATAAACAGATATATTTCTATTCAAATCATTCTTCATCAGCATAGCAGTTCTTCCTTTCTCCCCACTTAGATTCGTTGTAAAACACCTGTATGGGTAATTGGTTTACATTCACTTTGCATAATGATTACTTTTTAGGGATTATCAAAGGCATAAATACTGTAATGAATGTAACATATATACGTGTATGGACGTGTATATATTATCAGTATCCTCAGACCTGTGAATGACATACCCCTCTTTACGATGCAAGAGAGGGCATAGGGGAAGAGGGGGAGTGGGGAGAGTGGGGAATCAGGTGATGGATGACTGGTGAGGGGATGGGCCAGCTGGGGGTGGGATAAAATGACAACGGACTCAGAATCAGCCTTTTCGTGTGGGAAGAACCAATCTCCCAGAAAAGGGAGTATAGGCCTACCAGGGCCAGAAGTAAACTTGGTATAGGCCCAATCACAGGCCTGGTAGTAAATGTATATATAACCAAGGAAGCCTGAAGCCTTGACAACGGAAATAGATTGTAATGATTAATTAATGACCATGGGCTAGAATGATAAATATTTTAGCTTCATGTTTTATTATTTCATCCTCCTCCTTAGCTTTAACTATTTTAGTAACAGTTCCATTTCTGTGCGACCACTTTCCTCAGGCTCTTAGGAAAGTGCAAATAAAGATAATGCAGATAAGGAACTCTCGAAAACCGGCCTTAACATTTGATAGTCATTCATCTGGAAAAACAGGAAAACAAGAGGGCTGGTTTTGTACACCAAGCCTGGCCGTAAGTGTTGACCACCACTCTCCCCCCTAGACCACTGCCGGGCCCTCGTCGTTCTCACTGCACAAGTCGCTGGCGTTTGGCCCCTTCACCAATCGATATCCTGATCACATTACGCCCAACAGCCATCTGACCGCCTCTCAATCTCCTCCACAGCTCCGCGCCGCTTCCCCCAGAGGCCGCTGCGGGGCGCTGTCCATCCAGCCTCCTTCAGTTTCCCCCTTTATCGCCCAGTGATTTCCCCTAAACGCCACCTGCAGCCAGCGTCCCGAATTATTTTGCCAATAGAAAATCCGTTTATCGACCGAAACTGGCAAGATCCGAAAAAAACTAGGAAGGGCCAGCGAGGATGCTATTTTTGTTGTTGCCAGGGTACTTAAACTGTGTTCCCCGGTATAGAGGGTTTAGATTCGTTACTTCAATTCTCTGCCGTTATCGCTCATTCACGGTCCAAGTGCTGCCACCTAGCAAACACTGGGTGAATCATGACTGCGCATGCGCTGTAAGAGTCACGTGACTGGTGTCGAGATTTGCTGGCCACCTGGTGGCGTCGGGGCACATTAAGGTCCCCGAGCTGCCCCCCCCCCTCCCCCCACTCTGCTCAACTGGTGTGTTTGTCAATAAATCGTTTCCCTTTCACAAATCAGCGTCGAGAGGTTCTTGGTTTGGATGAAAAGCAATTATCTGGGAACATATCCCATCGGGAATAAAGTTCGATTTGAGGCGGGTAGAATATCCCAATTATCAATTGTCTCAGAACTCGGCATTTCGGGGGAAACATTGCCTTTCTTGACGTCCGCTGGTTGATCAGCCGAACACACCGGTTTGTTCGCACTTATATTTTCATTTTTACATTATTCACCGATAAATTGCAATTATTTTCCATTCTATTATTATCATAAATTAGATGTTATGGTAGGTACACAAGAGGACTACTTTATTTATAACATTCTGTGGTTGTGTCTATATAAACCCCTCCATAGATGTGTTGGGAGAGTGCATTAGGGGCAGTGAGTGGCGTGCTGCCCCCTAGTGGGGAGACGTGTAAGCGTGGAGTTGGGGAATAGGGTTTGACGCGGTGTGTGAGCGGCCTGATGAAACCCGCATTAGGGGCCGTGTAGCAGGACGGGGGGAGGACTGTTTTATGGCCTCCTGTCAGGCCACGGCCCGCTCTCCCCCATTTGGAGCACTCCCCTTACCCCACAGCTCCCATTGTCTACACTGTATACGTCTTAGGAGGCAACAGATTCATCAAAACAGAGGGGCCGGAATTTGTATAGAAATGACAAGGTCTAGATTGGTAGCCGTTCCATAAAAAGTGGTATTTGGTAATTTGCAAAGGAAATTTGATCAACAACATGGAGATTGATCTTATAATGCCTATAGGATATATCTAACGAATCACAATCTCGTTCTTGTTATAGGCCTATCTAGAAAGGTTCCAAACAGAAATCTATTATAGCCTTGACGTGAGTTAATTACGTTAATAAAATGCCTTCTTAAACCAGGCGCAATCCTGGCGCAAACAAAACGAACCCTCTCTTCTTTCCTTCCCCTTTCTCTTCTAATCTTCCCTTCTTTTATCAGTAGTCAGAATATCAGGGGTACCACACGTATATGGCAAGCCAAGTGGGTAAATTTCCCCATTCCATGTTTCCTGGATCAGAAACCAGGGTTTCTGAACCCCAAACCTAGGTTTCCGAACCAGAAACCTAGGTTTCTGAACCCAAAACTAGGTTTCTGAGCCCGAAACCTAGGTTTCTGAACCCAAACCTAGGTTTCCCTTTCGGATCCAAGTTATTTGGAGAAACCTTAGTTTGGGAGTGGAAAACAGTGACTTTGGTATCAGAAACTATGGTTTCTGTAAATAACTCTGTTTCCCATCCCAAACCAGGGTTTCCACACCCAAACCAGGGTTTCTGCACCCAAACCTAGGTTTCCCACCCAAACCATGGTTTCTCCAGCCAAACCAGGGTTTCTGGCCCAAACCTAGGTTTCTACACCCTAACCTGGGTTTCCAGGAATAGTTCTTTCAATTTCCACCAGATGGCAAAAATATCTATTTTCAAACTTTCTATAGAAAACATTTCATGATACACTCAGAAACCAGGGTTTCTGAACCCAAACCTGGGTTTCTGGATCTCAGGAAACTGGGTTTCTGAACCCAAACCTGGGTTTCTGGATCCCAGAAACCTCTGTTTGGATTCAATGACCAAATAGTTTTTAAAGAATGTCAGATGGGTACTAGATTATTCACTTTAAAATTCTAAGATTCTACCGCAGTTTTATATCATAAAGTCATATAACAATGGACAGCCCATTTACCCAGTCTGTCAACTCCTGGTGTAAAAGGGTACGTATCATTGTTATAAAAGACGCAAAGAAAGGGTCTTTTTTTTTTTTTTTTTTACAGATTTCGCATGTCCCTATTTCTGGAAAAAAAGGTACAATTTCCACCCAAATATCTGTAATGTGAAAAAAAGGGTCTTTTTTCCCTGGAAAATATGTTATTTTGCGAAAAAAGGGTATTTTCCAGCCTAAAAAAGTCAGCGTTTTGTGGAAAAAAAGGGTTGCTTTTGGGGCACAAAAGTCAGTGGAAAGGGGGTATTTTCTGTTTTGAAGAACGATATTATGTCCTACTTTTATATTTGAGTGGACAGACTTGGCACATTTATGAAAGGACTTAGAAAACATTATATCCATCTTTTAATTTTGTTGCCATGGTAATCATAGTACATTTTCACGAGCAGGTCCCTTTCCAAAAAAAAAAAAAAAACTTTTTAAAGGCTATTTTCCCCTGAATTGCAAAAAAACTGAGAACAAAATTAATGTTGATTTTAGAAGTTTTTCCTCAGGCAATATATTCCATCATTAGGAACCAGACTCTTTGAAATATTTGCATTATTTGTTTATTTTGCCTTGAAGAGAGATATTGGGACAGTGTGGCCATAAAACCATGAAATTTGCCTAATTTACAGTTAACTCTGATGATATATACATGATCATATTTATGAAAAATCAATTTTAACCAAGAGGGATGATCAAATAGATAGCGAAAATGACAACACAAAATGACCAGCCATCTTGAATATGGCTCAAAATGGCTAATTTTGCACTATTTACTAGTCTGGAAGTATGAAATAAACATAGCTGTGAGTTAATGAAAACAAATGTAAAAATCATTCAAAAGTACATGCAATGCTACGAAGATATGATAATGTTGCACATACTGAAATCTATTTAGTGAAAAGGATGGAAATATGAATTTCAAAAAGCATCTTAAATCAAAAT
Source organism: Lepidonotus clava (assembly GCA_936440205.1). Lineage (NCBI taxonomy): Eukaryota > Metazoa > Annelida > Polychaeta > Phyllodocida > Polynoidae > Lepidonotus > Lepidonotus clava. Next base: position 9,154,313 of record OW387144.1, read on the forward strand.
AGTGTCCTGACCAGATTATCAGGGACCCAACCCCATACAGCCCGGATTTCAAGTTTAAGGAAGTAGAAACTTTGCATCACACAAAGCGTGGCCTAAACATATCATATTGACCTAAAATATGCAAAAATCAATATTTGAATTAAAATAATTGTTTTTATTTACCCTACGTCATTCTTCCAATGTTAATACATCGCCATCTTTGTTTTTTGTGCAGGGACTATTTTCATGATGTCACAGTTGTATTCACTAAATGTAAAATATTTATTTTTGAAAATATAAAGATATATCCTTCTTATCTAATTTATCCTTGGGATTCAACACTCAGGAAGGAGTTAATTAACCAATCAGCATTGAGCATCAGGCACACAAACAATATGTCAACATCGCCGTCACTACGAAAACATCACCATTGGCATGATGAAATTGCAGTTTTTCTTGATATTTATGATAATTCGATCTGGTGTTTAGCCATCACAAAATAAAGGAGACACTTTTATTTCATATTCAGTCAGATACTTTTAGATCTACCTTTTGGTCAATTTCTATTCGGCAATGGAGCTATGGACAAATAGATTTGAAGTATGATGATCAGAAAAATTAGGATGTGCTTGACTATGGAAAACATGGCTGTATGAGATTTCCCTCCAGAATTTGAAAGTGCATCGTGAAATGTTTTCTATAGACAGTTTGAAAATAAATATTTTTGCCATCTGGTGGAGATTGAAAGAACTGAAACTAAAAACCATGTTTTGAGTGCAAAAACCTAAGTTTGGGGTCAGAAACCTAGGTTTGGGGTCAGAAACCCTGATTTGGGGTCAAAAACCCTGGTTTGGGTGCAGAAACCCTGGTTTGGGTGCAGAAATCCAGGTTTGGGTTCAGAAACCCTGGTTTGGGTCCAGGAACCCTGGTTTGGGATGGGAAACAGAGCTATTTACAGAAACCAGGTTTTCTGACACCCAAACACAGTGTTTTCCACTCCCAAACCAAGGTTTCTCCAAATAACTTGGATCCGGAAGGGAAACCTAGGTTTCTGGTTCAGGAAACTTGGATTGGGTTCAGAAACCTAGGTTTCTGGTTTAGAAACCTAGGTTTGGGATTCAGAAACCTAGGTTTGGGATTCAGAAACCTAGGTTTGGGATTCAGAAACCTAGGTTTGGGGTTCAGAAACCTAGGTTTCTGGTCCAGGAAACTTGGATTGGGCAAATTTACCCACTTGGCTTGCCATACACGTACACTGTTCAGGCCGTTTTGCTGGTGGCCTGGATCAGGCATGATGGTCTCTGGCTTCTGACCATGTATCTTTCAGTAATTCTTTCATTCCTTCTGACAAATGCCGTATCAATACTAAGATGTGAATATTCTGGGTCCGTGACTGAATGGTTCGGCCGTGGGCTTGGTTTGGGCGGACAATGTCGGCGCCACGACTCCCAGCAGACGACAAACAGAAACACGAGCACAATTATCAAGATAAACACGTCACTTCCGGCGCGGGAGGCGCGCGCATCACCCTCTCCTGACTCAGTCTGTTCACCGTCTTTTTATATTCCCCATAGTCTATTCACCGTCTATGTTTTTTTTATGTCGAACGTGGGGAAAAATAATAAGAAACAAATTGCACGCTCCAGCCTATTCAACTATGTTTTGGATTTTTCCCCAGTGAGGTCAACAGAATCCCCTTTTACAATGGAAGGTTTTTTAAGCTAATAAAGAATGAGAGGTCTTAATATTAGCTTATAACATTGAGAATATTTTAGGAATAACATATAGAAACGTATAAATTTACTTAAAGCTCTTTACACCACCTTGATATAATGAATAAATGAATAGTCCATGAAACAGGTTTCCCTTACTCTAAATAGCTCCTCATATGCCAGATATTTAGAAGCAGCAAGATATAGATGTGGTTCAGCGTCAACTTAAGGAGCTTCCCTCACCACCGAAGCCACGTGGCTTCACCCTATATCTACTTAGATAAATGGGCATACCACAAAGGTGATTTCAGCAGGATCCTAGACTGATTTGCCCCCCCCCCCCCCCCCACGCCTTCCCATCGGCTGCCCCAACCACATACCCCCGCCCCATCCCCTACTCCCCACAGTGTGTGCTGACAGGGCAATATTCACAGGGCCCACCACACCCCGGAGTGACCCGGTCAGACCGTGGGGAGTGGGGTGGGGAGTGGGGGGTTAGCTGATCCCGGGAAGCCATCATGACTGTCCTGTCCTCAACCCCTCCGACATGATACCCCTCCCACTGCCACAGCTCGAATGTAAGCAGTAGATAACCAAGTCGTTGTATTTACAATTATGTGTGACATGCAGTCCAGGAAGCCGAGGTTACATGTTAGGTTGTGTCTGATGCTTTACCGTTTTGATTGACGGAGTTGATTCTGAAGTTAATTGCAGCTTCCTCTACTTGTCTGAACACCAAATGTAACTACATATTGATGAGTAAACGCAGAAGGACTAGTAATTTGGCGATCAACTTTCCCTAAGTAAATCATGATCATACTTAGTATTTGTACATTCCTCTAGTACACAAGTACCTCTTCTCATGACCTATTGGCATTTGTTGAAGGGCATGTTAAGCAAGACGTCTGGGCTACACCACACTTTCCCCAATCCCGGCCCACTCTTCGATCCCCACTTCCCCTCCTCCGTTCATCTCTGTACCCCGGCCCCGCCCACTCTTCCATCCCATAATCGTTGCGTCCATCGTTGCGTCCATCAAGAGATCTGCTCCAGTTTCCTCTCAGAGGTCATAAGCCCCCTACAGGGAAGTAACCAAACCCGCCTACCCCCAGCAGACAGGGGGCGGGTGACACACCGCGTCAACCCTGACCTGAGTGCCTGCTGGGAAGGTCGATCCCACTTCCGGCGTCGATGAGTTCGATTGGTGACCGGTGATCCGCCTGTTCCCGGCGTGGGGCACGTCCGGCGCACGGGGCGGTCATAGGCCGAACTCAGATATAGGTTTTCTCTTATCGCAAAAGGAATAACGTAGGTTTACATTGCTACGGCTTTGGGGATTCTTTCAAAGCTATTCTTGACAAGTTATAAACAAATAATAATCCCTCCCAGCCACTCATGAGGCTTCCCCTTTCTACAAATTGACTTAGAAGATCTGTGACCCGAGTGATAATAGGGGAGGGCACCTGAACTGTCATTGTTGTTGTTATTGCAACCACAAATCCCAGCCATAACCAGACTTGATACTCATGTAGTGATTGTCGTTCCAGATGTTGAATTTATTGACCCCACGTCAGGCCATAAAATTCCACTATCCGAAACCTGTGACTTTTTAAATAAATACTTCACTGAAATAGGCACTTCTAATAATAAGGAAGTTGATATAGGTCCTTTTGTAAATGCTCAATTTGGGGACATTAATTTTGATAATGTATCAAGAGCAGAAGTTGTTGTATTGATTGAAGAAATTGATGTATCCAAAAATAGCTGTGTGGAAGGGATAAGCTCACATGTCCTAAAGGATGCGTTTTTGTCCATAAGCAAACAATTGCATCATTTATTTTGTTCATCAATTAGTACGTCATGTTTTCCAAGAAAATGGGCTCATGGAGATATTATAATTCTACCAAAAACAGGCGACTTGTCTAGTCCGTCTAATTGGCGCCCCATTACACAGACTCTTCTCCCGGCAAAGATGTTGGAAAAATTGATTCATAAATGTTTACTGAAACATTTATTTGACATTCGATATCTGTCAGATCATCAGTATGGTTTCTTACCTGGTCGATCCACCCAATTGGCTGTATTTAATTTAATTAGTGATCTTCACAAATCAATTAATGATAATCTAGTAACTGCCCTTTTACTGCTCGATATGAGAAAAGCTTTTGATTCAATTCACCATGAATTACTATTGAATAAATTAACAACCATTGGTCTTTCCGAATGTTCTATTAACTGGTTCAGGAGTTACCTGGACAGAACTCAGTCCGTTCTGTACAACGGTAATAAGTCACCAAAGCGTAAAGTTCTTTCTGGCATAGCCCAGGGAAGTATACTAGGACCAATTCTGTTTGTTGTATATATTAATGATGTAGTTTCTAAAATTAGGAATGTACATATAAATCTGTACGCCGATGATTGTGTTCTTTACTATAGTGCCCACGATTGGAACTCTGTATCCTCACAATTGCAAGCCAATCTAGATAGCTTTGTAGCCTCACATGCACTTTCACTGAATATTTCGAAAACAAAATGCCTCGTAGTTGGCCAATCGAATGTCTTAAAGAACATAATTAACCCAAATCCGTTCAAAGTTGGTAATATTTGTATAGATTTTGTAAAAAGTTATTCCTACTTGGGAATAATCTTAGATCCAGTATTAAATTATAAAATGTCCTATAAAAGGACAAAGCAAATTGTGGGCAATAAGATATTTCAGTTATCGAAAATAAGAAATTATGTAAATGAGAAAACTGCAATTATGATTTAGAAACAGACAATTTAGCCTCATCTGGATTATGCAGGGTTTGTACTAATATCGTGCTCACTGGGCCAAAAAAGGGAGCTGCAAATTTTGCAAAACAATGCATCGCGTATATGTTTAAAAGTGTATAGAGGCGACCATTGTCCAGTAGAAGTATTACATAGTAAAATGAAACTTGTAAGTTTGGAGCAACGTCGAATAGTTCAATTGTTATGTTTATTGTTTTTGTATAGCAAAAATGAGGTTAATATTACTGTCCCTAACCGCTTAACGCGTGCAGCTGAGAAGAAAACATTTATAGTCCCGACACGTATTGGAACACATTTCAAAAACAGTCCATACTATAGAGGTACTTTACTCTGGAATAAATTGGAAAGGGACATTCAGAACTGTGAAACAACATACTTTTTAACCGTAAAGTAAAACATTTGTATTCGAAATACCTTGACTTGCTGCAAAATGTAAATTGACCGTATCTTCAAATTGTCTGTTAATTGTCAAATAGATTATTATGCGCCCATTATTATCAAGTCTCCATTATTATGGTGATGATCCAATGTCTTCCATGTAATACTTGATTATCATAACATTATATTGATTGTATGTATATATTTACTGTTACTGTAATAACTCTGAAAACCAAGGGAAACCTTGAAGATTATTACCAATAAAAACCTTAAAAAAAAAGAAAAGTATATTTATATTATTGCATGATCCGTTATGTCTTCATTGTATATAAAAGTGCGTTTAGTCCTATCCTCAAGATAGTTATCTAAATTCCGTGAGAACGACATACCCGTATTCACAAGTTTCGTTACCAGGGTAGCTCTGGCGGAGTCGATCCCATAAAAGCTCCAAAGCTGGTTACCGGCTGTAGGGGATCACGCTGACCGCGGTCGGGGCCGGAAGGCGGGTGATCAGCGGACAGACCGGCCCGGGGCGGGGACACAGGATGTGTTTTACCCCCTCCTCCAGGGGGGGGGGGGCTGGGGGGGGGGCAGGTCGCGACCCGGACAGGGCCCAGGGCTTTACCTATAACCACATTGACCAATCAACACCACAGGCAGGGTCAGCAGGGGGACACGGTATCCACTTAGGGGACGTACTGTTGTTCTGAAAGACCTTGATGTTTCTGGGCGATCTACAAGGTCATATGTAAACCTTGTTCTTGGCTTGCATATTTGGTAGACACAGCAAAGTGTTGCAGATGACAACCGCGTGAAAACAAACGCATGAATGGACAGCTTAAATACTCATTACAGTGGTGACACATCATGTTATGTTTCTAGCCATTTAGACAGCTATGTCCTCAATAGATCTTAAAGGGGTATATCATAGCAGTTGTTCATAGATTGCAATCTTACTTCTGTGATAACTAGTATACATAATGGTTGTTATGCATTTAATGTGATGAAATCATCAGACATGTAGGCCTAAATATAAAGTAGAATGGTGACTTATGATTATGATTACCAAAATAGGATGAGGACAAGAGAAGGGGATCTTTCATAATTATGATGGAAACCATTTAAGCACAAGAAATGAACGTTTTGCTGGTAGACGTTATCAGCTTCGCATTCCCTTAAGGCCCTTCGGTGCTACTGTTTCACATGTATTGGATTTAAGCCTTAACAAATAACTAACAACTGTGAACACACTTCATACACTCGCCGATATCAACAATCACCTTACCATTTACCTTTTCACCTGGAGTCCTTCCAGTCTACCTGTAAGTGGCAGTTCGCAGTGGGAGAATAGGGTTTGGAGTGCGCAGTGACTAATGTCTAAGAAGGCAGAAGTTCTTGTGATGATATAGATTGTGTACAGCTTCAGTCTTAGAAGGAGGCCCTGAGCCCTGTTTCTTCTTAATTATTACATGATTGTACCCCTCTGCTTCTGGTCCCAGAGTGACCGCTCTAGCATGTATGCACTTCTCCACCTGACCTCTGGCCTCTGATCTAATGATAGGTGATCGGTTAGTTATTGGCCAGTTTACCAATTGTCGAGTGAATGTTTTTTTGACCCCTTTTACCAAGGCAGGCCTATCTTTTATGTGTTTACTGAAGGGGGTCACACCTCTCAGGTGTAAAGTACATCAACGATCATCACACTGTTTCTGTGTCGCATAACTTAACTGCTCTATTTTACAGAATAAAAGAAGGCAATATTATTTCAGCAATTGATTTCTACAGAAGTTATTTTGCCTTGAGTTTTAAATGACTTTTTAATAGATACTTTATACGTTATATTGATAATAGTTATCCATTTTATATTATGTATGAATCATAACATCGTCACCTATTTATTATCTTTTGGTTATTACAAATGCCTAAGTCGATGAAAAGAAATCAGTAACAGAGTTAGATTTTTTGTATCAAATGAAAAATTGCTATACTATTTACTATCAAATGATTTTCTTTAAAATGACCATCAATTCTTCATCATCAAAAATCTAAAGAGCTAAATCCCTATAGCTTACATACAGCCTCGTCAGCCTCCACTAAATCTCCATATCAGCCGGTTCTTTTTAATGTGCACGCGTCTACACGTACACATCGGACTTCTCCCTGGTTACTCGCTGTGAGTAGTATACGGAGTTGTCACTTTGTGTTTGGTTCTCCCTTCGCCGAACGATTCATTTGGTGGCAGTAAACCACCGAGGTCTTTAAGGGAAAGCGACGTTCAAATTGCATTTCAAACATTTTAGGTTACATGTAATTAATTTTTGCTTGTGGGTTTTATTTACAGTATTTATCAAAAACGGCCGGCCTTCCGTCAGGCATTGCTATTTGCCATAGTTTAAAATAAGCCATGTGCAGAATTAATCTCGTGTCTGCAGATTATCATTAGAACAATCATCATAGGAAGATCTACTATATTCACATTTTGTCATTTAGTGAATTCCAAAACCTAGAAACTCAAGTGTTGAAGGCGCCTGTTTTCAAACTTATCATATGACTTTTACCTGCCTTATACTTTCAAAGTGCACAATGTGTATAGGCACACTTTGCGAAAAAAGAACCAATGAGTATAGGGAGTACAAAAGGGTTAGACCTGGTCGCCCCTCACCCCCTCTAAGTCAGGTTATCGATGAGGGAGGCCTGGCTGCAGGTGCATCTCAGCTTTTCAGGTACACAGAAAATACAACACACCCGTTTTTGTACCCGTCCTCTTGTTTGTACTTCTAGGTTAGTGTGGGGTTATTGGGTGCATCTCTCAGGGCAGTGTGGTGGGCTTCTCTGACAGGATTAAGGGGCTTTTGAATAGTTAGATCAATAAATATGTCAGTTATTGACCTTGTAGCCTTAACAACTAGTTTATCGTTATACCTGTATAAACCTTCTGTGAATGATCGCCATTGTGATATTTAAAAGATATCAGTCCCATTTATTACCATCATACTTATGAACTATATGTACCTATAATGACAACCTTAATTTCACCTAACAAGACCTCCATTGTATTTTACTTTAAAGTCGTTCAATGGAAAAACAATTCTAGCAGTGGTATTTTCTTTAATCAATTAACATACAAAGTGTATCACAATAATTCACGTCATAATAGTTCTGCCTCACTATAGGCAAAGTTGCATAAGGCCTCCAGGAGTTACCTCCTCATGGGATGACCGGGAAGGTGTGAGGTGTGGGCCCCACCCAGGTCTCAGCCCCTCCTAGTGCCCTCACAGTGCACCTGTATGGGTACACACTGACTGGCTTTTCTTTGTAATTGATAACATCTTCGTCTTTTGATATTTGAAATTTAAAAAAGAATATATAGCATCCAACGCCCATTGCGTGCCTTGATATACATCTGATGTTGTCAGCATTTCAGAATGACAAAAAGTAACCCTTGAACCTCAAACAATATTGTATGTAAAGAAGTCAAAGCACAAAAGCGTCGAAACTCTCGAGTAGTCTACTTGAAGTGGCACAATGGAATCGCATGGAAACAAAAACCACATCTAATAACATTTTCCGATATCTACGTAGCTTTCCACAGTTTTTTAAGGCCAGAAAGGTCACCATGTGGACACTCCCTCTCCTGACCCCAACCTTTCAGTCCATCCTCAGACGCCCAGCCCCGCCTATGCCCCCTTAGCCTGTCCTTGCCCTGTTAACTTGATTGGCAGCGCCCCAAGCGGGAAGTGCCAGAACCAGGCCCGGGCAGCCAAGGCCAAGGTCAGCAAAGGTCACCTCACCCAATGAGAGCCCAGGGTACAGACCTCGGGTAGGACACGTGCCCAGGGTGCGTGTGTGTGTGTGCGTGCGTGTGTGTGTGTGTGTGGGGGGGGTGCTTAGTCCAGATATGGGTACCAACTGCGGTCAGAACCTTGTGGAGCTGTAGCTGTCAAACATCAATATAACTCAAAAAGAGGGGCTGTCTAATTGCAAAGATGAGTTTTTTTTAATAAGTGTATTTTTTCCGGAACTGTCCACGAGGTATGCTGAAAGAAGGAGGGCTGTCAGAGTATCTCAGTTTTTCTGGGGGCTGTAGAATCCCTAAAAAGGGGAGGCTGTAGTTTCGCAGTTGATACCTACCATCATAATTATACTGAGTGACCTCCCGGGGACACGGGTTGTCAGCGGGCTAAAGAGGTGGTAGATACACGAGTTTTAGATAAAACTTCTAGTAAATCCCATCCCAATTTTGACACAGATAGCATCTTAATTGAGGTTACATTCCGGGTAAGCTGCGTGTAAAGATCACCACAGCCATTAACAAAAACAACAGAATAATAATCTCAGCTTGCCAGATCTTTATAGCTGTATAACCCTGCAATGTTAGAGATTCAGTGCCAATAATATGGAAGGAAATATTTTTCCGTAATTGATAGACTCGTTTATGGAACCATGCATCTTTAATGTACTTGCGCAACAGCCTCCGTAAGCCAGATCTTTTAAGTGTCGACGTGTTTTGCGCAACCCAATATATAACCTACATGGGGATATCATTCAACACACTGACAAAATATAGACCTTTAGATTTCCCTGCATAGACTCGAGTGCTGCTGATCCGAGGAAACCATAACTCACCGTGAGATGGTTATACATAACAAAGTAGTTGTTGTGAAGTAGGCCTAGTCCCCCGCCCCGGTTATGTCCGGCTAGACCCAGCACCATTCTGGTGTCAGGTTATTTATGGGGAGTCATTGTCCCGAGACCTTAAAGACGCCGCAGAGACGCTGAGCGATGGGCATGCGCCGGCGACCTTTACTTCCGGTTTGTCCCTCATATCAGCCAACCATCGATCGTCGCCCACCAGCGGAAGTGATGTCATAAAAAGGTCCTTCGCGCATGCGTTAAACGACCCACGTGACACGAGTGGACGATACCAATTGGCGTCGGCCCTGATTGGTTGGTTGGTCGGGTTTAACCTTCACTGATTTAAGGCTGGTTTCCACTAACCGATTTTGCTCCCGATTTTAAAAATCGGCAGTTGAAATTTTAGTTAATTATGGACATCTTGTACATCATTAAAACGGGGTTTAAATTCTCTTTCAAATGATATGTAGGTTACATGGACCTTTGTAATATCACTGGTGAAAATTTATCAAAATTCTAACTCTCAAAATCGGCTCGTGGAAACCAGGCTTTTAGGGCAAATTGTTATGTAGAGACATACGATATTATTAGCAGAAAGTTGGATAAATATTGCTCAACTAGAGATGACATTTAAACTGAACGAGCTAACTGTTCCATTCCACTGATAAAACGTCAGTTGTCAGAGCTCTGATGGGCTGCACTCCTCCTCAGATCAGCTGATGGGCATACTTGTATTTGTGGTTGACGGGAATTCATTATCTTGTGTTCAAGGTTGTCAATACTTCCCGTTCTTTGGTTCTATACCCCTGAACATCTTGAAGGATCGTCTACTGGTAGAATAGGCTACATTCTCTGCCTGAAGGATCGGTCAGAAAACTTCACATTGACTTTGATGCTCGCCAAACAATTTAGCTTTTGGTTATGAGATTCTTTTGAAAAAGGTTTCAAGTATTAAGTAGCCGCTAAATGATATGGATGTTTTAATTTTGGGTTATGAAACAGTAATGGACCTGTCAACTTTGGGATGTATTGCTTGCATGATACAGAGGTCGGACATAATTGCAGTTTTTGCAAAGTCAGGTACTGACACAAACCTGAGCGAATGAATTAGTACATATATTTTCTAAGTCAATAAGGCCTTGATAAATGAGGATGAATCATTAATAAGGTATGTTTTGTGATTTTAGGGTTGGACAGTGTGAGCAAAGCTGAAGGGCTTTAACAATGTTCGCTATGGGAAAATGCCATTTTTGCTTTCCAGTCCTACAGCTACATACTTAACATCATATTGAAAGTAAAAGCTTATAAAGTTTAGTTTTGGTTAATAGTACTAGGAAAATTACTGTGAATCAAGTATGATGAACAAGTATGAAGAAATGTTGAAATCATAGAAATCAAGGGTGGGCTAGCTGGCAAAGTGGACAGGTCTAGCCCATTCTTCAGGCCACACCTTAACAACCCCCCCTCCCCTCCCCTCAGGCAGGGGGCGCTGGGGGCCGTCCCCCCGGGCCGGGGCTAACCCAATCAGGGCCCGATAACCAGATAGACCACTGCTTTATGTCAGTAACTAGCCCGCTAACAGGCACAGGCCCCTGAGAGGCTGAGAGGCTGAGGGTTGGGTGGGAGAAGAAAGGGAGGCGGCCGCGGCGGACAGGAACAGGAAAAGACAAACAGAGAGGGCAAACCTGTAGCATGAATCAGAGGTGACGGACCAACAGGAAGGGTGGAGGGGGGGGGGGGGCAGCGAGAAGACGGGGAGGTAACAGCAAGGATAGGAATATATAGGTAGAGAGGACAGTGGAAGGGGGTTAGAAATGAAAGGCTTTAATTCTGGAAATCCGTGGAGAAGAGGGGCCCTTGATGAGGGTCCCCAATGTTACCTGTCGAATAATATTATAAGATAAAGCCATGTTGACTGTCACTCAACTCCCCATGTCCCGTGTCGCCTATATGAGATCCTCATGTCCCATGTCGAGTTTATTTTTTCTTAATGTCACTAAGCCCGTCGATTTAAAGAAATGATGCTGTCGCCGTGTCGAATTTAGGGGTCTAGGGCCATAGCAGAGAAAATGTATGGAAAACATGGGACACTTACGATTTCGAAATGGTGTTTGTATGGGGGTGGGGAAGAATAGACGTAGCAGTGAGGGAATAGTGGGGGCAGAGGGAGGGCTGGGTTGAGGGGGTTGGCAGGACCAGCTGATCAGAAGTGACCAGTGCCCGATACTGTTTTGCTGACGTGCTCAGACCTCACAGCGACCCCGATCGATCTCTACTGATTCAATTACTACCAGAGGTCGTTGCTGACTTGGCGTCTGGCCGGACTTTCCGGGTAAAAGGTATCGGGTGAAGAGTCAAGGAGAGGACATCTCGGGGTGACGGGGTGGGGGCGTGGGTGGGGTGGTTAAAATGTTTACACGAAGAAGAGGGCAAGGTAAAAGGGAAAGGGGAAAGGCAAGGGGAAGGGGAAAGTCAGTGGATGGCGGAGGGATAGGATGGAAAAGGGGGGAAAGCGGAAGGAGGGTTTATGTGGAACGACGGCAAAGCATGGATCAAGCCCATAGTCGGGGGGGGGGGGGGGGGGTTGACTTTGGGTATGTGTCAACCCCCCCCCCCCCATCCCCTAAGCTCGGCTAGGTCCACTTTTTTGGCAAATCAATATTTCAGTTTTCCCTCCTCTCCTCTTAACTTGGCCCTCTGCTATCCCTGTAAAAACTCTCTCTCATCCTCTATGGCTCTCTGATGAGCATGCCAGATTTGTGATGTGACCAATTCTGTTGCCAGATTACGTTCTAATGTTCTAATGCAAGCTAATATGTTGCTACGCTAAGGGGTGGAGCCCCTAACCTTCACAACCCATGAATGATGCCCTGGCTATTTTATCTCTAGAAAGTCCACTTTCTGGAAATGATCACACACCTCCCCTCCCCCCATGAAAAGTTCTGGATACGGGCATGTGGGTCATGATAAAGGCTCAGACAGACTCGGAAGAGCTTGCAATTGCTCAAGAATGCTGGGGAACTCCGGGGCGTGATGTTCCAATGGGAGCAGTCGGGTGGGGTGGGAGAATGTGGGGTAAAAAGACCGGCCCGGATTGAAGGCCTTTTTCGGGTCCCCACGGCCTGATTGGAAACCTATCCGAGGGAAATTGGGGGCGCTTTGAGCACTGGGCGCTGGGGGTGAAATTAATTTCCCCTGGTTTGTCGTGGGGCTGTGATACTCGAGCTGGGGGAGGTTTGTTTGGGACCCGTCCTTTGGGGGCTGTTTGCAGAGGACGGGGGCAGCTCGGGAAACAATGCAACTGTGTAAAAGGCAATCATTTGGGAGTGTCAGATAGTCGGGAGTGTCGTAGTTCATTCTGTCCCTGAGTTGACGCTACTTGAAGTTCACTGATGGGAATAGGACCTTGTTAAATATTCACCATGGCTGGGAGGACACAAGACGACAACATGCCGCGGCAAATGTTAACTTTGGGAGAAGGATAAACTCATAAAATCAAAAAGAAAATTCTGGGTGTGGAGCACTTAAAGGTCTATTTCCCTATCGATTCTGGACTATGGGAATTCATCAATAAATAATTATGGATCTGTTTATGATTATGTTTTTATCAGAGAATGGGGGACCAAGGCAAGGAGTTTTGATTAAAAAATAGCCAATCCTTTCACGGTCGCTATGTGCAGATGCACCCTGAAAATGCTCATATAAACATGTACATGTTTATGTATGTGCAACACGATGCCCCCGCCCCAATAAAGCCATCCTCAATAAATCAGAAAATTGGCTTGTGAGCGTTCTATTCTCTAAATGATCATTAAGCATGGTTTTTATAAACTATGAATACAAACTAAACGTCTCAACCTTGTTTTGTTTTCAGAGAGTGCGGCGGTGCCTCAGGGGCTCGCAATCCGGCCGACGGAGGCAGTGCTCGTCGTCTTGATCCTCGTCGCCTGGTTCTGCGCCATCGCCTTGTTCCTGCACAAGTGGGGCAAGATCCGCATTATCCAGCCGAGGGAACCAAGGTACAAGCACAGCCCCAAGAACCTGGAGACCATCAAGGTGGTCAAGAAGCCCACCGACAGCGTCATCCACAAACACTACACGCGCCAGCTGTCCCGCACCATGCTGGCCAGGGAGAACAAGCGCATCGAGCGGATGAATACCATGCCCAATATCAAGGTGAACACGGAGAGTCTGCCCCTCCCCAACGACCGGCTCGAGAAGAGGTTCCAGACCATGCCCGAGATCGAGATGGAGAACTTGTCGGGCGAGAGTCAAACGTGAGGGGGAAGGGTATTTCCTTATGTATCTTTTTCTGGGAATGCGGGGGGTGGGGGATGCAATATTCTTTGCCAGTTGAACCTACAGTAATTGAGGTTATACCAACCACAATGACGTTGTGAACTGATGTGTCTCATGGCATACGCTCTATAAAGGGCCTTCTGTTAACCCCAGGCGGTGGACTTGATAAAACCGCCTTAGGAGTTCGTATATGGGAGGGATTTCTAAAACGTATGAGTGTTGAATTTACGCTGGTCGTAAGTGTGTTTATGTACTGAGTACTACATTCGATAGAAGCATGTTACAATAGAGATATAGAATACAGATGATTATTATTATCTCTTTATGGGAATTATGAGAACATTATAAGCTGCAATCTGCCATAAGAAATACAGAGATGTGACAGTGGTGCAAAGCACCGGCCGCCCAACGCGAGAACTGTATTATTCATGTTTCGCCGTCCCACTTGAGGCCCATAATTTAGGCCTGTTTAGGGGGACCATGTATAAGTAACGTTTAATGAAGTTTTGTGTAATATGATATGTTTTGTTCAATATTTGAGTTTATCCGAGAGGTGTTAATTGTCGTTCGTCGCCATTTTCTCTATATTATCAGCAATAAAGTATGTAGTATTGTGTTTATGTGATGAATGTATTTGTGAATAGTGAATAGTGTACACTTTGTTATAGAATTGTTCATGTTTTGAAGTTGTAGGCATATGATTTATAAATGAAGAATGTATCGAAGAACTTCAATGAACTGAGGAATGAATTTATTTCATGATAGAAAAGAACCAGGAATCATATAACGCGTCCCCCCATGGGTTTGTTTAAGGTAATTGTACGATTCTGTGCCATAATAGTTTAGCTGAAAAGAACACCCAGTTAGCAATAGGCGCAGGAGGTTGTTCTGCATTTTCGCGCACGTGATGGGGATGGGGGGTTAAATCTATTTTATTTTCTCATGGTGGGGATGGGATGAAATATTAATAACGATAACTCAAGATTTTAAACTTATATTTTGTTGATAACACATTGATATTTATTATGTAAATAGGGCCGCCACCCCTTGTGTGTTGTAGTTATGGACACACATTTGAGTATCGTCTGCGCAATATATAGGTCAGCAGAAATTCCTGAGTCACGACAGCATTATCAAAACATGGACTTTTTACTTCTGATCAGAAAATACAGAAATTCTGCTGTAACATGAGAAAATGTGGTACGACCATCGTCTTGGTTGACGAAAACGTATATATATATACAGTGTAGAAACATCTTGATCTGTATGTTTTGGAGTCAATTAATTTCCGTGTTTTCTTTTTATTTAATCCGACAAGATCGAGTGTTGGGAATAATTAAGTGAGTGCCCCCTCACTCACCTCTAGTTTTGGTGCTCGATGAAATGATTTAATGAAGCTCAAATTTGATTATCTGAGGACAGGAGAGCGAAAATTTGTGATATTGTAAATTTCACGACACAATACCTTGAGTAATCAGAGTTGTGAATACTGTGGAACGTTCACCAGTGCTACTGACAGCGAGACGGCTGTAGCTATTCCAATAAAGGGATAATAATTTCCTCTTATAGACCTTGTGCAGGTAGGGTCATGTGACCAGATTTTGGTGATCACCACGTGGTGATCATGACCACATGGATATAAAAAAAATTTAGAATTCATAATTCTAAATGATAATAATAGATGATTATCATACATGGAATTAGTTTTAGGTAAGTTGGCAGAAATGTTTGTTCTAAAAATGTCTGATCTATGAATAATGATGAAAATAATTGATCACTTATGGCGGAAAATCAATTTTTGGAGATGTGACGTCGTCTGCACAATGTCTATAAATGATAAAGACGCTGGTGTGATTGGCGATGTTTTACTTATGTTCGTGCTTTTCCCATCGTGAATTGGCCATACGTGGCGAAGAGAAGCGAAGGCTTTACCTATGTCATCTCACAGTGAGATCTGAAAGATCTCCATTGAGAGCGCTTGCTAAATTGATGATCGTCGACCCTCTCTAGATGCTACCCTGGGTACATAGTAATCTCATTCTGGTGTTTTACAACGATTAGCTGACAAGAAAGCCCTTTGTGAATAAAATATGCCCTAATAGTAATTTTGTAAGTGCATTGTGGTTGAAAGTTTGGAAAGCATTTTGTAAAACGTCCGTCGGTAGAAAATCATTCCTCTTTCTAAAATCTTATACAATAAATTGCATTGATGCAATGAGATTTCACAGTCACATAAAAAATTCATACCTTTCTGTCACAGGGGCACATTTAGCCTCATACAGTTGATTATGTTTTCTCCTTCATTAATTGCAAATTAATCGACATAGGTTGCAGACAAATCCTGTGAACGAATTGAGATTGGGATGCA
Organism: Lepidonotus clava; assembly: GCA_936440205.1. Lineage (NCBI taxonomy): Eukaryota > Metazoa > Annelida > Polychaeta > Phyllodocida > Polynoidae > Lepidonotus > Lepidonotus clava. The sequence goes on from OW387144.1 coordinate 9,170,477, forward strand.
AAATGATATGCAAAAACATGAAAATGATTTCGTCAGGCTTCTGTTGAAGATTATTGTGAGAAATAAAAAGGGAATTCACCTACATTGTACTTTGTGCCCCAGATGGTTTGTTGTCTATTCGGCAATTGGTCGCACGAAGAGCTCGTGGCGAGAGAGTACATAACTATAATAAATGAAAGTAGACAAAGAGAATATCTACATTCCTATCCTGTCTTGTAAACTGTGATTTAGATAACTAATACGTAATTTGTTTTAATAAATATCATATTTTAAACAGTCAAACAAGTGCAATCAAATCATTACCTGGTTTAATAAGTAGACATTGAGTATGAGTCTTACCACCTAGGGGGCCGATTAGAGAATAATTCGTGTGACTGAAAGTACCGCATTTGACATCAGAAATGACTCCAACCTGTCCCATTAATATTTCTATCTTATATAATATGTCCCACAATTCTGTCTTCACCCGTCCCCAGCCATATGTCAGTCCACTTTATATCCGCCAGGGGGAGGAAGTTTCTCCATTGCAAGAGTTCTCAAAATCTTCACTAGGGGGAGGCAGTGTTCAGGACCAACCTGATACAAAGATTTGCAGCAATAACCCCTGATGACAAAACTATGCTTTACATTCACAAAGAGACTACATGTAGCTGTGTTTCAGTTTCAGTAAACAAAAAAAAGGCATGTTTTTTAAGAATTTCTTTTCGGTAATAAATAGGCAAGGCCATCCACGGGTTGAAGATGTGATACAAGTCTCTAAGGTAGATGCATAGATTGGAGCAAATTGTTAGGAAATTTCCTTATTGAATTTGGTCATATGGAAAGACTTGTTTGAACATTTCAAACTTTTCAGATTATTGTCTCCAATACTTTCTACTGTGTTTTTTTTCATGAAATTCTATTCTATGATAAACAACGATATCATGTACATCTGGTGTGAGTGTTTGGGCTATTTAGTTTACAGAGGAAATATATTGATATAAACGTGTCATTATTCTTAACATCACGGGCATGCCAAATTAGCACAGCATCCCTCTTTTCAGATTCTGATGTAGTGGGGTCTGTTTTTCGTTACAGAGCGGATAAAAGCACCAAATTTTGTATGAGGCACCTCTGAAGCACAACTATTAAATCTGGAAGGGGAGCCATGACATTTTGGCAAATCTCTTATGGTTTTAGCATTTGAAATTTAGGGTATTTAATCAAATTTATCAGCCATCTTGGATTAGGTCTCTTGTGTAGAATCCAAATGTAAATTATTGAATTCACTGTCCTTTCATCTCCAATTTTGACACTAACGATGTGTTTCTAGGCATTCAGAAACTCAGATTATTTCACTGAAAGCTACTGTAAATTCCCAAAATATAACATTGATACTTCCTTATTGGCTTCATTTTGATACCAAAACAGTTATATTATACTGTGCAAAAATCTCTCTCACATTAAAGGCAATGAACTCTCTGCTAACATTTGGCTGCTATAGTATTTGATATTGATGTTTTATGTAGAGGCATGGAAAGATGGTTCAACAATAAAGAAGCAGTTGACTTTCTGCTTTGCAAGTTACTGTAGTAGAGTTGATTTGTGGTCATCTTGGATAAGGTCTCTTATGTAAATTATCTTGTGTAGATTCCAAAGACAAATAAATGATTTCCCTGTCCTTTAATCTCCAATTTTGACACTAACAATGTGATTCTAGGCATTCAGAAGCTCAGATATAAGACTAATTCCCTGAAAGCCATTTTTTGCCGCTGTCGGGGTCTTGTTACTCCCCTTTCAAATTCAATGGAGGGGTCACAGGTGATCATCATACCAAATGAAATGTAGAAGTCTTGTGAAGGAAGAGTAAGGTCTGTATCCTTTTCTTTATAATTATTTTGGAATCCAGCGGTCATTATCAAAGGTATCATGCTAATTGATTCAGTCATTTTGAAAAGTGTGGTATTGTATTGGATAAAAATTGAGCCCTCTAGGTTATAAACAATTGTTATTTGAATCATTTCCACTTGTCTAGATACTTTAGCAGCTGAAAAGTATGATATTTCACAAAATTGGTCTGTAACGATTTCTCAAAAATTGACCTAAACAGACCCCACTAATATGCAAAACAGATCATTCTCGTCGTTCACACTTGCTACGGAACATCTCCAAACTTGAAAGTGTATGACAGATCCAAGGACAGTTTCAGAATGTTTTAGTTCTAGACCACCCCCACATATACCCAACGATGGTTGGCGGTGAACCATCATACTGCCATAAGTATGCAGAACGTAGACCATGAAGAGGATATGGCTTACTGGGCATTTTACAGTGACTTTACAATCAATTTAAACTGCTTCTTTACTTTTACTGGAGTATTCACCTATTTCAGGTGCCTGAACATTAATTGGATGTACCCATACAAAAAATAATGACTTTTATTTACGCTCGGGCAGCTTGTTAATTTCCCGCCAGAAGGAAAATTGTTGGAAAATTGATTGTCTTGCCCTTTGTAAATAAAGTTAAGTTTATTTCACTTTAGGGCCTTATTTGTTATTGATTGCTGTTCAATAACCTCAGCAAATGCAAAAGAATAAAAATATATTTTTCCTCCCATTTTTTTCTTTCCTAAAAGCTTGTATAAAATTGAAGCTTATTTGAAAATGTGGTATGTGTTAAAAACCGTTTGTAATTGAATTTTCAGTTTCCTGTGTCTAGTCCCATCCTTGGACATACATCCTTGTCCAGCAAATGAATGTCTTCTGCTTCACTCTCTTCTTCTTCCACTCTCCAATCGTAGCCTTCTTTACGACAACCACAAGATTCGGACTGAGAGACATTGGAAGACCCATCCTTACTTTAACTGCTTGGAGATTGCACACTGCTCCTCCTCATCACGCTCCAGTGACGTCACTGTCCGTTTCCCGCATGCGCACTGCCCGCCGCCGGAACAATGCTGCCATCTTGCGGCGGCGCGCCTCATTAAACACTCTCCTTGGCCGGTGATGACTCCCACTTTCCACAAGTACTCCCGGGGCCTTAACCCCGTCTGTGTCTCTGTAAGGAGAGTGACAGGAGGCCAATGTTCCCGCCATTACTCACCTATGCGGGCCCATTGCGACCAGACGCGGTGAAATCGAGGGGAAGGATTTGGCGCCAACCGGCCGCGAGCAGACGAGAAAAGTAAACTCGGCGATCGTCTCACAAAGTCCTGGCCGCTCGTTGGTGCTCTGATCTATGGGAGGTGAGGGGGGAATGGGACAGGACGGCAAGTATTTATAATACCTGTGATGTATTTAGCAAGGCTAAGGGAGAAATGTCCGTGTCAAGGGTAGGCTTTGATCTTTAATCTATAAGTCTTAATGTTAATGTTAAGTCCTTCAGAAACAAGAGAATCAAAAATAAAATATGCTGAAAATTGTCTGAGTATTTATAACTTCTACCAGCCCCAAAATGAAGATGTGCTCAAAGACAGGGCTTTCTGTATCAATTATGTAACTGCAAATTGTAAAAATCTAAACCGGTATTAAAAGGATTGCGATTACATAAAGAAACATTAGCTGCTCTTCCTGAATATAAATGTGCTATGAATCAATTGAATTTAATGCAATTGAATTTAATGTCTTAATTTACTCGGTCATATTTCAAAGTTTGCTTGTTTTCCATATACCTGTCAACAAAAATACTATTTGTAACACAATGGACCGATTGGGATGGAGTAATGGAGTAACGCTGGGTGGTCGCTGCACGGTGTGTGGTCCCGGGAAATGAAGAATTCCAGGAGCATTAAACCAGGATCGTAATAGTTTTATGAAGAGGACACTCTGTGAGATACCCGACTATATGTAGGAATAATCAGAGATTACCAAAGACTCCTGACTTAGACACTAAGCCTACATAGTAAGGTACTGTACAAATTTGATATAAACAATAACAACTACGCCATAGGGTAGTGCTAACCGTGTTGACTAGTCTTGCAAATACTGAATGGCTACATATGGTAAGAGAAGACGTCAAAAATCGGCAAAACACACACCACTCGGAAGTTCTTCCACAAATCTGTTGCACACTGAAACGCCAATAACAGATATTCTTTCACCTGAAAATAAGAAACAGAAGACAGACTCTATTGAAGAAGAATACCAATTTAAGAAATCAACCACTGAGGAGTCACAGGGCAACACTATGCCACCCAAAAAGACCCGTCACAAGAAACAACTGCCGGGAGGTAATCAGACCGGAACGGACAAACAACCCGTGCCTGACCCGAGGTCTATGGGGAACCAAGTGTATTCCGACTGTGAAGCGGAAAGTGATGGTCTAGAAGATGAAGATGAAGATGACATGGCAGCACCGGAAAATGAGGATGAACCACTGATCAATTTGGTACTAAGGAAACTTGATAAATTACCGACTAGGAAGTACATTGATCATAAATTGGCTACCAAAAAAGATCTGTTATCACTCAAAACTCAGGTTAACCAGAACACTGAGAACGTTACTACTCTACGTGAAGAGTTGACCAAGCAACAAGCTGAAATAAAGCAACTGAGAGATACCATTGAAAGGTTAGAAGTGAAAACATCGGAAAAAGCAATGACTTATGCCCAAGCAACCCAACGACAGAAAGAACCAACATACTTCTCACCTCGTAGGCTAAACATCATCATAAATGGTATTGAACAGAAACCTTCTGAAGACCTGAGGGAAGTGATGATAGAGCTTGGAAAAGACGTGGGTGTTGACATAAAGAAAGAGGATATCAATCTTGCAATGAGAATAAATGTTAAAAAACGTCCAGAAAACCCATCAAGACCGTTCATCAGGCCAATAAGAGTATGCTTTGTGAGGACCTATGTCAGAGATGACATCCTCAAGAATAAATCAAAACTCCAGAGAATGGACCAGTATAGAAACACTTGGATAATGGCAGATGAGGACCCAGAAACTCGCAAACTACGAAGTGAAGCTCGTGCCATTGCTATGAAAGCAAGAGAATTGGGTGCTGAGGTGGTATCCAAACATGATGGCTTGTTCATTGATGGACACAAATACTGGTTAAACTCCTTGTCAAAAGTGCCAAAGCAATATCAAATAACAACGCAAGAAATGAGCCACCCAAAACCTGCTCCTAGTGGTAAAGTAATAGAGGGAAGTACTTCAACATCTAAAGCTACACCAGACCCTAAACAAAGACTGAGAAAAGTCCGTGGTGGTCTTGTGTTTAGTGGCAAAACGGCAAAGTTTAGCAACCTCTACAAAGTTCCGGTTCTTTACCAAGGCAAGAAGTTCAACAGCGTGGAGCAAGGGTACATGTATCTCCATGCTGTGCATGCCAAAAACACAGCCTTAGCGACGAAAATAATGAAAGAAGAAGACACCCTAGTAATCCATCACCTGGGAAAAAGCCTCCAACTTGATGATGAATGGCAAAAACTGCGCTATGGACATATGGAAGGACTGAATGAAGCAAAGTACGAGCAGAACCCTGAACTTGAGGAAGCACTACTAGAAACACACCCTTTGAGACTCATAGAAGGAACAACCCATCTGTATTGGGCGGGTGGATATCCCTTTAATTCTACTGAGTACGAAGGTCATATGCTCAAAGGGGAGAACAAGCTCGGAGAGATCTTAATGCAAAAAAGAGAAAAAATCAGAGCAAAAAGAGGGTTACAGTAAGCACGGCATAACCACTGACCAATTGGTATTGGGGTCACAGGACCCGTACTTTCTGCTGGCCGGTGCTGTGGACAAGGTATGTCAGATGCTTCTTACGATTTTTTCACTAACAAAATGTCTACCATTGCCGTCCTAAGTGACTCAAGGGGTCGAAAACTGAACTTGAGATATGCAGACACGATTTACTACAGGGGTGCTACTATTGAACGTTTAGCCAATGAGTATATTCATGACTATGGTAGAGACTACCACGACGTGCTGTATTATAGTGCCGGCATAAACAACATGACTGTGCGTCTTCGTAGCAGTGGCAGGATTACCCTGGTGTCCAATAATCCATGGTATTTGTATGAGTATATTACGGAGGAGCTAGATGACGTAAAGAGGAGATTGGAGAGGGAACTTCCTGGTACCACAGTGGTAATGTGTCCGTTATATGGAGCAGATATGTCCACGTACAATGGTGATAATGATCGTCACTACTTGCAATCGACCCTTGATACCAGTATCATGGAAATAAATCGGCACATAAATAGGATGAATCTGACTGACGGACTCTTCACCCCGTTCATTGGGAACGTGATACATCGTTACATGGGGCGTTATGCACCGGTTCGTCATCTGTATTACCGTCTCCTAGATGGTATTCATCCAAAAAGATCCACAGCTGATAAAATCAGTACCTATATTGATCGTGCAATCAGGAAAAACCGACGTAATGGAGGTCATTTTTAGTGGCCTATAGCCATCTTACCAGATATGTGCTCACAGCATCACTACCATAATTGACTGACATCCTTAACGTTTTTTTTTTTTTTTTTTTTTTTTTTTTTTTTTTTCATGACTATATTAATTACATTTTGCTCTAGAAATTATACATGTATAAACAAAATATTTTTATTATTTTGATATTGACCTTTTCCTGATAGGATGAAGTGTGATAATCTAATCACGAACACATATCTATAGCTATTACAGAGATATCCATGTAACACAACAGACAATAATATTCCACCCGATAAACTAATTGGGTCAATAGGATGCCAGTGCCCTAGTCACATATTATCAAGGAATACCTGATAAACTAATCGGGATGACTCTGTATGGAATACTAAATTACTTGATAAGGAAAATCGAGTGAAGGACTATGAACTTTGCTGCACTGATACCAAATATATCTGATAATCTAATCAGAAATTACAGACGGATTATCCAGTACTCTTCAACTGATATATATATATATCTGATAATCTAATCAGATTAACGGACCTTTTGCCCTGTATCCATCGTATGATTACCCTGATAATCTAATCAGGGATATAAGTATTTAACTGTACTATTACATAGACTGAAAGTATATATACTTTTGCCGACGAATATTGTGATAACCTAATCGCAATGATGACTACCTCATATTAAACTTTTCAAAGAACACTTTACAAGGAAATACATAGTTTTGTATTAATAGTAAGCAGACGAAAAATATCAGATGTTCTCAGATATTATAAAAATGTCTCAGTACTATTACCTTTTGATAAAAGGTTTATTGTGACTCGTTTCACCGGACCTAGCACCACATTACTCCTTATTTATTAAAATTTATTAATTACTTTTTAAAAAGGGGAATAGCAAAATATTTGATTATGACATTAGCGCTTTCAGCTCATGTCATAACAACATGTTTAGGGATGGGGGGTGAAATTGATGTCATCTTGAATGGTATCATCACATGTACTAATAGGAATTGTGGAACTGACAGTCGATTATTGATGTATTGTTTGAATGACAGAACACTTAAATAAAGGAATTGAAGAACTAAATGCAATGCCTGGAATGAAATTACTACATATGAATATTTGTAGTCTATGGCCTAAGTTATCACATATTGAGTTGATGATTAAAAAAATTGATATGGTATGCTTAACTGAAACATGGCTAACAGATATGTACAGTAATGAAATGATCAATATAACTGACTATCAAATATTCAGAAATGATAGGGCCGTTAATAAAAGAGGAGGAGGAGTTGCAATCTATATTTCTAATAAGATAGCTAATTATTGTAGGGTTGTCACTGAATCAACAATCTCAAACAGTGATATTGAAGTTCTTACTATTGCACATGAAAGCCCATGTCAAAGAAAACAACTTGTGATATGCGTATATAGACCACCAACAGGTAACATAGACAATTTCTTTGATATCCTGAAGTCAATATTACAAAACCCATTATATACTAGGCGGGAAATATTTATTCTAGGGGATTTTAATATAGATATCCGTGATAGAAATCACAAAAATACAAAAATATTAAAGGACTTTGAACGAACTACAACATTAAATCAATTAATTAAATCCCCAACTAGATATGGCAATACTAAGGCTTCCACAATTGATCTTATATTTACAAATAGCAACTATATATCGGAACATGGAGTCCTGAAAGATGCTTTGAGTGACCATTTTCCTATTTTTTGTGTTAAGAAAAAGGCTAGAAATAAAAAGGAGGTCTATATATCACAGGGAAGAAGTTACAAAAATCATAGCCTAGATAACCTGCAAAATTATCTGAACAACCATAATGAGATGCGAAATGGGGAAGTGAATGAGGATGATCCAGAGCTTGAATGGAACCATCTGAAGAATATACTGTGCAACTATCTTGATGAATATTGCCCGGTCAGAGATATCAAAGTACGTAATGATAAGACGCCATGGCTGACTTTGGATATTTTAGAAGAGATTTCTGATAGAAATTATTTTTCCAGAAATTTAAGAAAAATTCAAAAACGCATATGCACTGAAACCGATGCTGATACGGTTACAGCTCTAAAAAATTCATACCAGAATAATCTTCTGCTATTCAGGAGAATCAGAAATAAGGTTAACAAAATGGTCCGCAACGCCAAAAACAGTTATGTCAAGATGACACTTTTGGATACAAAGAATGATTATAAAAAATTTTGGAGGGAGCTAAAAACCTTATTAGACCCGACGGTGCACACTGTGAAGAAAATAGATATTGAAGATAATGATGGCAAAATGATACCTGATGAAGCTTTGCCTGATATTATGAATAGGTATTATGCTGAGTTAGGGTGTACAACATCAGCTACTTTTGAGTCTCTGGATGAATTACACAAATTAAATGGACCATCCCCTTCTCACAACTTAAGTATATTTCAGCCAATAGAAATAGATGATCTACTAGAACTCTTAGACGAAATTAATATATATAAACCTTCTGGCTATTTGTCAATTTCAACACGGATATTAAAAGAATTTCTAATTTTGAAAGCTGATACGATTTTGAAACTTGTAAACAATAGTATAATAAGTGGGAAATACCTAGCGGATTGGAAACTGGGTATAGTTTCACCTATACCCAAACAGGGAAATCCTTTGAAATTATCTAATTGGCGGCCCATCATAATATTACCTGTCCTGGGAAAAATTGTAGAAAAAATAATACATAAGCAATTGTTATTCTATTTGGAAAGCAATAATCTAATTGCCTCCGAACAATTTGGATTCCAGGCAGGTAAATCTACTATGCAGGCAGTGATGAAATTGTCAAAGTTTGCTTTTGAGCAAAAGGACAAGAAAAGAATTATAGGATGTATCTTTGTCGATATGTGCAAAGCATTCAATACAGTTTCACATATAAGGCTCTTACAGAAATTAAAACTAGTAGGAATTCAGGGAAAGGCCTTAGGATGGTTTGTGGAATACTTGGCACATAGAAGACAGATAACAAAGGTAAACACACTGATATCTACAGAATCCCTGGTACATAACGGTGTCCCTCAGGGCTCTGTTATGGGGCCTTTGCTCTTTATATTATATATAAATGACCTAGTTGATTATGTTGAAAAGGAGAAAATATTATTATTTGCAGATGACGCTGTTGTCTTTGATTCTGGTAAGAATGGTAAAATCCTGGAAGAAAAGTTACAAATAACCTTTGACGCAGTATGTTGTTGGTGTGATGATAACAATATGAAGATGAATGTTAACAAGACCAAATTAATGCTTATAAATAACCGTATAGATATACCAATCAGGATCAAAACTGATACCCAATATCTGTCAGAGACAAACAGCTATAAATACCTAGGAGTCTGGTTTACTTGTAAATTAGATTTTCAAAAACATTTGGATCAAGGATATAAAATAGCAAATCAAAAGACCTACAAATTGAAAAAACTCAGGAATTGTTTAGATACTCAAACTGCCTTGTTGGTTTATAAACAAACAATCTTACCTTACTTTGAGTACTGTGATTTCCTGATTGATTGTTGTAAAAAAAAGGAACTATCAAAATTGGAAAAACTACAATACAAAGCACTTCGTATTGTTTATAAGGTTAGAAACCCGACTGATGTACCTCGTACAGATTTACTTACCAGATCAAAATTGACAACCCTAAAGCAGCGTAGACAGGTGCATTTACTGAACCTAATGTTTTCTTGGAAAGAAAAAGGAATATGGCTAAAAGAACAAAACAGAATTACCAGAAATCAAAACTCTAGCCAATTCCGAATCTCTAAGCCAAGAACAGAGGAAGGAAAAAGGTCTCCTTATTATCGGGGTGCTAAACTATGGCTCACTATTCCAAGAGAGTTGCGCAGTATTGAAAATAAGATTGAGTTCAAAAATAGGATAAAAAATTATTATCCTAGAATGCCAAACTAAGTTGTTAATATTCTGCAAGGCATTGTATTATATGTTCAACCATCTTCCCAGAGAACCTGTTATTTATTCAATCGACTGTCAGTTTCATTACTACCACCGAACCCACATTCTGTTGTGACAGTGTGATGATTATATATGATACCATATCTATGAATATACCATATGTGTAATAATTATTGAAGTATTTTGTAAATACTAATGACATATTTCTTGTAAATATTATTTATGTATCATATATCACATAAAATGATAATACTGTATTGTGAATGTAATACCAGATATCAATTGTTGTAACGTCTGGAAGAGCAGACACTATCTGAAGACGTCAAATAAAAATATTATCAAAAAAAAAAAAAAAAAGATGAAAATAAAACCATCCTGCAAGCAAGCCTATTTTGTTTGAAACAGAAACTACAAAAGCAATAATCAGCAAGTAACAACAACCGTTCTTTATGCTAGAGTTATGTCTATTGTGTAGCTAAAAGATTTATTTCTAAGTGTTTCCTAAATCGATTTTAGTCTCCAGAGTGCAGAGATTACCCGACAGATGCGCGCGCACTCCCGCGTAGCCAACGTTCTTCAATCTCCATTCGTTCCGGTTCCGGCGGAAACGGCGGGAAAAGGTCCAAAAGTCGTCTGCGCACACCGGGGGTTCGGCCAGCTCTCACCAGGGGGCGCCCCTTAATTCAAACACCTTTACGGACCATGAATACCAAAATCCCGTCGGTCCAGACGGCTTTATTCATATGATAATGCGTGCACGACTGTGAGGGGATCTTTGTTTGAGAGATTTGGCATCAAAAGGACGACCCCAGACAAAAACTTCATTTTTCCCGATTGGCGCATCAGAGTGATTAAAGTTGAGTTTGTCAAACAGGTTTATTATATGATGAGACGGCACATTTTGGACGTGAAAAGGGAGTACGTCAAAGGTGACTCTAGATGAATTATTACTTGTCATAACTGTTATAGAACCATAAATCAATTACATCCGATCCGTTACACTGGCCCATTGGCGAAAACAATCATCAAAGAGGCATGCTTGTAAATGTATAATTCGAAATATGAATACTTTATTCAGTGCTTTTGGCTAAAAATCTTGAAAGCAGGAGACATTTAGAGTAAAAAAGCGACGACTTTCTCTCCACTTTCTGTTTTGAATCCTCCCGCGGGTATATGGCTTCTTGCCGTGTTGGCCTATATATGCAGAATCGGTGTCACGTGATTTCTTGGTTATCACATCCGGGTGACTGGTGCTGATTCCGAGACGTGCTTCAGGGGTTACCTTGGTTACAAGCCTTAGAATATGATGATTGATGATAAGATATTGGTGATATCATTTTGTCAAGTTGAAATTTGATGGGGTGGGGATTTGAAGTTCATCGCTTCAAATATACCTACTGGAGACATCTGATTATCAAAACTGGTTCCATCATACATGGCATACATGTAAATAGTAATCGAGGCAGGATCTTGGCATATTCAGTGAATCATAAAGCGTATGTATGTTTATACTGGTCTATGAAGTTTTTAAATGATGTGACACCCACTGCCGTATGTAAGGTGTACGCCTGTAGCATGTGATATAAAATGAATGTATCCTTTTGTGTCGTCAAAGAAAAAACAAGACATTGACGAAGTGACAATTTTATTACTAGTTTTGCACTGTTTTTAAAAGGTGAGTTTTAGATAACCAAACCGTCAAGAATTTGCCAAAAACTTGTCAAAAACGTGCAATGTCTTGTTTTTATGATGATATGTACAAAAATGTAATTATTCTTACATTACTTTATCATTTACATCAATAAATTAAGAATATTATGGTTCTTTTATAAACACAATTTTCGGAGTAAAGTCGTTATTGCAACTGTATACCCGAGAATACTTAATCATTTGCAACTGATTTGCAGATCAGTTTTTACCCTATTCTTCTAAAATGATGTCCTTTCGCATGTTGCTGCCTACATACTGAACTTTCTTCAGGTCTTACCAAGAACCAGCGAAATTGGTCATAACCAACCTATCCATCTGGTTGCTGTTTTGTTAAACTGTTTACAAAAGGACCTGTGGGAACCAGCAAATTGGGTCATGACCCCATTTCTTAGTTCCAGCCTCACCCTCCATGGTGTAGTGGTTAAGACCCTCACCTCCAAACCCAAAGGTTTTGGATTCGAATCTTGGCAAAGCCACTTGTGATATTTAAAACATAATGCTCATCCTTCTACACTCAATGGGCAAAGTAAGATGGAGTATCTCACCTCTAAAGGACAAGTAAGTAGTAAAGGGGGTCAATGAGAGCTAAGAACCAGAAAATAGTCGTTTATCAAACTTTTCGACAAGTTTTTTTTTTTGTTTTTTTTTTGAGGGGGGGGGGGGGATTTCTGGAATGAATTAAGAAAGCACATTAACGTTTATGAGTATACAGTATCCATAAAGCCGAGTTTTGCAACTAATTAACAAAACATATCTTCTTAATCTGTTTCTTAAACTTTACTTTAGTTGTTGCCCTTTGCACGTCAGTTGACAGCCCATCTGAGATTATAATATAGAAGTTGTCACTTTAACGGTACTAAGCTGACTGTTTTATGACCGGCAACATTCATGAGAACAAGTTAAAGGGGGGTTGATTAAGTAAGTGGCCCGAGTACTTTGTGGGTGAGGCTCGTTAAGTATATTAGTTATCATCAACCACCTGACCTAAACAAGGGAATAAAAAAAGACTAAGACACCTTCCTTTTAGAAAGTCTGTAAGAATCGTTATTTCAAAGTCTAGTGCCCACATGTGCAATGTATCCCTCACAATGAAATGAGTCCGTATGGAAAATCACCGGTCCTCAAATTTCGTATTTACATTTTTAAATGTCAAAAAAATAGGTAGGGTACATATATGGCTTTGATAGAAATACAGTTATTATTAACAAATTTATTACCAGAATCTATAGCGGGGAGGCATGGTAAATTCCTTCTAAACTGGTTGCTCTTCTTCCCTGGACTTTACAGTCAACGCCATGGTATGGGATATTAAATGTAGCAATATCTGAACAAAGACATTCCTAGTTTGAATGTCGCTGAATTTAAGTTATTGAAAACGCTCAATTATCGCGTGAGAAATGTCAAACTTTGAATAATTTCACAAAGTCGGAAACTGTGAAAACCTTATACCGTTCTATGAAATTTCCGAAACAGAAACCGACCAAAACGGAGAGGATTGTTCGGCGCCGTCACCTGGAGCCGCAGTGTGAAATATCATCGCCATGTTCAGCTTACGGCGCTGACTTTTGACTTTCTTATAGAGCAATACTCATCCCAGCTGTCAGTCATCGCCGAGTGACCACGCCCACAAGCCACACCCCTATAAGGGACACTCTCTAAACAGATGGTAGAGGTCCTATGACTCGGTGGGGAGAAGGACTGGTTTATATCAACGAGTATAGACTTCTGTCTATACTCGTTGTTTATATGAAGTCTGTTTGAACGCAAGTACCTTTTGCAGATATGAGACAGTTTTTCCCTTATAAAAGATTCTATGTGTCGTCGCCAGAATAGCGCAAAGTCGATGAATATGTATACATGTGGAAAACCTAAATCAATGATAAATGAAGAATGATAGGCATGCATATTTCTAATCATTAGAAACCAGGAGTACACCCAATTGAGGAGTGGCATACAGACACTGCCTGTCCTCCCTACTATCACTTTGAGAATTGTTTTACGTTTATGAAGTGTTATACATAACTCGAGTGTAATTTTATTCCTCATATCACTCACAGATTGAAAACACGATATCGTCCAGAATCGCTCGGAAATTGCCCCTTTTAAAGTAGTCAATCCTTTCACTTAAAAAAATCGCTACTTTTGCATTATTCAAAGGCTATACTGCATCAAATGATCAAACTATTTTGTTATAATATTATTGTTTTTTTCTCCACGTTCGAAGAATTATGTCAAATAAGAGAAGATACACATGAAGTCTCTCTCCGACCCTGCCCATCTTGCCGAGGTATGCCTGGAGAGCTGGGGACCGTGTGGTGCTCATATCGGGCAGTCCATGCTGGGTTGTTTAGCCCCACCCCGCGCGGGGTACAATAGGAGGCAGTGGGCGGCGACAGGCGGTCCGGGCATTGTATTCACACTTCATTTGGTGCTCACAGGCCCCGCTGATGGGCCCATTGCCTTGTCATCAGCCCACCAGGGGGCGCTGACACCGGCCCCCAGCGGCCCCTACCGGCCAACAGGTGCCCGCCGCTGAAGGGGGGGCAGCTCACGGGTACAACACCCACGGTCTGTGTATTAAAGTAGAATTAACGCTCACACATTGAGCCAATTTACTTATATCAACATGGTTGGAGTTCTCAGGGAAAGGATGCAAGCCTGATCCTGCTTTTAGATTTGTAGGGTTTGATAGGAGTAAATTAGGTGATTTTTCTTGCTTATTTTTACAAATATAATGTTGGTGTGGTGTTGTTGGTGATGTGATTTGGGGTTAAATTAAAGTCGTGGCGGGGGCGGGGGAGGTGGGGGAGGGGCCGCCGTGAGGGGGGCGTGGTGGGCAGATGTGGACGTGTCGACATGAGTGAGATGAAATGACGACCAACAAACAGTAAGCACCACTCAGGGCAGCAGGCACACATTATCGGGGCCCGCCGCAAATTGGAATCTAACCATTCTGACACCGTTTACATAATAAACCCCCAACACGGGCCTGGCCGGGAGGAGGGGTGGGAGGTATAATAACACCCTGTAACACACACCCCTTTCACCGACAGCGGGGGCAAATGGACTGGCCGGCTCGGGAAAGTGATTCATTGACTTCATAAAGGGGTCTGACCCGCCAATGAGCACCGCCGCAGGGCGCGCTGCTCGCCCCTTTAGCCGCTAGGGGTACGCAGCATTGTGCGCGCGCAACAGGGGTTGGCCGGCCGTGGGGGCTGCTGGGGGTCCGGGGGGCCGGGTCAGGGCCTTGAGGGGATACAAACTTATACAAACTGGGCAGAGAAATGGGAATTCCTCCCTGAGGCGTCGTCAGCGGCCCCCGTGGGCCCGGCGGGGGATCGCAGGTGTGAAAAACGTCGTGTCCAACGTTAAAAAGTCACGATTACAGCGATCAAATCGACGTTTGGTGGGGTGAATCCGATTGGACATGGAACGCCGCGTCCCGGGGACGTTTGGCTGGGACGCTGGGCCCTGTAGGCTGGCCGGTAACTGCCAGGGGTAGTCTCATTTGAATCTTTTGTACCGGTAGTAATTAGAAAATAAGCTAGAAAGAAACCTGATTTCTAAAATCCGCCGTTTGTTTTACAGCTTTATGCTAAAGTGTATGTTTTTTATTCCCTCCTATTGTTTTACTTATCAGATTAAATTTCAGGTGGAGGTATACTCCCTGCATAAGGATACGGAAGATAATCCAAGGAAACAAACCTGGGGAAACAAATTACTTTTTCGAGATGTCTAAGCTGATTTGAACGTACTATTATAGTTAAAATCAATCAATTAATCTAATTTTTATTCATAACGTGTACTTCCTATAATTATCTGTATAACGACTGCAAACTATGTTTATGGTAGGCCTATCATAGGATTAGTAGATTTTATGTTAGTGATAGTATTGATTAAGTGAGAGATTGGAGATACATTTTCAGCATATCATTTTAGAATATGAAATTTAGTTTCATTTGATACCATCAACTCCAAGGTTCACATATGTCAAAAGGACAAGTTCGCGTATGCACTTATAGAACTTTGGGCACAATTATGCAAAAATTGGGGGTTCCTTGAAAACCACTGCCCTATCTCTATAAGACATACATAAAAATCCAATTTGCAAGATAAGCCCTTTCAAAGTTCAAACAAAACAAGTTAATATGTATCCGAATATTGAGTCCTTTGTATTGTGACGTTCTCTGGTAAGTCGGGGTTGCCGATTCTTACAACAGAGGAACGTGGGGATTGTTCGGGTCTCGGGGCGGACGGGGAATCCGGGCCAAGAACCGAGATGTGTTTTTAGAGTCGTGCCTCGCGCACGAGGGGGGGGGCTGAGCGAATCGGTCGGGAATCGGCGCTCGATGTCAAACGGAGGACTGCGGGGAAGGGAAATTATGGTAGGGGTACGGGTCGGCCGGGGCTCGTCTCGCTCTATCTCCCAGACCAGCATTCACCCCTACCGGGCGGTCCACCCCGTGGTTCCGGTCCGCGGGGCCGTCGGGCCGACGGTCGCCTATTGTTTGGTAGCGTGGGGCCGAGCCTGCCGCGCCCTCGTCCCCGCGGACTTCGTTCCTTCGTTCCGCCCTTCATGCCTTTGTGCCATGCTGCGCCTATGCTTCCGGGACGGTTTCGGGCCTTCGTGCCTTACTTCGGTCCTTCGTTCCTCGTTCCTCGGGCCGTCGGGCCCCTACCCTAAGTTTCTCCTATTTATCTCGAACTTCAACTATTTTATCCTAACTTCTGGTTAATTGCTCGGATCGGCTCATCTTAGCGGTTGTTTCAGGAAAGAAGACACGTCTGGACACAAGGAGAACTGTTAAAGAACTCTGTTTATTCGGGCCTCACCGCCCCTTTATATACCCTAGAGGTCAGCCCTGATTGGCTGCTTTCAGTCACGTGATCTACAACTGACGTCACTTCCGGTTTACATTCTCGTTTCCGGTTTACATCTCACTTCTGGTTTACATCTTTCCGGGTCTCGTTCTTTTACATATTCGTTCCTTTACACTTTCGTTCCTTTACATATTCGTGCCTCTTTTTCGGGCTTTTTACACTTTCGTTCATTCTTACATATTTCGTTCTTTTACACTTTCGTTCCTTTTCGAACATATATACCTTTTATAATATTACCTTATTTTCTCTTATTTTGATCTCTACATATTTGGATGAATAGCCGTTCATCACAGTATCATATATGGCGTTGTCCTCTGGGCAGCTATACAACCATTTGCGTCACTCATGAACTATTGTCATGGCAAGTTCATTAAAAGGTTTTTTGACATCGCCTTTTGTTTACATTTGGAACTCTTTATAGAAGATATTTATATGATTATTTTCTTCATATAATAATTCTATCATATGAAAATAAAATAAATAATAACTTAATAATCCTGAAAACGATAGTCAAATAAAAGGACAGAATCTTTTCCTTCTTCTTAGTTTAAATACTTTGGATATAGTGGACACTCACTTCGGATGTAGTGGACAGTTCATGACCTTAAGTCTTCAAAACATACATAATGTTAATATGGCAATGCCTATAAAACTACTTTCATAAACAAATGCAGAATTGACCCCTGAACTGGAGCCAAATAGAGCTAAGCTACCTCTAGTGAGTCCCAGAACATTGAGACCTTTACCATAATATATATAGTCCCTATGTCTGTCTGCACATAAAAATGATGTCTAACCAAAGTGCATTTTCAAAATTACATCCAAGATCATTTTCATTTAACTCAAAATACATTCTAGTACATTCCATATACATTTCCTTAACAGCATATGGTGACAAGAAAATTCTCTGAAATTTGTAATGAATTTATATTACTATTTTAACAGAATTCTCTCAGAACTACATAGTATTGGCATACACTGTCACCTGGTGGAGCAAAGTTGAACTACACATAGGGTTAATGAAGGTGGTTTTACATGTTTAGATTCTAAATCTATCTAATCCAATACATGTTTAGAAATAACAAATGTTTGGGTTTTTTAACCACATACAATTTCATGTACTTGGATTCTAAACCATTTCTAAATTAATATAATGTTAAGAAGATACATGTGTTTAGATTTTAACATGTTTAGGGTCTAAGCTTGTTTAGAATCTAGACACATGAAATCACATAATGTTTAAAACCTTAACATCATTTTTACGGTGCAATAACAAATGTATGAAATTTCGCAACTAATTTCGTGAAAAGACCATCTTGAAAATGTTTTCATTGTTTTGACACCTTTGATTGCTGACTGAAGGTTTCACTTGTTTGTTGCAAGTTATCATGTTGATTGCAGAAACCAGTAGACTCATGCCATTGAAAAATATGTTCACTAAGAGGGACAAATAATAGATTCTTCTGAAAGGCTTTTTACAAAGAATTCTTTAACCACAATTTTGAGAGATTGGGAAGTCTTGTATAGGACAAATCTTTCAAACCTATACGTAGATAAGTAGGTTTTCTTTAAAAAAGAAAGGTTAGACCGATGGTACCCTAATTTCAATTCAGTAAACAGAACATAAATCCCAACTAAATGCAGGCATTAAAAATTATTTTGAAAAAGAATTTATAACAATTTTCATGAAAGGATTCACGTGTTGATTTATATTCACGTGAGTAACATATTTGATAATTTCTGTAAACGTAATAAAGGAATTTCTTCATACGGCTTTGATTTGGGACGATAATGAACTTTTAGCTATTTGGTAAATATGCAGATACCTTTTTAAATTTTGTAGATTGAGTCCTATTTTTGTCAGCATGTCTGAGAGGTATACAAATATACTTTTACCTCCTTAGGTTTAAAAAAATGACAATTTTAGAACTATAATGGAGCAATTGTCTAAACAGCTCAACTAGAATGAATTGTGTTCTTGCTTTGAAAGGCTGTTTATTTGGTAATCCATCTCTGGATGGGAAAACGAAATGAGAAACAGCTTGGTAGTCAACTTGACCAAAAGAGACTGAAGTCAGGGACCAAAGAAAACAACAACAAAACTAAGTGAGTGTAAAAGACAACAGCTGCCACCTGAGCAGGAAGAGCGTGTCAGAGGTGTGGTTTGTGTGGTGAGAGGGGGGAGGAGGTGACTGTGACAGGTCTCAGGGGACGGGGGAGCGGGGTAAGAAAAGGGTAAGGTGGAGAGGGGATAGCTCTGAGAATAAACATTGATTAAAGCACAAAAAAAAATAAAGGTATTTATTCATGTCTGTATGTCTGTCCGTATGTGTGTACATGTATGTCTGTCCGTATGTACGTACATATGTATGTATGTATTTATGTATGTATGTACATTGTATGTGTGTATGTATGTATGTATGTATGTATGTATACATGTATGTATGTATGTATGTATGTATACATGTATGTATGTATGTATGTATGTATGTATACATGTATGCATGTATGCATGTACATGTATGTATTGTTCGTGTATGCATGCATGTAATTAATTAAGTACATGTATGTATCTTTGTGTGTATGTGTATACATACAGGGCCTATATGTGTGCATGTGCGCATGTATGAATAAATGAATGAATGAAAATATGAATGAATGAATAAATGAGTAAACGAGTGAATGATAGATTGAAAACACAGGGAGAAAATCTTCGATGAGAACTCCACCTGAAGTACCCTCCCTTCCCTCCTGTGTCAAATTGAAGTCAGCATCAGGAGGGAAGAGAGTATGAAACAGGGTGGTTCTGGTGTAGGGTCGGACAGGGGTGGGGCAGGGCAAGGGGTCCAGTACCAGTGACAGTTGTCCGCCGGGTGACAGTTGTCCGTCGGTGGGGTCAGGGTGGGAGACAGGGCCCGGGGAGGGGCAGCCCTCACCCCGCCTGACACCCCGACAATGGCCGGACGTAACTCCTGTCCCCGCTACACTGATTGATGGAGACGGCGATGAGCCCAGGTGAGAATGGATGAAGTCGGGTGTGAGGTGAGGGGTGAGGGCTGCTCAGGTGCCCGTCAGGGGGGGGGGGCAGGGGAGGGGGGACACCTGCTGTTCACCTTATTACCCCAGAGCTGAAACCACTGCAACCTGAACTGGATTGGGATATAGTCTTATAAGTGTTTGTATATAATTAGGCAATTTGAATTAATAGGATTTAAACTTAGGTCTATTCAACGCGAATTTCTTGCCATTTCTTATTTTCTTTCTTATCACTCATCTAAGTCTCACTATTGTTTATTGTTTCCTCGTTACAATTAACCTGGCCAACCTTGGTCAATGGCTCACATACACTCCTCATCCCCGCTTCAATTGTCGCCCTCTTTCCTGTCTATCCCTTTGGATTTTTTCACTTCTTTTCTGTTCACCATCACTTTGCTATAGATAATCTGGCATATAATTACCAACAAAATCTGTTTAGAAGCTTTTGACAATAATATAGCACTACTTAATATAGAGAAAAGGGGAATAGTATTATCGCCTGGCCCCAGCTACATTATGTAGATGTATCTAAGAGGGTCAAGATTCCGACGTCATGAACACAAAACAACCTTCAGAGAAGCAGAACAAAACAAAACTAATTTAGAATTAGGTTAATTCTTCAAATAACAGACACATTTCAATGTACATGTATATTACTCCATACACATTAGATATATGTATTTAGAAAAATAACTCCACAATATGCCACATTCGAATATACTATTTTCCTAAAGTTTCGAGACATAGCCTCTCCTGTAACTCTACATGTATCGCCTGAAAGACCAGGGCTTGATGATGATTTTTTAATAAAGAAAAAGGAAAAGAATAACCGACCCATGCTACTCCCAGCGGGCCTAGCACGCCCCCCGCCGGAAGTCCGGTGCCCGCAGCGGCTATGACGACAGGTAGGACGCTGTGTGCCCGCTCTGAGCGTCCCCTCGTAGCTCCCCCTGGTGGGAGGTGGTCACCCGATACAACGGCCGTCATTCTACCCGATGCAACCCGCAACTGCTGCCGTTAAGTGTCACCAGGTGGGGTGCACGTCGTATGATGCACCGACTGACCACATAGAATAAGTGTCGCTCATACATTTAAGTTTTTTCAGTATAAATGTATATATATTTCTTGTGAACCAGAAACAGGATTTGTCATATTATATTCTTCACTTCTTATTACCATCTACTTTTTTCCTGCCAAGCTTTACCAGTTCCCGACCAAATGCCGTAGGGACGTAAGGGGGCAAAGATATGCTGTAAGAATCTAAAGCTATTACCATGGAGACTAACGTTAATTTTGCACTCTCTGCTATTACATACACGCAAAATTCACTGCCCACTGCGTGTTAAACAAGTAGCCATCAGATTCCATGAACTGGTGTATGGAGCTTAATCAGAGGAGAGGGGTTTTAAACTTCGAACCTTAAATCAAGAAAAGAAGAAACGTGTTTACAGGTGGCGCTGTAAACAGGCACCACGTGACCGGCGGGGGCGGGGCCACGCGTGCGCAGTGGGTCTGACATGCGCACAGATGTCGGGGAAATTAAAAAGTTGATTGTCCAATTAATCTGAACAGGGGACCTCTGGAAGCCCAGCGGGAGCGGGAACGAGGCTACGGGTGGCCGGCGAAATGTTACCCCACCCGAAGTCTTACCTGGGCGTGCCTTTTTATCTCGGCCCTCCTCATGAAATCTCGCGTGGTCTCGCGTTAATTTCAAAGTTAAATGGAGTTTATTTGGACCCACGTGGGGAGATTTAATCGAATAAAGTTGAGGAGAGAAAGGCTTCTCGACGTCACATAAATGGAGCATTGAAACGATGATTTGGACTTTGGTTCTCAAATGTTCAGTTCTAGTTCAGAGCTCAGGCAGAGAAACTTCATTACCAGCCAATCGTGTTCCCTTGCAGTGCATTACAGCATTCAGTCCAGGGAATCAGTGACAGTGTTTCCTTTAATATATAATGATCAGACGGCATTTTGATAATATTATCTATATATGTAATTAGATTGGGAATTACAGGCCCTTTTGTGTTTCATATGACGTATCTAATTCTAATCATTGCACGAGTAGACGAGCACGAAAGTTCACACGAACACATCGCAACCTTTCAAGTCTCACTTATGCTGTACACGATAAAAGTGTCTATGTTTGTTCTTTTACGACTGCAGGTACACACAAATTGTAGTACTCAAATTTATCAAAGGGGTCATCTTAAAATGTCAGTAAATACAATGAAAGGGGGGCAAGATGAACATGATTTCATTTTGCTGCTTGACATTGCATGGGCACACGCAAACACCTAGTTGGATTTAGATCAGGTTGGTTGGCTTCAACGTGGGCCTATTTTATCTAAGCGTGGCCAAAAATATGGGTCCTATGAAAAGCTGCCAGAGGGGAAAAGGGCCCCATGTCCAAATAGTCATCTTCTTTCTGTCCTCCTTCTTCACATTACTTTAATGTATAACGTTTAATTATTTAGATGTCTTTTCAACATCTAAAAGCTGGATTAATTTGTATCTGAAGTCAATGGTTATTTCATTGTGACCTACAGGCTGGTTTCAAACTGAACGGTAGAAGTTTCAACGTGTTAATGTACCTTATATCCTGTGCTTTAAGCTGAACTAGGTTATGAAAAAAACACAATCTTGCTTTATAAACTCGAAGCGACACCTCCCTTAATTTATGTATATGTTTTTCCTTCAAGTCTTTTTCTACGCTGGCAATAAACTTCCCATGCGTCGTCTCTATTCTTCCTCGGCTGAATCGCGAAGAGTAAAATGATAGACAACCCTCATGTTTCATTCTTTCCTCACCCTATTTCAATGAAAAGGCGACGGTCCTCAGGCAAAATGACGATGAAATTCTTCTGTATCAAAGTCGAAGTAGGTCTGAAAGGCTGGCTGGCTTTATGATGTGCCAGGTTAAAGTTAGAAGTTGACCATTTTTGGCATTCCTAGGTCAAGAAGCGTGGCGGCCACCCTGGGTTTTTGACTTTGGTCCTAATCGGGCCAGGACGGAGGGCAACAATGAATTGGAACCACATCACACCCGCATCAATCCGCCCGTTCCGCCATCCAGCCCATAATATCACTACGCCCGCACCTGCGCATTGCCCCTCTCCCATACATCCGGGTGATCGATGTGGTTTCCCGCCGAGTTTTGGCCATTTAGGTCTCACAATGGCGAATCACATCGATAATGCCAATTTCAGGCCGACTGTCGTCTGCTCGCTTCGCGCGCTTTTCTTCCCGAATAAAAGTAGCAGCGGGAGACCTCAGCTTTCAATGGCGGCGCCCTTGGCCATGGATTTGTGACCCCCTCAGCGCGCCCCTGGGGTCAGGCGGGCCCTGGATGTCATTGTGGCAAATATCAACATGGTTTTAGATCAAAGTTGTCTGGGGGAGAGCAGGAGAAGCACTATTTATGTCAAGGTGTAGACAAATTAACTGACAACTCGACTCCCGATCGTCCCTACCCGACATGCACCCCACCCAGCGACCCGACGAGGGGGAGGTGGGGCGAGGAAAGGGTACTTGGACCCACGTCAAGGACTGTCCAGTTGTAAATCAGGCCTAAAACATCATTACTGACCAATTGTTAACAAAACTATTGACAGTCAAGAAATGTGAAAATCAAGTGCCAAGAGGGCATAAGTGTGTTTTCAATTAAAAAGTGATTATCAAAAATTCATATAGGCCTAGCGATTTCTTTTTTAGGGGTCTAGATCACCACCGGATCCCCATTAGAAGTAAGTGACCACAACCACAAACCCCTCTTTAAATAACGTTTTATATCGGTCAAAAAACAGGACTTTACTTTCTAATTATCACAAGGGATAAAGGACAGATAACTGACACCTTCCCCCTGCCACATCCATTGAGACTTTTTGCCGTTTCATTTCCCATTTGTTAGTCATTGCAAGCTATACACAGATACAGATCAAAACAACCCAGGGATGAAACATAGCACGGCGAAACTTCAAAGATTTTATGGTGTCAAGTACCTGTTCACTTTTAAGAATTTTTTCGATCTTTATCTATGATAGATAGCTTACAGTTCACAAAGGATTTAAATTTGTGATTTCATGCACACCAATGTTGAAAACTTTTTTCTCCTTCTCCTTAAAGCACACTGCTCATTGGTATCCCCTCCCGGGCTGATAAAGGGGGGTTAACCGTCTTCTAATGGCTGAGACCTGGCCAGGACTAAAGTAGTCTCAGTCCGACTTCACCAGTCTGGATTCAGCCTAAGTTACTCCCCGTTTTGTGGGGCCCGGCGGGGGGCCGGGAGGGGGCCCGGGACTGCTCCTTTTAGAGCTGGGCGTTAAAAGATTGCTCTTTTCTCTTTCTCGGGGCGGCTATTGTAACTGAGACACCGCGGGACGCTGGCCCCCTGGTGGCCGAGGGCCGGCCCCGCGCATGCGTAATGACGGCGGGCTGCGGGCTTCCTACGGGCAGTGGGAGTGGGTGTGGGGGGCGGA
This sequence comes from Lepidonotus clava, assembly GCA_936440205.1. NCBI lineage: Eukaryota > Metazoa > Annelida > Polychaeta > Phyllodocida > Polynoidae > Lepidonotus > Lepidonotus clava. Next base: position 9,194,941 of record OW387144.1, read on the forward strand.
GTGTTGGCACTTGATTTGACATAAACATGGAGATTTTGGTCTCTGTGTTATAGATAATTATGATACAACTGACTTACATCCTTGGCATATACTATAGACTATTTTTAAAAACTTCGGAATTGTAAATAATAATGATTATAAATTATTATAATGAGTATATCACCAATATGGCCGTCAGCCCATTATAAGGGCAGTTGTGACGTCATCTGCACAACGTCTATACAACAATGGTATGACCTTTTTGTATAAACAAAGCGACTATGAAGTCGTACTATCTGGAATGATAAAACATCTGATCATATAACCGTTCATTTGGAGGCATCATGTTATATTGCCATTTTGAAATGTATATATATACGTCAGGTAAATATTTTCTGTGATGGATACGATGCTCTAAATCTAAATTAACTGCCGATTTTCAAAATCGGTAGCAAAATCGGTATGTGGAATACGGCCTTAAGTTTCTGCTGCATGGCCCACCCTGCTTTATTGTCTTATCCTTGTGTTATTAACATTTTTGTCCTGCGCCTCCTAGATTGTGTATGCGCAGAATTAAAGTAATGCACAGCGTTGCTGACCTTCATGCTCACAGCACGACCCTTTGTTTATCCCGAGAGAGTAAATGAAAAAGAGTTTTAATTCTTAGATAGTACTTCTGGTCATTACAAAACTGATGTTTCATTTTGATTAAAGATGGCAGCCCCCCCCCCCCATTTTTTTAAAGACCTTCAAGTTTGCGTTCTTCTTTAAATCACCAATTCTACATTTTGCGAAAGTTTGGAGATATGCGCATTTAAATGAACCTATGTAACGTACTGTGTATATTACAATCAAATGTTTAAATATGACCCAATACAAGTCTATGGTTGGAACCCCGTAGACGTCCTGGGCCGTGGGTGGTGAAGGGGAGGTGTGCATGCCCGGGTGTGCATGGGGGTACGATCACAGCCCCCTGATCTGACCCCTCACTCCCCACCGACCATGTTCACCCCATCAGAACACACACCATCATAGACTTTTACACACGCTATACATTCGTTGCACACGCATTTCCGTGTCAGTTTCCAAGATCAAATTATCATTTTCCATTCAGAAAACCCACAACAAGAAAAACCACCAACCATATCGGTTGATGCATTTTATTGAAATATTTGAATAGAAATTATGTGGGAGGGTTTAATGAAAAGGAAAATATTATTGAGTGTAAAAATAAGATTTAAAGACAGTGTCATTTTGTGGGTGAGATCCCCGGTTGTATGACTGTGGGCGGCGGGCATTCAGAGTGTCCTTATACGTCTCTGTGGGCACCGACCGGGCCACATCTGTCAACTCTTTTATGGGGCAAACTAATCGTGTTGGACACGTCTGAGATCCTGCGAGAAAACAAACCGCAACATTCACCTATTATCGCACTCTTTAGGACCACACTCAGAGGCTCTCTCTTTTCATGAACCTGTGCATGTAGGACTGCCACCGGGGATTGTACGCGGAAAGTAATGAGGAATGTCATTAAATATTAAAATGTACCCTATGTATTTGAAGCTGTGGAATTTGGATATGCCAGGATACTAAGTTTGGAATGAGAATTCTAAAGAGTATTTGGCCTGCAATATTCATGAAAACTTATTACACATACTTAAATATGTTGCTAAACTAGAAAGCATAAGGATAAAGTACCCTCAACATGTGTTGGGGATTTAAAATAAGAAGGCGATTGGAATATCAAAATGGCTAATATGGAGAAGCTTTATGAAGTTTTAATCAGGTCTAATCCAGGAATTTGTGTTAATATAAAGATTTTAGCGCAAAGTATTGGAGTGGACCACACAATATATTTGCTGAACACATTAGTGGCTGTGTCCCTTGGAGATGTCTTGTTTTTCCTGGCGGTAAACAGTAGGCTAGTGCAAGCATGTAAAATAATTTTCTTAGTAACTTCTGTCAAGACCGGGTACCTCCGCCCACTCCATATCCATCCCCCAACTCCCTTCCTGGTGTCCAGGCTGGTGTCTCATCCTCGTCCTTGTTTACTGCCACTTTCCTCCCCATCAACACCAGCAAAAATTATTTTACCAACCAGAAAAAGTGAAGACTAAGAATTGAGGCAGGGTAGCAAAGGGTCTATGGCTGTCCACGGCTGTCCACGGCTCGTACCTCAGTTACAGTCAGGGATGACATGCCTCATTCCCCTTATCTCGGTCCGCAGATAGCGATAATAGGCCCCTTAAATCATACCACAACCCCTGTTTGGGTGAAAAATGTTTATTTAAGATAAACAACTAATAATTGCGCGCGCGCTTGACAAAGAAATATTTCATGTGAAATAAGTACATGTAATAAGCATGAACAGATGTAAGTAATGTGAAATATAAAGTACACCATCGCCGCCCCTGGGTTGTCCCTCAGGGTGTGATCTCTCTAGCCGCATGTACCACGGCCACGTGACTGCCTCCCTAATGTTCCCCTTACACAAAGAGAAAAAAGGAGAAGGCGGGGTGGAGGGTGGAAACGCGCTGAGTGCTTGAGGAACACTGAGTGGGTCAGGTCCCCACACCCCCTGTGTCCCCCTCGCTGGTGGGAGGGGGTTAACTGTTGAGCGCCCGGGAGTGTTCTGATTTAAATGCTATTAAAAGGTTAATAGCTCTTAAATCATACCACAACCCCTGTTTGGGTGAAAAATGTTTATTTAAGATAAACAACTAATAATTGCGCGCGCGCTTGACAAAGAAATATTTCATGTGAAATAAGTACATGTAATAAGCATGAACAGATGTAAGTAATGTGAAATATAAAGTACACCATCGCCGCCCCTGGGTTGTCCCTCAGGGTGTGATCTCTCTAGCCGCATGTACCACGGCCACGTGACTGCCTCCAAACCCAAAGTAGGGGTAGTTAAAGTTTCGTGGCCGAGAGCATCGTAGTTGTTGTTTTTAAAAGCCCACCATCAGAAGGCAGGATATATTCTGCATAAGCATCTGACCGCCACCGACCCAGCAATTTTATCTGGTGGACTGAAATATCATGGCCAAAGGCCCAAGTGGCCCCTCCCCTACGGAAAGAGTGACCTGCAAAAACCCTAGTGTCTTCAGTCACCCTCTGCAAGGCCTGACGTATACATTTTATAAAAATAGCAGGGGTGAGGTGGGCTGGTGGGTCTGCTGTGTCCAGTACCAGTGCGGGTCCATCTGGCTGCGCCGTCCGGGATAGACGCACAGCGTTGAACACTGCTTGAGTCGGGCAGAGGGGGTTACTCCTATCCCAAGGATAAGGGATGACAAATTCAGTCTGCTTGAATTGAATAGTTTTTGTCCAACGGATTCTAACTCTCAGCCCCTCTTTTGAGAAGGACAAGTCTGATCTACGCAAATGTTTTATAGGGTCAAATCCCGTTTCTGGTACGAGAACGTTTGATCTCCTCAACAAACCAAAAAACATAAGGAGGCATGCCGCCCAAACACTTGCTCCAAAGAGGGTGGAAACATCTAGATAAGATAGAATAGATTTAAGGAGATCCGGAGTAATAGGTGCTTTTTGTGTCACCCTGTCACCCAGGTGACGCCGGATGCCTCTCAGAGTCATAGATAAGAAAAAATTATCTGCACACGGGTTGGGCAGGCCCCACTCCTTATGCAAGAGGCGTATTATGTTCATGTATTGTTTGACTGACTGATACTTTAATTTCTTTGCTAGAAACGCTGCATACTGGCAAAGCAACTGTGAGGACGCTGGGACAGGGGCCACACCCATTAAATTACAGAAAGAAAGATAAGCTTTGCGATGGACTTGATAAGAACGTTTTGTGTTAGGTGCGAAGGCTAAAGATTGATAAAACTTAACCTGATTGTTGAGCTGCGTCTTGTTCACTGCCATCTTAGGTTAATAAGGCAATCTAGTTATGTATAACGCCTCCTGCAGCCTAGCCCCCCCTCCTGGTTCATGTAGCCGGGAGGCGGCATCAGCCACGACGTTGAGCCTTCCCGGGTAATAGATAGCCTTTATCCTAAAGTCGTTGATGACGGACGACCACCACATGCGTCTCATGACCCCCATCACAAAGGGGTCCTTAGCTGTCCCTCTGTTAAGGATACCAACAGCTGCTTGGTTGTCCGAATACACAAAAACGCGCTGCCCCCTCCAACTCGGCCCCCACAAATCAACGGCCGGTGCTAGGGCCAGCACTTCCTTATAGTTTATATGAAGCTCCTGGGTGTGCGGCCAGTCCTTCCATTGCATATGAAACCAATCACCCGTCACATATCCTCCTGCTCCTGCATTACAGGCATCAATACACACGTGGGTCACCTCACGTGGGTCTGCTATGGGAGTGCACCCGTTGAACGCACGCACGTTATATATCCACCATAACAGATCCGCTCGTATGCCCTCTGTGATACGTGTACGATGATGCTGGAGGCTCAAACTATTGATCCTATCAATGATACGACGCAGGTGGGCCCTGCCCCCGTATATAACTTGCGCCGCCCAATTCAGCTTACCCACCAGTGACTGTAGCTGTCGTTTGGTAATACTCTTAGTGGTAAGGGCCTCCCCTGCCTCGTTTTCCAAAGTGTTTAACTTCTCCAGAGGTAAAGCAAAGGTGTAGGCACTAGTGTCGATTACCACTCCTAGGAAAGTAAGGGTCCTGACAGGTCCCACTATCTTTGAATAGTTGATACAAAATCCCAACTTCCTGAGCGTTTTTAGCAGTTCATTCAGAGAGTCCTGGCATGCTTGGTATGTTTCACCCACTATAAGAAAATCGTCGAGGTAAGCTATTATCTTTTCATGTCCTGACTGTGCTAGCATATGGCGGACAGCCTGGGTCAGCTCATTGAAATGGCCTGGTGATTTTTTGGCCCCAAAGGGTAAACGCTGATCACAAATAAAAGTAGGAGTGTCCTCGCCTGTGAACGTCCATGACAGGCCTGTGAAAGTGAACTCGGTTGGATGTATTTTCACACTCCTGTATGCACTCTCCAGATCCACTTTAGCCAGGTAGTATCCGGGTTGTATGTGGCCTGCCGCATCCTTTAGGGATTGGTAGCTGTAATGGTTAAGGTCGGCCAAATCATTAAGTGCCCCCCCGTGGGGGCGGCTGCAATCGTGAATCAAACGAACCTTGTTTGTTCCAGGCTTAGGTATGGCCCCCAGGGCCGAGATTAGCACTGGGGGGTCGGGTACCACAACGTACCGGCCATTCCTTATCTCCTCTGTGATCTGTTTCTCCACTAACGGTCGTACTTTAGGGTCAGTCGCCGAGCGATAATTACTCTGCCATATGTGCGGGCCTCGGTAGGGGTTGTCAGTAATCTTAAACCCGTCCCGGATGCCTTCCATCAACGCTTCCCGTCCAGGGTAGTCCACGGGGAGCAGCTCTTCCCACGCCTCTGGGATAAGCGCCCCCTTTGTATTCACCCGTTGACCGTCTACTCGCTTTTTGGCGGGGTCTTAGCGACCGCGGCCCTTGGTTTGTCATGGCGATAGCGACACCCAACACCAAAGTCACAAACCCCTTTGGCGATGTAGTTACGACAGTATGGCCTCAGCTCCTCCGACTTCTTTTGGTCGGCCCCTTTTGCTCCTGTTTTGTTTTTATTTCCCAGGTCCGTCCTCCTGGGGATAAGTAAGTGCTGCTCTGTGTGAGGGTTGGGTGTCCCCCAGAGAAATCCGTATTCTGCCTGTAACTCCCTATAATGACTGTCATACTCGAGTACACTGGCCCATTCATACTTCCCAGTCAGATCGGAGATCATGGCTGTGTAGGCCATGTAATAAATCAATTCACTCTCCTTGATCATGCTATTCTTAAGCATGTGGGCACAAAGTCGCATATTAGCCCCATTCCATTCTGCCACCGTGATGTAAAGGCTTCCTGGCTCATCCTGTTTAAGGGTCAGACCCCCAGTTGACGAAGTTGTGAAGGTCAGCTCTTCCTTCTTCTTTTTGGCTACTCTCTGGCGTACAGCTTCAGGTAGAAAGTTCACAATTTGAAGGGCCTTTTGTTTAGACGCCTTAACCGTGAGGTGCATGAGGGGATTGTAGAGTGTTGAAGCAGGCATTGGTGACCTCGTGGCTTCCACCCCTTTAGGAGCTGTGGAGGTAGTTGGTACCACCCCCTTTTGGGTTGGCTCCTCGGTGCCCTGCTGGAGCATGGCCGCCAGTTGCTCCCCAGCTTCAAGGAGTACATCCACGTTTTGATCTCCATCCCTTGGTCGGGTGTCTCCTACGTTCTGCTCATTATTATCCGGCAGGTTCTGGGGGTTGGGCTCACTGTCATCCACCTGGATAGGGTTTCCCAGTGTGCGTAGGGCACGACGTAGGAGACGGATTTGGCCTACCGCAATGTCCATGCGATTTATATCACTAGCTGTGAGCATTTTCAGGGCGTCAACCCCCTCGAACTCTTCTTTGCGTAATGTCCCAGTAGTTTTCCTGGTGAGCTTATTGAGTATAGCCCACCCTTCTAAATCAAAGGGTTGGTCGGGTTGCTCCCCTCCCTGCGCACCGTTGCCCTCTGACATGGTATAGGGTAGTTAGGTCCTGAGACGTCCAAACGCGCTGAGTGCTTGAGGAACACTGAGTGGGTCAGGTCCCCACACCCCCTGTGTCCCCCTCGCTGGTGGGAGGGGGTTAACTGTTGAGCGCTCGGGAGTGTTCTGATTTAAATGCTATTAAAAGGTTAATAGCTCGCATTTATCACATGTTGTTACCCCCAGACCACCACAGATACAATGTTCTCAGTTCGCATACAACATGTTTTATTTTGTACATTGTACCATGAATTCTCCTGGTTTCCTCTCGCTTTAAAGGATGGGCATGTAAGGATGACTGCATGCGCTTATGGATATGGTAAAATAATTATTTTACTCTCCATGGTAGGATGCACCTAGTGACGCGCGTTTAATACATTTGTTGATGACGATCAGTTAGGGCTATCTACGTTTATTATAATTCTTAATTTCCTGTGAGGAATTTAGTTATTCCCTCGTCGCCCTGTGAACTTATTAGCCAATAATACAATCTTTTATTTATTTTTCTTTCTCGGAGTGTAAAGCATCTGTGAGAGATTACCATCCAATATCTATCTGTGCAGTGGTCCCTGCCCAAGCTCCCTTCCTCCTTACCTTCCTAGAGCTATGGGCGCATAAAGTGGATGGGACGTGAGGGTAAAAATACCAGCCGGCTGCACCTCGTAACGTAATGGTATCGGGTAGCGGGATCACGTTGCCTTAACCTTGGACTCCGTGTTCCAGTTGTAGCGACGTTTGTCGGCCAACAGAATGAAGAATTATACCTCTGATATTCAGTAAAAAACGGTCTGGAAGCGGCCTAGTCCCTGTGTGGTCCGATAGGGGGCAGATACAGGGGGCGTCGAGTTACACACCCGCCGCCAGGGGTCGTCATGCGCATTTACTCCGCGCTCAGGGGGGGTTGGCAGCGAAAGTGGCGACCCCTACACTGGGCGATAATCTGAACCAAAACAAAGTGGCGAAATGGGACTGGACTTGCCACAGAAAACCTCCTGTAATTCTAGTACAGAGGAGATTTTAAATGGATTCTTTCGATAGACTTTGAGAAAAGACACAATATTTTCATACTATGTGAAAAATAAGAGTTGTCATTTCCTAAAAATATATGAAAACTTACAGTTTTTCAAGTGACAGTTTCATGACAATTTCTTCTAATATTTTCTATCTTCTAAAAGTTCTCACAGCTTTATGCTAGAAGCTCTTTTCAAAATTTTAACTGTTAAAAAATGTTGAAGACCTGAACTAACTAAAACATTCATAGAGCTCAATAGAGCTTCTCATTTAACTGGTGTAATTTCAATTTCAAAATTAACAAACCAGCTCTCCAAGCAGGTGACTGCACCACTTAATTACTATACTCAACAACCTCTCATCTGGTGGGAGAGTGTGACCAGTCTGACTACTGGTCACTGTGCCTTTTCACTGTGTCCATGCACTGACACAACATAGTTCTGGGACTGGTATGATTACTGGAGGCACAATGTTTATATCAAACAAATATATGTTTATATTATTCTGTTAACATATGAAGAACATATTTTGATTATATAAGTGGTGTAGTTTAGCTCTTTTTGATAATCAGAAGGTCTGCCCAGGTCGGAGGTCAGTTACTGAATGGCGTATGAGAATATCAAGTGGTTCAAAATCGGCCGCGGCCTGCCGAAAGTAGTCCATCGCTGCCAACCCCCCCTTCTCCGCGCTCTTTGAGATGCGCATGCGCGGACGGCGAGATCTCATGAATTCTCGCGGGGCCCGGGGAGATTGGTTTACGCGCCCCGCATGTACTCACGTTTCGGAAACGTAAACTGCGCGTACACTCTCCGGGCGGGACGTGTTAGGTGTCGCGGGTAAAGTATCTGTTTGGAGAGGTGATTTATAAGTTGGCCGTCAATGTCAGATCATCCTCCATCATGCAGGGCTCTGTCCCTCCCTCCCGGTCTATCCAACACCCTGCACTCAAGCCCCACCAAACTGGGGGAGATGTAGATTGTCTTATCAGGCCCTCTGAACCAATCAGAGTCCTCCCTTCTCTCTCCTGAGAAGGACCCAATGGGCTAGCTTGCACCATATATGGCACTTAAAAAGCTGTTAATTTTGAACCACCCAATGGGGTCAGTGGAAAAAGGGCCTCCCCTCTGTCAGATGTAAATGGGGCAGGGGATTCCCAGTTATCAGCAGCCCCTTCTCAGGTTACCACATCTCCCCCTGAAACACCACCCATTAGGTCAAGGGGACTGACAGAGTGGTAACGGCGCAGGAGCCTTGACTCGTGAAGATGTGTCAGATAGACCTCGCTATTTGTATATATCTGAACTTTCCAATGTCTCACCAGAATACGAAATTCCTTCATTCTCCCTACCCCCTGCTTTCTTCCCTGGTATCTAGCATGACGTACGATACTCATATTGTTACATCTCAGCACGATCAACTGTCTTCGGACTGTCTTCCCTGTTTAACTTTGATCGCCTTATATTAGGTGAATTAGGTCAATTGAAATGGAGAACCCTAATTCAGTTTAATTTTAAAAGCGTGTTTTCATCTGCAATAACTAACAATTAAGCAAATACATGACATGGACACAACATCACAAATTAATTATTGACAAAAAGACAGCCATTTGGTAATTAACACATATTTATTGACAACTTCAATAGAACAAAGCTATGTACAACCCACCTCGTAAGCACACCAAGTCGAACAATCAACACAACAGGACTCTTCAGGTCATCTTCCATAGACATAAGAGACCGATGAACCTCTCAAATACATGTACGTAGAAGTACGTAGATATTTCACCTAGAAATAATACGTTTAGTTTTACCCTCCAAAAACAGTAAAAGCGGTGTCTTCTGGAGAGGAAATGTAAGATAGTTCCCTATCATCAGTTTCAGAAGAATACCTTTGAAGGTTGAATAAATCCGTTACCGACAATGTGAACAGTATAAAGTAAACCCATAATTCTTTGTGGTAATCAATTCCTGTATCTGGGATCCAAAGGAGGTATCAAAAAAATGTTTGGGATCTACCCTTAGATAGCAGCTCATGTATAAGTCACATGATGTAAGAGGGAGATATAGTTGATGCAAAGAAAGATATCCATCAGACAATTATAATCTAATTAAACAAATAAATAATCAAGGTTCTAGGGCTGGGCGTAATAGAGGCATTTCCCTGTCAATGTACATGTGTAAACACATACCCATAGATAGAATCATAGATATTGACACATAATGATCACTTCTTCAAGTCCATGAGAAAATCACCGATATAAGGTTATGACTAAATTGCGGCACATGTAAGGCCTAGACTGCGTTCTCGCGCATACTCAAATAGTCCTATATTATGCTCTCTATACAGCCCTGAAAATAAGGTCCTGCTTGGACCTAAAGTCTGATTGCTCTTCACAGAGTAGAGTGAACTCTATCCTTCATATAGATGAAGGTGTAAATTGTCTATCCTTCACTGGATGGCGTACTCTTTACCGCCGACGCCAGCCGTCGATCCTTCAGGGGTCAGTGGACCGTGACGTTACTGGAGGAGAGTCCTCCCGGGTACAGGCCCAGCGTCCCGCCGTGAGACGCCGCCGCCATGTGGCGCTGCAGGGGGTCGGATGACGTCACGGACGCCAAGGCGAGCGACGTCCTGACGTCGGCGAACGACGTAGGGAACTGATGCGGCGTCTTCCAGAAGGTGGGCATGAGAGGACTGGTCGGGAGGCCGGTCGGCAACTGGAGGAGGAGGAACACAGGGGGTTAGTACAGGAAAACGAGCACAGGACACTAAGAGCAAAATACTCTATGAGATTATGAACTGGAGGAACATGAATCTCTGTGTAAGTGAACTTGAGTTTGAAAATACAAAAGAAAAATACAAAAAGAAAAGATATGATTGCACTTACTTTTCAAATATTTTCCATTTGCACGGGCAGCAAAAGCATGCTTTACTTTTATGTGAATTTCGAATTCTTCCAAGTCATCTATTTGTGAAATCAGTATTATATGCTATGTCAATCTCAATATCGTAAAGACACTTGTATCACCGAGAGTTGAAAAAATAATTAATACTCTTTTTTTTCATAACTGAGGTTAGGCTAAACAACTGGTATCTACTGTTTTAGTTAACGAAGTAATGCAGGTATAAATGTGCTTGTCGTTCTCACCTCCCCCATGTGGGGTCTGTAGGTGTCGAACATGGACGTATAAGGCACGTCACTCTTCAGTGACGTCATGGGGGGCAGCGGTGACGTCATGGGCGGTTGTCCGGGCAGCACGGGCCTGTGGAGGTCGTGGGGGGAGTGCGGGGGGAGGGCGGGGAGGGGGTAGGAGGCGTGGGGCGGGAGGAGGGGGTAGGAGGGCGGGGAGGGGAAGGGGGCGCCCGGGAGGAGACCGTTAAAGGCCATGAACTGACTGCTGCCCACCTGCTTCCTCCAGCGGGCCCGCCGGTTACTGAACCACACCTGGAAAAGGAGGGGTTTCTTTAGATTTACAATAACACGTGTAGATAAGAACTAGTAAGCAAGAATATGACGTTATTATAACATTATTGTAACGTTCTGATTAGTTCTGCTCTGGTTCATGTTACGTTATTTTGATGGCACCCACAAATATTTTTAGAACCTAATATTGTGATGTCGCACTGTGACGTTATTGCAACATTCTTGTAACATTATTTCACCTAAAATAACATAACTGTTACGTGAAAAGTACAGTCATAGAACGTGCTTGTTACATTGCTGCTTGCCTGGGCTGGCAGTGAGTGCATATAAACTATCTGATCAAAGCAGTCCAAAAGATGACTACATGTATTACAAAATAGCTTTTCTCATGTGATTCAGTGGTGAGCTACATGTTTATAATTATGATAAATGGACTTAATCAATGTGCACTCTGTATTGAATACGTTTCTCACCTGAACGCGTGCTTCTGTGAGTTTGGTTCGCTGTGCTAGTTCCTCTCGCGTATAGATATCTGGGTAGTGGGTGCGTTCGAAGGCCTTCTCTAGTACGTCGAGTTGCTCCGCCGTGAAAGTAGTCCGACTCCGTCGCTGTTTACGTTTGACCGTCAGGCCGGGCTCGGATTCGGTGTCGGAGTCTTCTGCAAGACAGGAAGGGGAAGAAAACATTTACAATGTGTTTAACAACTACAAAAATGTGGTAATGAGGGATGTGCTAATTGCTACAGAGAGTTACAGATTTCAAAACCTTTCAGAACCTCTGGTCCAAACAACTGGTCTGTCAGAACCGTCCTAAATACGTCATCAGTTCATGTTGGGGGAATGGATGAGAGTGTGAAAGGATGAACGTCTGCAGATTTACCTTTTAGGCCTACTTCATCTCAGGTAAAAAGACCGTGTCAAAACTCTACAGGTCTTTCATGCCTATGTAAAAAAACTTCATCAAGATATCCTATGCATCAACATTCGCTTTTGTTCGCGTTGAGGTTATATGGAACACTTTAAAAGTTCACCCCTTTATCTTAATACGCCTCCGTCCCCGGTGGTGTAACCTTTAACAGTGCATGTATTGTAGAATCAATTTCCCACGGCTGTTGATCGAGGCCCTCGGCGACCCCCCGGTGGTCTGTGATCAGGTGCTGGGTTTTATGGACTAAATATGATCTGCCCGCCTCCCCCCGCTCCCAGGGCAGCCCTCCCCCACACTGCCGGGATTAGAACACATTAAACCACCTCTCCTTACAAATCCACCTCCCCGTCGTCTGTTTTCTGGCAAATTTAGAAGGACATGCTCGTTTGTCATGTGCCCAGACGACAATCTGTTTTAATCGCGCGGCAATTGGATACGGCAGCGTCCCGCAAGGGGGCAGTGCTCCCGCCACGACCCCGAGCGCCACCCAGCGGGATTCACAGATACCAACACATACCTCTACAGCCCTTTTTAAGTTAACACACCTCTACACCCACACCAAGCCGAGGTTGGGTTACTTTTACCATTACTGTTGGTGTCTGTAGGAGGACGATGTGGTTGGAGAGTGTTACATCCGGGGCCTGGTGACATCACGTGCTCGTCGTCTCCACACCTCCCCCTGGCGGCCGTTATCACGTCGGGCAGGGCCTCACAAAGGGAGGGGCGATAGGAGGGGACCACCGGGGTGAGGGGCAGGGGGACCTGTCCGAATCAATCTTACCTCATGTACCACCGTGAGGAGTTTTACTTTACCCTCCACGGCACGACCCTGCATCACCTTGACGCATCCACGTCGGCCTGGAGGGAGTGGGGGGGGGGGGGTACTCTGTGGGGCTTTCAAGTACTAACTCTGTGCTATGCCTGTCCTAACTCCAGAGGTTCTAAATACTATATACTGACAATGCAGCTGATTATTCTGAATTGCAGGAGATGCGGGAGGTTTTTGATAAAGGGCCAAAATGCAGGAGATCAAGAAAATCTGCAGGAGACATGGAGCCTCTGTGACTCTCTGTAATAAGCTATGGTCGACATGAAAACAAATATTTCATGGAAGACAAATATAACTGTGGCATTATGGGCTGTGCCATAACTCATGTCCTTGCACAAATAATACAATCAACTGGTAGTTGGATCTCTGGTATTGGGCGGGACAGTGGCAGGAGTGGTTGTTATTTTTCCCCACATATGCCCAATGAATTGATCTTCAATACGGACAGTTATGAATACAGTTCGTGTCATATTTCTTGAGTTACATTACTTGAGGCGAATAATCAACACTTTCATTTCAGTCAGAAGTACCTCCCCCCACTCCGCCCCTTACCCCGTCACACCTGCAGCCCGGCCCCATCCATCCACCACCTCCACATCTGACCGCTTTTAATTCACTACACCAAACATTCACCAGATTTTTGTTCCGTGGTTTATTTGTGAGTGATAACAAGTCGCCGGACGCCACTGGGTGGCAGCACAAGTCGTCTTTTATCAAATGATTACAACGTCTCTGTAGCAGAATAAGGCAGAGTAAACGATAAAAAATGTTTCCCAGGACTGGAGATTGTGAAACCATATAAAAATCTGTCTTTACCACAATCTGCACCCCTCAGCCCTTTAGCAGAAATGTCCTTCACACCTTGGACACTACTGAGTTGTCCTCATAACCTTTACCAACAAGGTCTCTCTATCTCAGTGAAGTAAAGGCATGGATCTAGATTAAATGAGGGACGTGAATGGGGGAATTTGACATAAACTGTCAATTATAACATGAACAGTAAATGGGACACAGGACCTCATAGAATGCATAAAGTAACTTCTGCTAAGAGGTGGCTATAGCATGAGAGTGAGTGAGTGAGTAATGGATGCTTTACGCCGTTTCAACAACTAAGGTCATATTCACAGTGAAAACAGGTTGGGACGAATTCTGTCTTTGGTGATTATATCTATGAGATGAAGGTGACATGGCGGGCAAACAGCAGGGCATCAAAACCTGGAAATCATTTTTCCTATACCTCATGAGTCATCCCTTAGTGAACAAGCACTCACTGGGAATGAAATACAACGCTGCTTTATTAAATGGCAATCAGATCTGTCGATGAACCGTTAAAGAGGCACCAGACACGAGGGCCCACACATACTGAGGGTACCCGTCATATGGCCCTTTATCGGACCCCACCCGTACACAGTCCCACAAGCTGAACCACTGATGAATTAGGCGGCTGACAAATCACTGTCGTGTCCCGGCCTGAAAAGGGGCAAACGTGATCAGATAAGGTCCGAGGAGGGGACAATGAGGGGGTGATAAGGGCCGAGGAGGGGACGGGGACGTCTCGGTAATAAATGGGGATCTAAATCGGTGAGGAGTAGGTCGGTATCAAAAGTCAGTGTCTCACACCTGCATCTTTTGAGAATAGAGATGGACAAGATCTTGGTCACAGTTACGTCAGCTATTCACATGGACCATATGAAAGGATAGTGAACATACAAGTATGGCTAGAGTATATAGATCAGCTATTCCTTACAGAGCATGATCATCAGGAATCATGGACTAGTTCTAGGGGAGGTTTATTGTATTTTAAAATTGTACATCAGCATAGACTGCTTTTGACATGCCCCCCCTCCCCCCCCCCCTTTTTTTTTTTTACTTTGTTTTATCCTTTGTGTGAAGTATCATTATCAGTCTGTATGTATGAATTACGCAGATCTATAAGTGCAATTCATTATACTATGACAATCTAATTAGGATTGAAGTTGCTCCCTTCTTTTAATCCAAATTAAAAAACCCAAACGATGAGTGTCTCCCTATCCTCTACGGTCCCTGTGTTGCCCTTATACCGGGCCTTATACCCACTCAACGTGTTTTGTGTCCGGGAACTTTATTCCTCCTGCCCCGGGGCGACCATTTCAGCCAAATAGTCGGCCGATTTCCAACCACCCGAGATTATTCTTACCCCAATATGAGCCCTATTCATCCTTAACTTCAGTAATATACTCATCCATTGCCCTCCTGACATGTCAAAGCTGGCCTCGGCCAAAAGTCATTGAGACTCGGCCCTGAGAGTGAATGGAGAGTGAATGAAGCGGGCCGCGACCAGAAATCCGAGCGTTCAATGGCCGACAAGTGCTCTTTTCCTGCCAAATGATCTCGAACAAATCCCTGATTTTCTGTGGTCACCCTGGCGCGAATCTCATTTCAGGCCGCCATTTTGGAAGGGGAAACGCCGGCGGCGCTCACCGCCAGAGGGGGCGACGAAGCTAGCAGACGACAATCGGCTCGTTTCGCGCTCTTTCTTTGTGCTGCTGATTCCCGGTCGGAGGAGGGCGGAGTTTGGGAATGGGTGTGAGTGTGTCGCGGGACCAGCGGACCGGGCGGCTGTAAATGGTTTGTGGGCTGAGTTCATAGAAAACACGTCAACAGACCCGTCCCAGGGTCGCGACTTGTAAAATGGCGGGGCCGACGGTCCATTTCTCTGCGATTAACACGGGCCAACTGGCCCCGATAATGTGGGCTCAATCGAAAAACAATTTTTGAGGTCAGGAAACGTTAGAGGGGACGGCCGGCGGCGCGACACCACGGGTCATTTACATAAAGCTGGGCGATAAAAGGCAAGGTTGATCAAAGAGGGTAAAAGAGGGGTCAGGCTTCAACCGGCCGGACCCGATGCAGTGAAAGAACTCAGTGCAAAACCTTGAAACTTTGACACCATGAAAATAACCCAACACAAATAATTGTTCGATCACGGCCTATGTTTAACATTAAATCATCGTGAAAACCAATTTCATGGATCTATCGAACTTGTCAGACAACGTAAGAAGGTTACACTAAAAGATAAAAGGCATTTCTCCCGGTTCAAAATGTTAACTAGGATGAACCTCAAATTACATTTCTTACTTTGACATTATTGTATAGGCCCATACAGCAGATCCTTGGTTTCAAATTACTCAGTTCAACACAATAAATACGTCGTTGCTTAAGATCACAGTCAAGTCGTCCACAAAAATACACGCGGAGACTTATTCAATGTTGATCCACCATTAAACCTCACCATAGGATGCGTATCAAGTTACAATCTATACATTTTTTTTATCCAGTCTTTGCCTTTTTCTGAATGAATAATGAAATCAATTCAAACTGTTGCCTCTTGGGAGGTATGTGAATTAGTTTGACTGTCTGTACTATTTTAATGACTGAACGATATATACAATGTACAAGAAATCCCCTTGACACCCCTGCCTATCATAATAGATAATTAATTATTACCGCCGTGCATATGTTTTACGTCGGACTTCTTGAGTTCCAAAATTAATGTTGCACATTGTCAAACCGTTGCTAAGCTACATGTCAATATTTGTTCTATTCGCAAAATACCTAACTAAGAATTAAGAAAAAATCGAATCGTTGCATTCTTGGACCAAGTTAATTTTCCGGATCAAAACCCATAAAAGTATTTGGTCCCAGGGGAGGCTGCTGCCTCGGGAGGCGGGCCGGGGCGGGCAGCTGGGCGACCCGAGAAGATAACGTGTCACGGCCGGTCTGCCCCGACCCCACCGCCCCAGGGCCCTCATTAGGGGGAAGCCCTTCAAGTGTAAACCGTTCTACGTTAATGTGTTTTAGGGGGGTAGGGGGGACCAGGGGCCGTCAGGTGTACAAATGGGAGCGGGGAAGGGGGTTGTAGTGGGATCCTAGTGGTTTGTGGACTAGGTGCATGGAGGGGAGGTACTTCGGACCTAAACCAGGAGTTAAAGAGGACTGGTTTAGGTGCAAAATCTTCCCTGTGGTGGATTTTGGCATCTTAAAATTGGAAGATCTGTGTAAATCTGGTGTTTGTGTTTTTCATTTTTATAAGGGGGGCAGGGTTTGCCCCTCCTAAAGCACTGGCTGAGCTCTGGGTTCGCCCCTGCTTCCCATACTGCTTCCATGTACAAGGGCTAGAGTGTACAACCTGTCGACTGTATTGTGATGTGCAATGAACCCACAATGAACCATGTAGTCAACTGTTACATCGACTCCCCTCCTTAGGTGAATCTCGGCATCCCATGGGGAACAGAAGGTGACACACTAGCTACCAGTACCCCCCTCTCTCCCTCCTTGCATTCCGTACGTCAGGGCCCCAGGTTGTCAGAGGGAGACAAGGGATACCGGGGTTGGGGGTGGGGGGGGGGGGGGTGGGGGGAGCCGTTGTCCAGGGGTGTATAACGGCGGCCCGGGGGTGAGGCACAACTCGGAGGGCAGCGGGCGGAAAATTGACCAACTGACCGTCGGTGGTCAATAAGGGGGGATCAGATCACTATCAGACGGGCGCAATTTGTAAACGGTCCGAGGGCCTGGCGGGGCCTGTGGGGCCTGAACGTCACACCAGGATGTATGTAAGGGGGCTCCTGGTTCTAGGTCAGCTGGACGGGCACTTTTGTAAGCACCTAGACGTCCTATACCTATACACCTGATGCGAGTCTCATTAGCCTAATGCATTGAAATCAAAGTTGATTCTTCAGTGGTTTCTAGGTGAGGCTTAATCCTGGGGCTTGATCATAAAGGGATATTGTTAATGGAAGTAAAAGTTTGACACGTGCGTCCTAAGGTATGATATTATACAATAAACCTTGTTAAAAACAATGATAATATAAATAGCAATACATCTTGGCTGGAGGAGTTCACGATGACCTAGATAAGTCAACTGGGTCGGCAGTACATGGCCCCTTAGAAAATATCCATGACATCCAAACAATATCCAGGGTACACTTTTGATATGACTCATTCAACAGAAAGAAAAAGCAGTCAAATCAGATCTTCTTACCTTCCTCGTCGTCCACCTCCACGTCGTGGTTTTTCAGAATTCCATCGATAGAATGTTTATGTTCACTTCCGGTTCCGGTAGGACTTTTCTTCTCGTCGTGGATGACGTCATCGTCGTCGTCGTCGCCGTCGACGTCGATGTCGTTGTCCTCCTCGCCCGACCCCCGTCCCCCGCGGCTGCGCAGTAGGCGGCTGATGGAGGAGACGCTGGGCACCGAGTTCCGGTCACAGACGCCATCTTTGATTAACCGGTCCCGGATCTCCCAGCTGAAAATACCCGGGTTGTCCTTCTGAAAGTAAGAGATGAGAGGCTCATGAGGCTAAAGGGATAATAAGCATACATAAAGGGATTTTGACTAAAATGTATATCTTATAATGATACTCCCTGACATACTTTTAAAAAAAAATCAGCAACTTTACTCCCTTTATATTTTGAAGGTCTCAATTTTGAACAAAGAAACTGGGTAAAATGAGGAGTTTGTACAATGAAGTCAGCTGGACAGTGCTCAGTGGGCAATAAGAACAACAAAGGCACCAACAGTCACCCCAGTTTAGATATAGATTAGATGATGAACACTTGAATCATGTAGTTCTGTATGTTCAAAGTAGTAGAAAGTTTACCCATGGACCTCTATGAAGAAAGCAGAATACCTGGCCTAATTAACACAAGGTGAGATGAAACTTAATTATGTTACAGAAAGGCAACCAACATCTATCTAAAGGTGCATCCTGCAATGACTTATAATAGGTCTAAAACACAAGGAGTCAAACTCGGTCTTACTGGAGAAGGCTCCGTTACCTTGTACTGCTCCACTCGTTTCTCCACCTCGGGGGTGGCCACCCGCGGCTTGCTGCCGCCGATAGCACCGGGCCGGATACTGCCCGTCTCCTGGGGGTGGGGAAGAGGTGGGGGTTAGTAAATATAATGTCTTTTTGACTTCACAATTACATAGAAATTATTACTTAGACCTATATATGAATATTGTATCTAATATCAGTCTCATGAATAAATGTAAAATGTTCTGTATCATATAATATGAGAGTTGTGCACTGATACACTGCTTTTGAATATATTCGTATAACACTCATTGAAACATGTCATGTACAATACAAAACTTTCAAGACTTTTCTTTGCTCAAGTTGTATTCCTACACGATACTAGTTATATACTTGGGATTTGCTCAGAGATTTTCCTTACCTGGTATCTTTGTAGTATCTTGGAGACACATCCATGGGAGACTCGGAGCTGACGGGAGATGACACAGGGCCGCACCCCCTGAGACGCCAGCTCCACAATCTTCATACGGATGTGGCTGGGTAAGGGCCGCCCATTGATGAACAGACCCCCCAACTGGTTGACACGACCCTGACCTGTCAACAACAAATAAACGATGATATTAGTTTATCAATTCAATATATACTTTAAATTTTCATAAAGATTTAAAATTTGAGGTACCTAAGCTATTTCGTCATAATACCCTAATGATTTAACCTCATTATAAATCCTCATATAGACATAACTGGTTTGCTCATTAGAAATTGACCGAGAGAACCTTTGTCACTCGCCCTATCTGGGAAGCAGCTCGGTTTAATATAAGTGGTAACAGTTTCAGTGGCGGATCCAGAGGGGGGATCCCCTGCGCCCCTCTCTTTTTCTAGAAAAAGGAGGGGCGCATGACCCCGCCCCTCCCTTTTTCCAGAAAAGTTAGCTTTTGTGTGTGTGTGTGTGTGTGTGTGTGTGTGTGTGTGTGTGTGTGTGTGTGTGTGTGTGAGTGTGTGTGTGTGAGTGTGTGTGTGAGTGTGTGTGTGTGTGTGTGTGCATGAGGCTAAAAACCTTGGGCATTATGAGAAGTAGGTCTTGAGAACTAAAGAAAAAATAAAAATAATTATATCCCTCTTCGTTTGACCTTTAAGTCCTCTAAAACTAACTTTCCTCGCTCTTCTGTCTATACTCGTTGCCCTAAAAAGGGCGGGCACGTGGACGTGTAATAGGTAAGAAGATAAGGTTAACAAGTCCCTTCTGCATGTGTTCTGTGTTCTCTGTCCCAATCCCGGAGCCCACTTCGGTCTATACTTAATGAGGGACTCGCTCCACTTAATAGGTGACTAGCTCAATTACCGGAGTGACTCGGGTCTGTCGAACACTATTACCCTATGTGGGTACGGTTACGATCAGATATCTCCCTCAACAGGTGTAAGGGGTTGCCATGAAAGGGCCGCCATTCACAAGTATAATCCTGAACTGAAAAACTATGGAAACCTTGACGCATGCATGAGACCATAAACCTCGCTTCTTAAGACACAATGGGAGAACATTGTTGTTTTTCCTATAATGACCGGCCATGTGGCAGCCGCCCCATTCCTCTCACCTTTTACATTACAGCCAAAATTTAGTCGAATCATGCCGATATAATGCTGTGCATGACCTACGTATATGACAAATATAACTAGCATATTTTCTGTTACTACTATATTTTCTCGTTTTAATCAGTGCTTTTTTAATCTCCACGGTACAGTGCAGTACATGTACTGAGTGGTAAGAGAGACCCACCCCTGAGCAGGGCCTCGTCGTCCAGAGCGGCGTACACCCCGCGACCCTCCATGGTTAGCCGGGGGTAGGGGAGTAGGGCGATAGGTCCGACGTGTCGCAATAATCCGGGGATGGCCCCTTGAGGTAACGATATCAGTTTGTGGTCAGTCACCAGAGGCTTAATTCCGTCAGTGTAGACATGGAGAGTAAAATGAGACTCTTATTTTAGTCTCCATGGTGTAGAGGGAGGACGCGAGGTCAGCGCGAAGGTCACAAAGTTATGGATGACCGGCCGCTGAGGGCCTCCGTGGAAGGACGATAAAGGCGGTCAGTTTTGCCAAATGAAGGTCTTTTTGGTCCTTTAGTGTTGTAACTATTGGATAAGGCCATCGTCAATGCATGTGGATGTGATGTGTAGGTATAGTTAAGACTCCGTTGCGGGACGTCGGCAGGACGTCCCACGCCGATGGAGACCGGTCTCCGCTGGACCCTGACCGGACCTGTTAGAGCACACGCCGTCAGACGTTTGCCGGGACCCTGTCGGTCTACCTCTCCGGGCGACCGTCCGCGTCCGTCCGCGACCGTCCGCGTCCGTCCGCGTCCGTCCGTCGCCGGCCGTCCGTGCCCGCCGGCCGCCCCTCCCGCTCCCGCCGCCCGACCGCCGGGCTCACCGCCCCCGTCCCGGGACGCCCGTCGCGACGCCCAAATTTGAAATTTGAAAATGCTCAATTTCCTCAGGGCTCACCCGGATGGTTTACATCTGGCAATATCTGGTCCCACTCAGGATCCGCCACCTTTACTCAAGGCATGTGTGGCTGTGGTGCGGCGTTCTCAGCCTCCTCCAGGTGGTGAGGTGGTTAGAGGGGTGGGTGTGGGTCCGGCGCGGGTGGCGGGCCGTCCTCCAGTGACGGCGGGGTACGGAGGGCGGCCGGCCGACCAGGGGTGAGGGTCACTGTAGGGGGGGGGGGGGGGGCGTGCCGGTCAGCGGGGGGTACGGCGGACTTTACGTCCCGCTGTACCTGGCGGTGCATAATGAGCGCGTCCGTCCCGTCACGTGGCCGTATCAGGGGACGTATCACGTGTCGCCGGACGTTGGCCTCCACGTCCACCGGGCACCTACTGGAGGAGAGAGGGCTATAGTCGTACCCTGATCCCCGGGTCACCCTTTGGTGGAATACCACGAGGAAACAGTGTAGGTCTGTCCTGGGAGTCTGACATGGCACCGGTCAGTAATCCACGGAATGACTGGTTGATCAGGGAGGTAGACGACGAGGCGCGGATTTATGGGGGCTTAGGGGACATATACCTGTAATGACCTAATGTATGCGACAAAAATATGTGATAGCATGCACTCCCATCCTTTCTCAAATTCCGCGGGTTGTCTCTGCTAAGCTTCTAACAGATTTAAAGTAGTCAATTGTTAAAATAGTATAGAATAAATCAATCGCATAATCTATGTGCGTTCAATCTCGCTCTCATCCTTCTCGCCCCTTTACAGCTAACCTCCGTCACTCTTCGGCGTCAAAAATCTGTCACATTTTTTAAACGCAATGGTGTGCTCAATGTATTACAGCATGCCAATCTTCCATGCCTATTTACCATCCCTGCTGCGAGCAATTACTATGAACGATTCGAATTAAACACCCCCCCCCCCCAACCACCTCCCCCACAGTCTAGGTAATGATTAAAACCACAGACTCTCCCCCCCCCGCTCCCCCTCCAGCCTCCGCCCCTGGAGAAACGAGCATGCCGACCGTCATGCTCTCTGATCTCGCCAATTAGTGAGATAACGCGAGATTACCTAGTGTCTCGCGAGACTTTCACTGGACGCGAGACTTAGATTATAGTCTGCGCTATCATATTATCTGCATCGTCGTCGACTTCCGGCGGAGGGTATAGGGGCGGCGCGGGGTCGGGGCCCGCCATATTTTTATATGGGTACAAGTCCATTAAAAATTATATTTAAAACATTATTTGGACCCCCTTCTTTTTTAACAAATCTTAACTCAACTTTGTGAGGTCGTCCATGATGGCGGCGCGTCGAGTTACCCCGAGTTATTCCCCTTAACGATGTTACACTTGTTCTGATTGGCCGTCTCCCGGGCCCGGGCCTGTTGATGTTACACTTGCCCTGATTGGTCCTCTCGGGTGTCGGCGCTGTCTCCCGGCGACTAATTACAGGCGCCGTTTGTTTGTCTTTGCGCCAAATGCCAACAAGTCGGCCGGTAATCAGCGGACGGTTAGGGCGGGCTTTGATGTCCGTGATCACGTGACCAGATCGAAACCCGGGAAGGTCTTAATGTGAAACCCGGCCTGAGGGCCTCGGGCAATCAGCCCGCAAGGACAAGGGCCAAACACACGGAGTGGGAAGATACATTTCAAAAATAATTTGTTCTCTATTTTATAGAGAACATATCGTCGTACAAAGAGCTGTTGTCACTCCGGTGGTATCGTGATTTTTTCTAACCAGCTTCATCTATCTATAATCAATTTTACATAGGTGAAGTAACAAAATCCAGTCCGTAGTTACAACCGTTATTGACAAAGACAGACAAGTCTCTGATTTTTACAAGATTATCCCCTCTATATATATTAATAGATTTTTGGTAACCGTATAACACCTAGGTTTATGTTTTAATGATATATAGAACGCGCTTTGCCTGAATTTAATTGTTTCTTTGCAAACTCATAATTGGATCTGAACGTATTTAGACCCTTTTGGAATAGATAAGGAAGGGGATAAGAAATGGGTTGAAGGCAAATTTTGAATTTTTATGATATTTTAGTAGTTGATAAAATCACGTTTTGTCTTACTTGAATAAGGGAATATTAAGCTTACCCTTAAACCCTACAGAAATTCTAATTGCAAAGCATGCACTGCATGAATTTCCCTCGACATTTATTGAACATGCCAGTAGCTCATGCCATCTGCAGGATAACTATATATCAGCAAATTTTCAGTTGCAAGTTTCATGCGCGGTTTTCCAGATATGTGAATGACTTTGAAGTACGTGCCGGGAGTACATGCAAATATGTACTCAATCCGACTGTGATAATGACACTGAAAACAGTTCTGTCATTTAATATTGCTATAATACTTTAAATAATTTAAGATAATCTTAATATTATTTTCTTCAAACTAATGATGTCCATGTCAGATCATTATGCATGTGCTGGCTTCCACGGCCTAAGAAATTATTACTTTCTAATGGTACAGATTTAGTCTGTGTAAATGAGTATATGAGTGACATGATCTCTGCTGTGATGGAAATCTTCAATTTCAAAATTCTGTGGAACAATTAATGAATAGTCAATGTTATTAGGAATACAAATTTTAAAAAAACTTAAATATTTTTGTTTTGTGTTTGCAATGGGTTGGCAAACTTTGCAATGGCACGTTTAAGATATATCATCGTACTTATAGCATTGCTGGCATACACATATATTCACCTTCAGGGCCCTTGTATGAAAATGCCACATTTATATCTGGCCCTGTCCCACAAAAAAAGCGAGGATCAACGTTCAGATTAAAGGAAGGTTGATTTAGGTCGCAGGTATACTGTTAGAACGCCCCTTGTCGTGTCAACCCGACCGACCCTCGCCAGACGGGAAACTTGTCTTCTTGCCGTCTGCTGAGGCCATTAAAAACTATATGTTATAGTAGGTCCTAAACTGTACTACTGTTAACTCACCTTCTAGTGGGTAGCCGGGCAGCAGGGTGGGTAGTCCGAGCGGGAACAGGCGATTCAACATCCTGAACGTCGTCTGTTGATTGCTCCTTGTTTTGTAATTTGTCCCAATAGGGCGGTGATTTCACGCGCCGCTCGCGGTCTGTGGCTTATCACGGCCGGCGATCAGTTTCAAGTACTCCCTCCTCTCCAGACAAATGTCGTCTGACTTCTGAGATCACCCTCCGACTCACTCCGACGTCTCTGCGCATGAGCGAAGAAAGCAGACGACTTTCCTTCTTGAGTTTCCAGCGTCCCGCGGCCGCCTGAGAGGAGCGTTTTGGTTGGCTGAGAGCGGGTGTCATGTGACCCGTCAAGGAGGAGTCAGCGTCCGTGCGGTCTTTGGGCGGCCGCGAACCGTGACGTTTTCACTGACATGGGACGATTTGCATAACAGTGGTGGGCACGGGCGTTTTGGGTAATAAATTATTCATTGGGGGGTAGCTTTTTAATGCTGGAGGTCCAATGACCGGTAGTACTAGCAGGCCAACTGGTTCTTTCTTCACTGTTTTATTTTAAAGTACCAACCCCACAGCAGCTGACCGTATTACATGGGGGAGTCGAATGTAATCTAGTTCTATTTCTGACTCATTGGAGTTGTTTGTTTCTTTTGCCGCTCGTTGGTATAAATGTAATGAGTCATTTTCAATTCAATTTCAGTTGCATTAAAAGGTGTTAACTCTATACCCTAATGACATTAACAATTCGACACGTTTTTTATCATTACTATTTGGTTCACTACCCAAAAACTTTCAGGAAAGGTCTGATCTTCCAAGAGGTTGAATCTACAACCTAAGTCCAACCTTATTTAAGGTACATTTGTCATATCACTGTTTCAAGCAGTTTTTTGTTAACTGATTAAGAAAAGCACATAATGAATTGATATACGAAATCGGCAATTCTTGTAATTGATTTATTTCTTGGCAGAATAAAATGCTTCATGTAATCCCGTATGCCAAGGACGATTTTGCGGCGTGGAATTACTTAGAAATCAGGTTCTTTTGATTATTAAAAAGAAAGAAATGTAACAGGTATATAGCTATATAAACACCCATTTTGATTATTTTAGTGTATCTTTTTTCATGTGGGTTTATTGGGTAAACAAGGATTGCAAAAGCTGGCTTAGTGTTGACAAAAATGTACTTTGTGAAGTTCACCCAAGTTGGAAATCGCAATTTGCGTATTTCTCCGCCGACATAATTCATTGCAATAAGATACCCCGGAGATTCAATAGGTTTCGAATAGCCTCTCCAGAGGCGTTGAAATTAGAAATCCGCCAGCTAAGCCGAATCAACTTTCGCTGTAATCATCGAACAAACGCCGGGAGATCACCCTGAATGCCCACCTACACGCTTGTTTTCCCCCAGTAATGCATCATTTCACCCGCGCGCCAATTTCCACTAATTTCATCATTGTCGGCTGCCAAGCAGACGAGATTCGCGATCCGTGTCTCGCGGCTGTTTTCCCGTCGAATGTTGGGTTCGATGGCCGCCCATGGCCCGCGGGTGTTTAGCCAAGTAACGGCAATTGTCGGGAGTTACGGCCGCCAAAGGGGCCGTGGACGTAAGGGCTTGGTAACAGCCGACTGCGGCCTTTGTACGGCCCGGTGTCTAATTAAGTGTTGTTGTAGGCCGGGACAAAAGCGCGGGAACTGAGACGTGGGCGAGTAAACGCGCAGAAATGTCGTCTGGGGATGTCGGCAAATACCGAGGGTCTGTTATGGGCCTCTGGGGTTAGGGGGTGGGTGAGAGGGGAAGTATATTGTACAAAGTGTAAATGGATATATATTCGTGATGTTCGTGTACAGAGTAGAGCATGGTACCTTGTGAATGCATTGACGTATCTGTATGGGGGGAGGGGTGCATTAATATAACTCGGAATACAAAATGAATGTGGTTAGATGAATAATATAAAAAACAGGATCTGTCATGGGCGTCTGGGGTTCGGGGTTGGAATAGGGGGGGAGCCCAATTGGATAGAATGTAAATGGATGCTATTCGTGTACAGAGGAGAGCATGATGTCGTGTGCATGCATTGACGTATGTATGTGCATTGATATAACTAGGAATATAACATGAATGCGGTTAAATAAATAGTACAGAAAAAACAAAAATACTGGTACCAAGTTATTTCTTTGTTTGCTTTGTATAGACATTGAAATGAACCAGAAACGTTAGGTCAAACCCCGTCACTGACATACATGTTACTGTAAATGATCAGAATGAATACCAGAAGAATAACTCAAGCAACCAACTGACTGTGTCATTTTTGTATGTTTAAAAGTTTAAACAAAATATATAATTCCAGAAGGGCGAGGGGTGGGGGCCGGGGTTGGAGGTCTGACAGTTGTGAAGATGTACGAACGTACTAAATGGAAGGCCCTTAATATATTCCCCAGTGCATGCTCCGACCAATTCAATAATATAATTGCGATTCAGAAATGTTTGTCTTGCCACTTCTTCATGTATGACCTGAATATTGGCATGCATAAACACAATTATCTGTGGCTCAGATTGTTAAGAAAAATACTCAAAGTATTACAAGTGGTCCTACGACGTGTAGTATTCCCATGTCAGCTATTTCGGTTACGTTTAATCCCTGCAAAATCATCAGCTTATTCTCCTAATCTCAATAATACAATGTAAACACACTACACCAGTACACCTAATTATCCCCCATCAGATTATCCTAACTTATTTATCCATATCCCAATCCACTAAATCCCGGTTATGAAAATACAATTTTCAGATAATAAACCGACCCATTGTGGGCCCATTCATTTCACATCATGAATATACATACATCCGCGGTTCGTGTTGTTTTTGTGATCAGGGGGGCGTTCGGGTAACCCGATCTCACCCCTTACGCCTGGCTGGGTTGCAAATTACACTTAAACCAATTAGAATTATGCCCAAACTAATTATCCAAACGACCCCAACGGGCGGCCAGGCGGCGCCGGCGGTGAGGGGAGTCAGAGAGCGGAAAATCAGGATTTGGGGATGGAGAAAGGAGCAATTTAGGCGGGCTGCGGCCACTCTAAGGCTGGCCAATCTCTGTAACAACAAGTGTCAGGGTCCGAATGGACTTGTCTCCTGTGTGAGGGGGATCAGCCGGACAGGGGCACGGTGGACGTCGGGACGGGTTATAAGGGACTGGGGGGGAGGGTTATCACTGGGGCGGAGTGGGTGAGGTGTATGTTCTGTATATATGGGAGGTTTTATATGGGTACACACCCACTGCATTCCTATGATTTATTTTAGGAGTCGATTGTTCGCCATCAAATATTAGTTCTGAGTCTATGGTATTTATTTTGTGGAGGTAATACCGTCTGCGTCATGGATGTATTCTATACCCTTTATGAAGGCACTATACATACACCTAACTTGTATTTGAGAATCAAATAATAACTTAATCAAACTTTTCTTTACAGGAATTTTTTGTTCAAACCACTGTCCTTTGTGAAATCTAAGTTAGGAGGATTTCCCTGTAGCAGTTTAAAGAACTCATGCATG